>JARKIE010000194.1:0-179574 GCA_029378255.1 Mycena rosella | reverse complement strand
GAGAGTGGATTGGAGGTGCAAGTGATCTCGAAAAGATGATCGAATAAAAGACTAAAGAACTACAAGTGAATAGCTACTCTACTTATACTGTTTGTCGAACCGTGTGAACTTAAGTAGCTAAGTATATATACAATGAGGTTACCAGGCAAATCGTGATCGGAGACGTCAAGTGTCAAGTGTCAATACTAAATATAGTTCATGGAAACGACTATTGTGTTCCGACTATTGTGTTCTGTTGCCGTGTGATCTTTAGCCAGCAAAGTCTTCCCACGTTATGCCATTGGCGTGAAGCGCTCGTGCAACAAGCGCTGGGGTCACGTGCTCATCGATCGGTGTTGGAGCGATTAGATTGGAGTTAAATCTTGACACTACCCACTCGACACTGCATTTCGCAGTCGTCATTTCTTACCTCTACTTGGTTCTCTCGTATCTGAAGTTCCACACTCCCCTCCCCACCATTCACGTCGTCCACACCGACGTAAAACAATTGCAGCGCCCCTCGTGCGCGGTCCATTTAAAATAGACAGACGTCGTGCTACGGGAAACGTTGAGTCCGTCCCAGCACTAAGACAGTCGCAGGAGTGCTAGTTCAACTTCGGGGAGGACTACCTCGCTATCACCGGGGGTGTCATAGAAGACCCGGGATAGTTCTATTCGCAAGAGACCGCTTCGAACCCCACCACCCGCGTCGTGCGGAATCGACCAAGCCGCGACGTTTCGCGCACCCTCGGGCTCACCCAGCCCATCCCCACCACCACCAGCGACTACTTCGCTATACGACCTACCCGACTCCCGCCTTCGCTCCGCTCACCCAACCCGTTCCATTCGACGCCGTTACACATTGACTCGCCGCGAGTTTATCGCAACCCCAGACACCCCGCTCCCCTAAATCCCATTTCATCCCTCGCGCACTTCCTGCGCCACTACCATCCCTCACCCCGTCCGAACCCGAGTTGAGCAGTCGCTCGCACCCCCAACCACATCCCCCGCGTCCCAGCCGTTCCACGGCTCCCCGGATCCTGCCGCCATGTCCAGCCATGCCGGATCCCCATCACCCCGCCTTGTGTATCCCACAGGGCGGCCGGTCCCGATGACGGACCAACCAGGCGATTACCCGGCATCACCGCCGCGGCCATTGCCGCAAACCCCTGAACGAGGCTCCCCTGTCTACGGGATACCCTCGAGACCCACCGCCCCCATCCACTTCACGCCTCCCGCCCCGAGGACTGGTTCCTCAAAAATCACCCTCGCCAAGACACCGTTCATCTTTGACGGCAACGACAAATCCAAGTGGAACACTTGGATTGAGGCCCTCAAGAATTACATGTGGGCCTACGGCGAGGAGTTCCCCTCCCAGAAGGCGAAGATCGCCTTCACAATCTCGCTGCTTGGCAGCAGCGATGGCAGCGCCTGCCCTGCATCCATTTGGGCGCGCAACTGGCGCAGGACAGTCCTCAGGGAGGACCAGTTCGGAGATGAGGTGTTGCCGAAAGGCTACACACTCAAGATGTTTTTGGAGGCCCTAGCGGGGACCTTCAAGGACCAGAATGTGAGCCAGCTGGCCTACATTCGCCTCACCACCACGAGGCAAGGGAAGTCGTCCTTAGGCGACTTCATCCAGGCATTCGAGTTGAATGCCGAGGAAGCGGGATACAGCCCGCAGAACCAGTACGGGGACCACGACCGGTTCCTGTGCGAGAACCTGGAGAACCTGGTCAGCCAGGAAGTCCGAGACCAGCTTTACGCTGGCGGAATCGAAATCCCGGAGAATTACTCCGGGTTGAAAAAGAGGATGATGACCATCAATCGCATCCTCGAGCGGAACAAGCTGCGCCAGGCGCAGCAGAAGACCGGCACCCACTTTTGGGTCCCGGCAAAGATCCCGGCTGCCCCTGCCGGTAATACCAAGGGGAGCGCACCGTACTTGGCGCACAAACCGGCGCCCGGGGCGCCAGTGCCAATGGACGTTGATGCGTCCAAGACGAAGGCCTCGGCCTTCAAGTGTTACAACTGTGGTCAGGAGGGCCACATGGCACGGGAGTGCCCGAAACCGCGCCGGGAGCACGGAAAGATCAATGTCCGCTCGTTGTGGACTGACGATATGTCCAAGGAGGACTTTAAATTCCTTTTCGAACAAGCGCGGGCCAAATACGGCCAGGATTTTTAAAGAGGGCCCCGGTCATGGCCGACCCGGCGCCCCCTTCCCCCACGAACATTACGAACAATAAATATACTGTACTTTCTGTAGACCCAATTTCCGAGAATGAATTTGTAAAATATATAGAAAAACGCACCGCTTTACGTACTAAGAACAATAAAGTAGTAGAGTCTGTAGAAAAACCCCAAAAAATATGTACCTTATCAAAATCCGTTCAGAACAAAAAGGCCCCTGGAACCCAAACCAGTGAGAAAAATAGTGCGAAGAAAAAGGGCAGCTCAGCTGCGATGGCTCAATCCTCAAACGAGGAGGAAGCGCCAGAGGTGCCGAAAGCACCGGAGCACACGCGGATTCCGTTCGGGCTTAAGAAGCTTGAAGCCGCGAAGTGGCTCGCACGACGTGCGATGGGGATCAACGAAGATCACCTGTCACAGGAACTCCGGGAGTTCCAGAAGCAACGGAGCAAGCACGAGATGCTGGTTCCAGTCGAGTTGACGTCACTCGACACAGGGAAAACACGCCGGATCAAGGCGTTGTTGGACAACGGATGCACTACCACGTGTATTGACCGGGCCTACGCCAAGGCCGAGGGCTTCGAGCTCAGGGAGCTTGATCAGAAGATCATTGCTCGGAATGCAGACGGCTCCGAGAATGTGGGCGGACGGATCACTCATTACGCTGAGTTGATCATGGGAATTGGAGCGCATCAAGAACGGATGCAGTTCCTTGTCACGGGCCTCGGGAAGGCCAGAATGTTTATTGGTTATGACTGGTTGTTTAAACACAACCCCACAATCGACTGGCGGGGCCAGACAATTAAATTCAACCGTTGCCCTCTGGAGTGCAACATGACCGGTAACGAAGCCGCCGAAGGGTGTGAAAAAGAACCCCTCGAGGAGGGCGAATCAATCTTGATGGTTGATTTTGCGGAACACGTGGATTTGCGCATGAAGGGGACACAGGCTCAGCAGATGGCGGAGAAAGCTTACGTGGAGAAGCAGAAGATGACGGAAGACGCCGTCCCGGAGCGGTATCGCGAATACATCAAGGTGTTCGCAAAGGAGTCGTTTGACAAACTGCCGGAGAAGCGTCCATGGGATCATGCCATCGAACTCAAGCCAGGATCAAAAGCTGTAGATTGCAAGATTTACCCGTTGTCGATGAACGAGCAGGGGGAGTTGACCAAGTTCCTGGAGGAGAACTTGCAATCGGGACGCATCCGGCCGTCCAAGTCGCCGATGGCCTCGGCGTTCTTTTTTATCAAAAAGAAGGATGGAAGCCTTCGACCGGTACAGGATTACCGTAAATTAAATGAGATGACGATCAAGAATCGTTATCCCTTACCGCTTATCTCAGAGCTAGTACACAAGCTTCGAGGTGCGAAGATCTTCACCAAACTGGATATTCGGTGGGGATATAATAATATTCGAATCAAAGAGGGAGACGAGTGGAAGGCAGCATTCCGGACCAATCGCGGCTTGTTCGAACCGCTGGTCATGTTCTTCGGGCTTACCAATTCGCCCGCCACTTTCCAAACAATGATGAACGACATCCTTCGCGAGCTCATAAACGAGGGAAAAGTCATTGTCTACCTCGACGATATCCTTATCTTCACGGACACCCTGGAGGAGCACCGTATTATTGTTAAACGAGTATTAGATATACTCCAGGAAAATCAATTATTCCTGAAACCCCAGAAATGCGACTTCGAGAAGTCCGAGATCGAGTATCTCGGCGTTATTATTGGCCACAACTCGATGCGCATGGATCCTGTTAAGATCCGTGGCATCACTGAGTGGCCTGAACCCAAGAACCTCAAGCAGGTGCAGGCGTTTTTGGGATTCACGAACTTCTATCGGAGATTCGTGCGTGGCTACAGCGAGGTAGCGAAGCCGCTTACGCGGCTTACCGGAAAAGAAGGCTTCTCCTGGGGAGAGGAACAAAAATCCGCGTTCCAGAAGCTTAAGGACCGGATTGCCGAAGACGCGGTCTTGGCGCTTCCCACAGATCACGGGAAATTCCGGCTAGAAGCCGACGCGTCGGAGGGAGCGACGGGAGCTGTGCTCAGTCAGGAGCAAGAGGGGGGGTGGCGCCCGGTGGCGTTCCAATCCCACGGCCTCAATGAGACGGAGCGCAACTACGAGATCTATGACAAAGAGATGCTCGCGATCATGCTCGCACTTGAGGAGTGGCGATCACTCTTGATGGGCGCACGAGAGACGTTCGAGATTCTGACAGACCATCAGAACCTCCAGTATTTTAAAAGTCCGCAGAAGGTGAACAGGCGGCAAGCACGATGGATAGTGGAACTATCTGAATACGACTTCACATTGTCGCACCGGGCCGGCGCCCTCAACAAAAAAGCCGATTTATTATCCCGCCGGGCGGACCACGATCAAGGGAAGAACGACAACGAGAATGTCGTCCTTCTCAAACCGGAGTACTTCCGATCTCAGGAGATCACGATGGAAGGGCCGGAGGCCGAGATCATGTCACAGATCAAGGCTACGAAGCACGTGGACAAAAGCGTCAAGCTGGCGCTTGAGAAAAACCTCCCTGGATGGGAGAAGATTGATGATCTTATCTATTATAACGGTCTAATCTATGTTCCTCACGACGACAAACTTCGCGATAAAATAGTTGGATTACATCACGACTCGGCCCTGCTCGGCCATCCTGGAGAGAACCGGACACAGGAACTTATAGAACGAAACTACTGGTGGCCGCGGCTCGGCAACCAGGTTTCTATTTATATCAAAACATGCGAGGCATGCCAGAGAACACGTATCCACCGATATCAGCAAGGAAAGCTGAACCCGCACAAGATTGCAGAAGGGCCTTGGCAGATCATATCGGAGGATCTCATCGGGCCGTTGCCGTTCAGCAACGGCTTTAACGCTATTCAAGTTTGGGTGGATACATTCTCGAAGATGATCCACGCTGAACCCACGAACATGGAGTTGACCTCCGAGGGAATGGCCTGGTTGACCCGGGATCATGTGATTAGATATCACGGCGTGCCGCGGAAGATTATCTCGGACCGGGATCCGAGATACGTTTCCAGTTTCATGCGAGAGCTCAACCGGCTACTCAGGATAGAAATGAACCCGAGCACCGCCTTCCATCCGATCACTGATGGACAGACGGAACGCATGAACCAGGAGATCGAAAAATATCTCCGCGTGTTCGTAAATTATCGCCAGTCGGACTGGGCGGAGTGGCTCGCTTTGGCCGAGTTCACTCACAACGACAAACAAAGCTCGTCGACGAGCATGTCGCCGTTCTTCGTGAACACCGGATACCACCCCTGGAAGGGAATAGAAAACACAGTTGAGTCGCGCAATGAGGCCGCAAACGACTTTGCCGAGAAAATGAAGAAGATCCGCGATGAGGCAGCAGCTGCACTAGAAAAAACCCAGAAAACAATGAAAAAATATTATAATATTCATAGGCGCCAGGCGCCTGATTTCAAAGTCGGCGATAAGGTGTGGCTGGAGGCCAAAGACATCACCACGGATCGTCCGACTAAGAAGCTCGACGATAGAAGGCTGGGGCCTTACGAGATTCTAGGAAAAGTCGGAGCCTCGGCATACCGGCTCAGATTGCCTGAAACGGACAAGTCACATCCGGTTTTCAACGAGGCACTGCTGACGCCTTATGTCGAGCCACCGACACATCGGAGAGAGGAGCGGCCAGCGCCGCAGATCGTGCAGGGTCACGAGGAGTACGAGGTGGAGGAGATTTTGAAGCATCGCAAGCGTGGGAAGGGCTTCCAGTATTTAATAAAGTGGAAAAATTACCCTCTTGGGGAGAGGACGTGGGAACCACGGCGTCACTTGACGAACGCCAAAAGGATCCTTGATAAATACAACAAGGATCATGGGATTGATATTCGCGCAGTCCCAGTCCTGCCGGCCGGACATTGGGACTATTTAATCAAAAGATACAAACACCGCGAGGAGTCGCAACAATACTTGACGAAAAAACTATTTATTCCCGAAACCAATGTCTTCATCGAAATCAACGAGGACGTTGAGTCTAGAGGGGGGGTAATGTCACGATTTGACCCCAATCTAATCGCTCCAACACCGATCGATGAGCACGTAACCCCAGCGCTTGTTGCACGAGCGCTTCACGCCGATGGCATAACGTGGGAGGACTTTGCTGGCTAAAGATCACACGGCAACGGAACACAATAGTCGGAACACAATAGTTGTTTCCATAAACTATATTTAGTATTGACACTTGACACTTGACACTTGACGTCTCCGATCACGATTTGCCTGGTAACCTCATTGTATTATATACTTAGCTACTTAAGTTCACACGGTTCGACAAACAGTATAAGTAGAGTAGCTATTCACTTGTAGTTCTTTAGTCTTTTATTCGATCATCTTTTCGAGATCACTTGCACCTCCCAATCCACTCTCTTGTAGAGTTGGACGCAAGCCTTGACTGTGACATCATCCATGCAACTTGAGCCTCTCGGATGTTGATATTCTTACTCGGGGTCATAGAAACACCCGTCCCCCCCCGCCCCCCGGCTCACTGCGGAGGCAACGGGTCAGTTATGGTTGACCGGGCTCATACAGTTTGGATCAAACAATTGTGGTAAATAGTGGTGCAAAAAAAAATCAATCGCGAGCGCGCCACGGGGACCTTTTACTTAATTCCTTTTGCGGATGGGAGTTTATAACGAGGACATGCACCTCACAAAAATTCGGAGCGGTCGGTGATCTCTAAGTGCCTAAACAAGCTAGTTTTTCGCTCGCTGATGACATTTAGTTAGGGAGTTTGTCACTGTACCCGTTTTTTCCAGCCCGACAGCGCGTGGTGAAAGTACTTCACGTTTTTCTCCTTATTTGGAAGAAAGCGTAGTGCTGTTGTCATGTGTTAGGCAAGCATCATTCCATCATTCCGAGTTGCGCACCAAGTCCCGCGAAGATGCTTCGCCGCAACCAGGGCGTCCTTCGCTCTGCGCTTGCTCGCGGCCTCTTCACCCGCGCACCTTCTCCTCGCACCCCGATCAGGACCGGCCTCTATGGAACCGTCTTCGTTCTTTCCGCAGGGCTTTTCACGATTTACTACCTCGATGCCCGCTCAGCTATCCACCGTTATTTTTTCCCCCCGCTCTTGAGATATGCTCTCGACGCTGAGACAGGCCACAAATTTGCCGTCCAGGTCCTCAAAAGTGGTCTCGGTCCTCGCGACCCTGTAGAAGATGACACGCGGCTCAAAACCCAGGTTGGTTTGCATCATTGCATCCGCGAACAAGGCCAACACCAATACTAGCTCTGGGGTCAAGAGATTTCCAACCCTGTGGGAATAGCGGCCGGTTTCGACAAGCACGGAGAGGCAATAGATGGTGCGTTTTCAGCCGACACAAATAGTGTATCCGTAACACTAATTGATTGTTCAGGGCTTTTCAATCTTGGTTTCAGCTGGGTGGAAATCGGGAGCGTAACGCCCAAGCCCCAGGTGCGCCAAACCACAAACCACAGCCCCTTTCTCTAATGTCATACAGCCAGGAAATCCGCGCCCTCGTGTCTTTCACCTACCGGCAGATTCTGGTCTGATAAACCGCTACGGGTTTAATTCAGAAGGCCACACATCTGTTCTGTCGCGCTTAAAATCAAGAATACCTCGCTTCTTGCCCGACGAAAACACATCCGCCGCCCTTCGTCCAGGCGCAATGCTTGCTGTCAACTTGGGGAAGAACAAGGAATCCGCGGTGGAATCGATTGAGGATTTTGTTGCCGGTGTGCGAACTTTTGGCCCTTATTCCGACGTGCTGGTTGTCAACGTGTCGAGCCCAAATACTCCAGGCTTGCGGCAAGTGCGCGTATCTCTGGCGTGTAGTGATATGCTGACTGGTAGAGTTAGTGGTTTACAGAATCGGGACCTTTTGGAGGCGTTATTAGCTGGCGTCACGCTCGCCAGGGAGCAGCTGCCATCTACTCGCAAACCGAAATTAGTCCTCAAACTCGCCCCGGACTTGACAGAAGCCCAGCTGGTCGAAATCGCCGCAGTCATCGAAAAGACCAATATTGACGGCGTCATCGTGAGCAACACTACCACGCAGAGACCTTCAGATCTCGTTCACCGTAAGCCATCACGGTTCTGGTCTCCTGCCATGCTAATCCCACTTGTGCAGCTAACAAGTCTGAAATCGGTGGTCTGTCTGGCGCTCCACTGAAACAATATTCACTCGCTGCTCTCCGAACTCTGCGGACAAACCTTCCCGCTCGCATTCCCCTCATTGGCTGTGGAGGCATCTTCACTGGCGCCGACGCCCTCGACTACGCCAAAGCAGGGGCGTCTCTCGTACAAGTTTACACTGGATTTGGCTACGGCGGCGCTGGCGCTTGCCGCCGTATCAAGGATGAGCTCGTAGATGAGCTGGCAAAGGAGGGATTAACGTGGGGGGATGTGGTGAATAAGGCGGTGTCCGAACTCAGTCCAAAGGGTGATACCCGTGTGCGTCGAATCGAGTTCGCCGAGAACACCGATCCCAGTCTCCAGCAACTCATTGCTGAGGCGGAGGAGTTAAAGACCTTGCTAGACCAATTGGGGGACCGGAAGGCGTAATTTATTGTTACTTGGAAAAGAAAATGCAATTTAGGTGAAATTGACGCGTCGCGCGTTGTGATGTAACCTTTGCCAACGGCCGGATCAGCGCAACGGCCTTCCTCGCCCACCCACAACCTTCATGGAACGGCTGACGCACCCCGGCGAAGGTCTCACAGTGTCTACCGTATCTCGTAGCCACCCGCCGTCGCTCAAAAGTCCTGTGGAGACGAGGCTGGCCAACTTCCGATACCTTCGATCGGGGTCCAACACGCTGATACTAGACCCCGAGACCGGCCAGGAACTGCAACGACACGCACTATGGCTCGTAGACGGCAGCGTCATTTGCCAGGCCGAGAGGACTCTGTTCAAAGTCCATGTGTCGCAATTGTCGCGGCATTCCGCTCTCTTTCGAGACATCTTTACGCTTCCCCAGCCCTCCCGACCGCGATCGTTGTCCGGTGGCGACACTCTAGACGACCTGGATACGCGAGCTATGTTGGAAGAGTGTGAGAACTGCCCTGTGGTGTTTCTTCATGATAAGGCGGAAGATGTGGCCAGTTTTCTTGCCGCGCTTTACGATGGCCCGTACGTTCCTGCGTCAATCTTCTTATGCACGATCCATCTTACTCTGTGTGAACAGCAATTTTGGGACCAACGATCGGGACGATTTCCGTGCCGTGGCAGGGATCCTTCGTCTATCCACGAAATACATCGTGGACTCGCTACGAGCCAAGGCTCTGGCACATCTCTGCATTGCGTGGCCATCCACACTGAAAGGATGGGATGCGCGAGAGGATTTGGGGCGGTCATTCGAGATGGAAACTTCCACGAGTGCTGGCCACTTCTATCCTTCTCCCATTGTACGTCGTCCTTGATTATCGCTTGAAGGGTCCTTATACGCAGAATAGGACGTGATAAATCTTGCCAGGGAGGTCGACGCTCCGTGCTTGCTACCATCTGCATTCTACGACCTCTGTCGCTATTCGTACTCTCAAATATACGAACCGACAGAAGATGAACCGCTATATCAGCCGACCCCGACCCCGACCCTCCTTCCAATAGATATGCAACGCCTCTCTTTGGGGAAAGAAGCCGCGCATCACAACATAACCGCTTTAATCCAGACCATGGGACACGCACAGACGCATATCCGAGCGCAAACCCACACCCACATCCGCAAAAGCTCCACTGGCGGTATTTGTGTTTCCGCCGCAGCGTGCCGCAAAGACTTTTCGGAGCTTGTAGACTTGGCTACCCAACATTATCTATTTGACCGCGAGCGCGGCCACTGTGATCCGCTCTATGTCTCGGAAGAGCTTGGGCAGCTAAAGAGCGCCGAGTTCTCCGAGTGCAAGGCCTGCGCGCGGTCGTTGGAGACTTGGGCCGCGAGAGAGCGGGAGAAGATGTGGAGGATGATTCCTCTGTGGTTCAGGCTTGAATCCCCATCCGACAAGTCCCCCACTGCAATATGACTGACGCTCACGATTTTTCTCTTCATTTTAATATCCACGCACCCATATGTATTCCCACCCACTTTTATAGCACTATCACGGATACCACACCAGTTGTATGTACGCTGCACGCCTGCTAATCAAACCATAACCAATGTCAAGATCCCATCTTTGGGCCGTCCGCACGAGAATTCGACATCAAAGGGAGTTGAAAGAGATACATTTAGCTGTTTAATAATACAAGACGGGAGGGCTACAACTAATCAACAAACTAGAATCTACAGCGGCGTGTACAACGGAAATGGGCTTCATAAACCAGTGATCCCTCCAACGACGCCGGTCGCAGCAATACGGGCCTCCACATCGGAAAGCGTATCGCACGCGATGCTGGTCCCCGGTTTGTTCACCAGCGGCAGCGCAGCGCAGATCGTGCCCGCGGAACATGGCGTAAGCACAAACGATCCCGACACGCACTGCGCGAACGCCGTGCCGATGCAAGCTTGCTCGCCCTCGGTACACGACGAGGTAGCGGGCAGAGTCTTGAACTGCGCGTTCAATTTCTGTGCGTCCAGGCCGTTTTGGGCCTTGAATCCAGTCGCGGAGGGCGAGGCGGAGGCGGTGGCTGCCGTGGAAGTAGGAGCGCCGGTCGTCGACTCGGGCTCGTCGTCGTCGCAATCTGAATCGGAGGAATCCGAGTCCGATGGATCCAGTGCATCAGATTGCGACGAGCCGTCCACACCACCGGGGGCACCAGTGGCCGCAATGCGAGCCACGATGTCGGAGGAGGTGTCGCACACGATGCTCGTTCCCGGCTTATTGACGAGAGGAACGGCAGCGCAGACCGTTCCCGAGGCACACGGCGTAAGCGCAAACGCCCCCGAGACGCACTGTGCGAAGGCTGTGCCAACGCAGGCCTGCTCGCCTTCCGTGCACGGCGAAGTAGCCGTTAGGCTGTTGAACTGCGTGTTGAGCTTCTGTGCGTCGAGCCCGTTTTGGAGATGGAAATCGGAGCTGGACGACGTGGATGCGGGTAGGGCAGCGGACGAGGAAGTGGTGGTGGCCGCGGTCGGGGGCGTCACGGTGGATGCTGCGCATGGAGGCGCTATGGCGGAGGTGGCTTCGCTGGGAGCGCCGGTTGATGTGGTACCATTGCCACCATCGGAGGACCCGACGCCGGGATCCTGCGTCAAGTCGACCAACTGGGTGCCGTCCGCGATGGGACCACTCGGGTGGGCCTTACAGCCTCCGAGTGGGCTCAACGATTTCAGGCCGAACGGCACGGTCCCAGGCGCGCCGACAGTGAGGCCTCCGACGAAGGTGGTAGCCGACGCGCCTTGGAATTGGCACTGGAAGAGACCGGCGAGCAGGGGGGACGCGGGGGCCGTCTGGCAGTACGGGACGCTGACGGAGTTTGGCTGGTATCCCGCGGTGAGTGGGACACAAAGGATGGCGAAAGAGGGCTCACTGTATTCCGTGCCTGCTGCATAAATATCTGCGTGAGTTTTATCATGTCCGGGTCGTTATTTAGTTGTTGAGCCAGTTGAATCATGCTGTCTGCGGCATCCTGCTGCTCGCATGGCCCGGCCGCTGCGAGCAGGGTTGTGAAGGCGGTCACGGACAAGGGGTTGCACTTTAACCCGCCACCGGCAGCCAACTGTAATCTCGAGGTGAATGCATGAAAAAATGCATAACAGGTGAGGTACGGACGCAGGCTTGCTCCCACTTTGCCGTGGAGTCTGCGATGGTTTGCTGAATGCGCTTGTCCAACAAGCCATGGGGTGCGGCGTGAGCCACCGAGGCCAAGGCGAAAATCGTGGAGAGAAGCATTTAAAAGCGAGAGAAGGGGAGGTGTGCAGTGCGGAATGAGTGTGGACCGCAACCTGGCGGGGAGATAAAAGTTGGCAGCCCGGTGACTCTGCTCGCCTTTTGTATTCGCCGCCATGCTCATTGTAGAACAATGCAGGTTCTTTCAATTACGGCATATTCCCTTTTCGGACAATGATTATTTACAAACCGCGAAATAAAGCACAGCGACGCGCCGGCAGCCCTACGCGATGCAACATACTCGAAGTACTCAAGTAGACTGCTCTACGAAGCGTAAATCCGGAGAACGGAGCGAATATTCCACTATCGGACAGAAAGTGCTTTCCATGGTCGCAAAATAATTCAATTTACTCCGGCGGCAGCTGGGACATCTCCACCCTTCTTTCGTGGCGCCTGGATCAATATGGGCTCCCCTGTTGCCCTCCGCTGTCGCCACTTGTCGACCTGCTGTGAAATGAGGCTCTCCCTCCGCTGTCTCTGCTCCGCCGCCTGCTTTATGATCTTGGCGCGACTGGGCTTCACATCCATCTGCCAGTATGTGGTGGGGTCCTGACGCTTCGGCATATTCCGCAACAGCAACGAATTTTGCCAGTTGAGGGCGAGCAATTCCTGGCCGAGTTTGATCGCTAGTTTCTCCTCGATGAGCTCCTCCCTCCGTTTGCGCCGTTCGGGTTCCATATCCTCCAACCGCAGAGGATAGTAGAAGGGCTCGACAAGGCCCACGACCGCGCGCTTGTAGGAGGCGATGGACGGGCGTTTGTCGGGGGTAGCTGAGCGGGGGTCGCGACGGGACAATTCGGCTCGATAGTTGTCCGTCCGGATGTACGTCGTCTGGACACCGTAGGCGGCCATCAGGTAGCTCCTGATATCGGTCTTTGTGAGGTTTTTGGGGATGCGGAAGGTGGCCTGCCACGGGTTATACGGCTGGCCGGGAGGTGTGTAGTTACGCATGAGGCGGAAGACGACGTTGGGGAGGTAGATTTTCTGGCCCTCAATCTTGACTGGGTAAGGTTTCCCTTTGTGATAGGCTACAGTCATGCCGCGGATGCGAGGGATGCGTATGTTCTTCGGCCTCTCCTCGTCGTGTTGGAGAAACTCGTCGAGCTTCAGGCGGCGAGTGGGTTTTTTGTCGGTGGATGGCGGAAGCCCCTGCTCCTGTGCGTACCGCTGGGCACGACGAAGCCGGACAGCGAGGGGGCGGGATCGTGCGAGGGATAGTGAAGCCTGTTTTTTGAAGGCGGGATTGTGAACATGAGGTTTTTTCCACCGTCCGTGGCTGGCTGACGGCGGGGCTGCCTCGGCCGCCGCGCTGGTGGAAGCTGCGGCGCGGGGCGGCACCGGCTTGGACGCGTACAGGCGGGCCAATGTCGAACGCAGCATTGGGATTGGGAAAAGTCGGCTCGGCAGTTGCCGGGCCGTAAACTCTTGCACCGTTACTACTACTTACACGTATGCCGCCTCCTGCCTTTGCAAGACTTGGCCGCTGGCTGAGAAATGTATCAGTATGCAGTCCTTCTGCTACCCACTGCTGCATCTCATCGCCGTCTAGGTTCCAGTCTCCACATTCGTTTCCTTTTCTTGCATGCTCATCTTCATATTTATCCTCTACCAACCAACCCCGGGCCCTGGCATCACACAGAGGTCAGATAGCTGCGACGATTCTCTGCGTCTCTGCGTCACTAACGCGTCCAAAGACTCGGATGGCAGTCCTGGGAGACCGTAACTCCTTCCCATCAAGACCTCACTGCGGCGAACACCACCACTGGCGGCGTCCCTGCGGGCTCTCCACCTGCCGAGCAGATCCCCGATGGTGTCGACTGGTGGAATGTGACCACCACCGAGGAAAAGGTCGACTTGGCTAGCCTCCCTTTGGACGTATGGGCGCCGTTACTGCCTCACGATACCGGCCGTGCGTTTACACCGATCATTTGTACTTGAACTATAATAATTATATCATTTCCAGTCTCTGAGATAACTGTAACGCGCTGTTTCGTCAACCCGCGACTTGGCAGCAGCCTCTGCGATCCCGATTCCACCTCCGAGAAAGACGCCATCCGCGGCAACTGGGTTCGGGTCGATAGGTTCATATATATGGCATCCAGCCGCCATCGTTGCTTACTCTCCTTTGACTTCAGGAACCTCAACTACGAATCAGGATATTTTTCCGGTTACCTGGTAAGACTGCCCTCCAGTGACTACTCTGAGTTATCTGACACGACGATTCAGAACATCTACTACAGACGAACAAGGTCGGCTTGGTTTCGCTACCACAATCCCGGTCTAATGCTTTCCAGGCGACAAGATATAAACTTGATCACGGATATCAAATTGTATGCGGAATCCGAGTCTCCTTCCCCAGCCGATTCATGGACGAAAGTCCCTCTTTCACTACGTGCTGGAATCAATGGAGTCCCCCCCTCTACATGTGGTACAAAGTCGGCAAGACCTCGGGTGACATGACAGTCGCCGAACGTTCCAATATTATTACCGAACTGGACGTTCTATACGGCGATGATATTCCCTGGTACAGCTTTGAAAAGCTCGAGCCACCAACAATGCTTCACCGCGGGCAGCAACAAACTGCGTGGTTGACGATGAGGAGGGGTGTGAAGAGTGTGTCATCCCTGCTCTCTCATTGGTTTCCCGCCTTAGCCGGACTCTAGCACCCCCACGGGCCCCGCCCCTTCACTTTTCGCACGACGGGCGCTTCAAGATCCTTCAAATCGCCGACCTTCACTATAGTGTGGCTGCCGGCACTTGTCGGGAAACCCCAGCCTCCCTCTCTTGCCCTAATGGTTCCGACAATCTTACCACCACGTCCCTCATCGCCACCGTTCTCGCAATCGAGAAACCCGATCTCGTCGTGTTCACCGGAGACCAGCTTAACGGACAAGGCACGTCCTGGGACCCCAAATCCGTCATTGCCAAATTTTCGCGAGCAGTTGCGGAGCAGGGAATCCCGTGGGCGGTGATTTTCGGGAACCACGACGAGGAAACCGGCGGTGTGTGGAAGGAGGAACAAGTGCGGTTGATGCAAGCGTTGCCCTACAGCATTGTAGAGCCAGGGCCAAAGGATGTGCACGGCGTCGGCAACTACGTGCTCAAAGTGAAGAGCGCCGATCCGTGAGTCGCTTCGTTTCAAGGATCCACAGTTCCTCATAGGCGCCGTAGGAGCAAAACCCATCTATTAACGCTGTATTTCTTGGACTCGGGGAGCTATTCAAGTGGGGTCTTCAACCTCTGGGGCTTCTTTAGGCCCACGGCATATGACTGGATACGACAGGTTTGATATTGCTTTTTACCTCCGATTAATTTGTCTCATTCGCCACTGTAAAGAACCAAATCGACTGGTTCCTCCAAGAATCCGGTAAGCTTATCCTCTAGGTGTGCATCCCTCGCTTGACCCTTCAAACCAGCTTCCATCAGCCCAATCCAACGCCCGTTCATTCCTGATACCAGCAAGGACTTTGGTCATAGCTGGGAGAGGCAGAGCTCGGACCAGCTCACGCCTCAGACGAGTAAACTGGCCAAGCCCAACGCGATGATGTTTTTTCATATGCCTTTGTTCGTCGCCCACTCTTCTTTCGTATCTCGTCCTTATTTCTTTTAAAAAACAGGCCCGAAACGTATGCCAAAGCCGACGTGGGTACCAGCGGTCGAGTCCTCGACGTCGGAATTTCGGGCCTGGAGGAGAAAGGCAGCGCGAAGGGCTCGGACGGCTTTTTTGAGAAGGGGATTCTCAAGGCGTTGGAGAGCGACCATGTCAGCAATAACGTGCAAGAGGTCAAGGTTATCGGGCACGGGCACTGCCATCGTACGTTCTTGCGCTGCTCCCCGTATAACAGCAGGCTGATCTAGTTCAAGTCACGGACAACTGCAGACGCGTGAACGGCGTGTGGTTCTGTTTCGGGGGCGGGGGGTGAGTCGATCGCCTTCTGCTCTTGGTTCTTTCGCTCACGGAGCTTGATCAGATCGTATTCTGGATACGGAAAGCTTGGATTCGACCGTCGTTTCCGGATATACGACATCTCGGATTATGGGGAGACCATTCGAACGTGAGAGTTCCTTGGTCTCTATTCATGGAACATTTTAACGGATGTTGTGTATAGATACAAGCGGACGGAGCATGACGGCTTCAAGGATAGTGTTCTAGACGATGTTGTGCTCGTTGGCAAAGGGGCCAGAACATAACATATTGATTGATTGGGTGTATGTATGATAGGGCGTGTTGGAACATTACAATATTATATGCTTTCCAGTTTATCAACACCAAGAGACGTCCTTCACCGCGACCTTGAGGGAATCCAGCTGTTGCCCGGAAAAGTGGGGGCAACGACCAAGTCGCAAGCTGCCGATTTCGGCGTCCAGCTTTTGACGACTTTTCACGCAGGTTAGCAGGCTGTCGAAGAACGTGATGTTCGCTACTTGAGCTCTCTGCCACCAATTGCCCAACTGACGAGGCTTTTTGCGATTGATTTCAGGGCTGGAAGTCGGGTCGACGACGTCTGGGTCGTGGATCTCGAGACTCTGTAATCGAGGAAGGAGCAGCGATCTGCCCTCGCATGCGGCCAGCGCGGAGAGGAGGTTGCGCGGAGTGGTGGGTTTAACTTGGAGCACCTCGACTGTCCCCAAGTTCTGGAAGAACATTCGCCAGGTTTCTACGTGAGTGGCGGCCGAATGGGGGCCGCGGAAGGACAGTTCGAGAACCGCCGTTGCAATGAGAGGCAGCGAACATAACAGGGTACCAGCAACAGCCAGGTCCATCTCGGAATATCTCAAGGCGATATGAATCCGAGGATTCGCCGGGCATGCTGCGGCATAGCCGCGAACGGTGAACCCGGATGGATCTGTTTCGACGCACACTTTTTCTACTTGTGCGAGGGACAGAGACTGGGAAATCGAATGCCCCAGCTCAGTGATCAGACCGATTTTTTCCGTCCGATGCTCGGCTTTAAGGGAGAGACTGCAATGTGGGGGGACGTCGATATGGCGGAGCAGGAAAATATGGTTCAAGAGGTCCGAGTCGAGCAATAACGCCGCGACATGGGGTAATGGAACTACACTAACGGAGTCAGGATGAGGGAGTCGAGAAGAACTTTCAATGACATGAAGGAGAATAAGCTCTGCGAGCATAGGAGAAGAAGATAACATTCCAAGAATCTGGGTCATTGACGGTGCAAACGCCTGGTCCTGCAAGTGGAGGCGAAGATGCGTCAATTTGGTAAATAAGGACGAGTCCCAAGAAACGACGAAATTGGAGAGGGAGAGATGTCGGAGGTGGGGGGTATTTAGCTGGAACACTGGGCCGGGATAAGGAGCAATTTTGGGCATATCGGGCCAGGGGATGAATAAGGATAAGGTTCGTAGAGAAGCTGCATCCAGGTCCGTCCAAACTTGGTCCAGAATTTCTGGCGAAGCCTGAAGGTCAAGCGCACGAATCGTGGCGTCTTTTAGCGCCAAGCGAAGGTTTCGCAAGCCGCGGGTGGACCGCGCGGCCATGGGGAAATGCGCCTGCACGACGACAGGCATATTTGCGGCGCGGTGAAGCTGCGCGCTGACCCACTCTGGATGGTCGTGTTCGTAATCCGCTTGGATCCAAAGTTCGCTGTAGCCCAGCGCTACATGGCGCCAGAGGTGGCAGACGTGGGAGATGGCTTTCAAGGTGGTTGAACGGGCGTTTGACGTTAGACAGGCGGTTTGGAATATCTCGGAAAGCAGTTCATTTGGCAAGGAAAAAGGAAGAGAAGGCGGGTCGATTCCATGAGAGAGCATGAGAGTTGCCGTGACGGCGTGAGTCACAAGGACGCGGCAGCTTTGCGGCAGCTTATGTCCTTTGCACTCGCCTTCGCCTTGACTTTGTCCTTCATCGCGCATGTCTAACAGGACAACGTTGCCCGGAAACCCAGCCCCCGCAGGTGGCACCGGTAGCACCAGCTCACGGCGCGATACTAACCAGTCGGCGTCGTCGACCCACTCTGCTTCAAGTCGGAGCGAGCGCGGAGGTTCAAGGAGTGCTGCTCATGTGCGTTGCAATACACATCCCCCCAATGGACCTGCCTGACTTGTCCGCTCTCATTTTTCCAGCCTGCGGTCGAGTCCGCGGTGACCCGGCTGCTGGTGGCTATCAAGCAACTGCTCGAGGCGCTCACACAATGGAGCCTATTGAAGATTGACGAGAATAATGTCAGCGACGTGTATGTCCGCCTGGGCAACGACTTCAATGCTGCGGTTGCCGCCTTTGCGGCCTTCAACATCGATATGGCGTATGTGCTCATATTCCATTCCTCACTTGTTATCATTATTGACGAGGACTCGTTGAAGGGAGCTAATGACCGTGCCCGACGACCTACGAAATGTCCTCGAGCAATGTCTCGCAGAGGACGCTACTCCCGATAACCTCGAACTTTACCTCCCAACCGTGCGGCAGATAATAACAAATTTGCTGCAAGGTCTACGCGGGAAGCAGTCCATCTACCGCCGCATAGTCTCTGACTATCGGCATCGGTCTGAGCAATCTGGGTCCGAAAAGACAGAGAACCGCACTTCGCGTTCGCGTCGGGAGGGCTCTCACCGATCCCAGCTCTCTCGGACGACATTCAGTGATAATGACACTCCTCCTACGCCCAACTCCGTCCTGCGCGATAGGGACAGCGCATCCTCTCGCAAGAGTACGCAGCAATCGTCGAGTCGAAGAAGGGACCCCAGTTCACCGTCGCTCAATGGGTCTTCACTGAACGACGGCTCGACCAACGGAGATTCATTTGTCGGAGGATTCGCACCCACCATCACGGAGCCGCCTGTGGATCCTCAAGGGGAATACTTTCCCCAATCTGATTCGCTCTCTCGGAAAGCGCGGACGGTTCCGCCTCCCATTGATCCCCCTCCCGCCGATTCCTTCCAATACCCTACCAACTCCCCGAACGAACAAACAGCGATGCCTCTGGCCGCGCCAAACGTCCCGGCGAGTGTAAAGCGATACTCATTGGTGGACAGACCCCTCGCCACTCCTTCCGTCGTCGTGGAACCGTCAAGTCCAGATCCCGACCGTCCGGATTCTGACCAGCCGGATTCTGACCGTGCCAGCGGCTCGACGTCACCCCCTCCCCCAGAAACACCGCCCATAGACGTCCTTCAGGCGCCTGCGATGGCAAACTCCCTGGCTGCTCTCAAAAAGAGTGATACTCTCGAACGCAGAGCGTCGAAGCGATTCTCCACCTATAACATATCGAAAATGACCGGTGCTCCAACGATGCGGGAGAGATCCACGCGGACCGGACTAGGGGCTCCGAATAGGCGCTCGTTGGCTGCCTCATCGGCGCCAACGCTGGGAGACCTTGCCGTGCTCACTGAGGTGGACGACGAGGAGCCCGCTGCCCCGCTTCTCCGAAGGGGTAGTTCGAGGTCTCGTTCAAGTCCTAGTACACCTGAACGACGTCAACCTGAAACGCCTCCGATACCTCCACTACCTGCCACTCCAGCCCGAACACCCGACCCAGTTATCCCCACACCTACGGCCCCTTCTGAATCAGTCGCCGTTGCTCTTCCTCCGGCCCAGCCGGCGCGCCCTTCACGATTCATTGTTTTCTTACAACTTGGGAGAGAAGTGAAAAAAGTGACAATCGACCACGGTTTATCGTTCCCGTCGCTTCGAGTATTATTTGTCGACAAGTTCTCGTATAATCCGGGTCTCGAGAACTTTCCGGCCATTTATATTCGTGATCCGTCAAGCGGAGTGCAGTACGAGCTGGAGGACATGGAAGAGGTCAAAGAAAAGTGTTTACTTTCCCTCAATATTGAGCGTGCGTTCTTCCAAAAGCTCACGTTGACCCCTCTGACTGTTCTTTTTATCTAGCACTTGACCAGATCAAACAGCACATCGACGCTCAAATCTCGAATCTGTCGCAGGACATCAAGGACCTCAAAACGGCAGTTCATACCAATAACAGGCAGTCTATGCATGCGCCCCCCAGCATTGTCGGCCCCCCGTTGGCCGAAAGTACTCCTGCACCGAACAGGCCGACCGATCGCCAATTCCAAACTGTTGCGCGCCGACTTTCACGGTTTGTCGGAGATTCCTCCGGCCTGTCGTCCTTCAGCGCACCTACTCCCATGCAACCCCAGATGACCGGCCAGTCTCTCCAGCCCCAAATGACTGGTGGCTCGATGCTATCCGATTATTCCTCGCGGGTCGTTACTGATCTCAAAACTCAATTCGACGAGGTTCAGAACCTCCGACGAGACTTGGGGATCATGCGCCAGCTGTATACGGAGTTTATGAAGTCTACCAAGGAATCGCTGGGTACGCTTCGCGGCCAGACGCAGTCCGTCAAGCAGCTTGCGAGCACCAGCGTCGGTGGTGCTCGAGGATACATCGACACGGGCAAGAAGAAGCTCGATACGCGCAGCCAGAACGTGCTGACGGAGGTAGAGAAGCTCCAAGACACCGTCGAGGGCGTCAAGGACGACGTTATCAAGCGCCATATTACCCCCAAAGCGCAGTACTTCCGAAACATCAAGAAGGATATCGACACTGTTGCGGCGGAGATGGCGAGCTTGAAGGAGCACATCAACACGATCAAGCCGATGTGGAAGAAGACCTGGGAGGAAGAATTGCAGAACATTGTCGACGAGCAGGGATTCCTCACCCACCAGGAGCAGTTCCTCGAGGATTTACTCGAGGACCACAAGGCGCTGGTGGAGGTGTACGGGCACGTGGAGAAGATCATCAGCATCCGTGGTCCAGGGTCCGTCGGCAGTCGCGGTGGGAAAAGAGGTTTCCGCCCTCCGCCTCCTCCAGAGGAGGGCCATGGCGGGTTGAGCAATGTGATGCTCGAGATACGAGGAGCTTCTGTGGACCCAGAAAGGCGGATGAAGGCCATAGAAGCGAGCCAGAAGAGTCGAGAGAAGGAGCTCGCCAGCAGGTCGGACGAGATGCAGGCCGAGTTGAGCGACTTTGTTGCGGGAAAGAAGCTCAAGATGACTGGCGGGGCGGAGGAGGCCGAGCGTGTAAGGCAGAAGAGAAGCGACATGACTTTGAAGGCCATGTTCAATGGCGGGGTGACAGATATGGGACCGGACTCTCCAGGCTGAACCGTCTCCGTCCTCGTTCAATTTCTTTCTGTTATGTTTTTTTTCACCACATCGTACAATTTTCACTGCATATTTATCTTTACTCCGCCCATTGTTTCGTAGGCGTTTCCGCTGATAATATCCCCTGGGTGTATCTTCTGTACTACCATGCTTTGGAAACTTGTCTTCAACGCGGGGATGGCGATGATCGAGTGATATCGAACAACTGCAATTCTGTCAGAGGGACCCACCGACTCGGGAACGACTACAACCTTTGGAAATTACTGTTCTAATTCAGGTTCATGTCCAAAATCGATATCCTCAGGGGGCGTGGACGCCAAGCCGCGCAGCCGCCGCATAGATCGAAAGGACCTGAGAGTTTTGGTACCGGCTACCAGGCGAGCAGGCCAACGAGCGGGGGTCCTGTTATCGATGAGCAATTATGTCCGGAGCCGAAACCTGTCTCCCTACGATGTGGACTTGTCCCGAATAGGTTGCGGAATTTCACCGGGGAGTCGTACATGTCGGGGGGTGAAGATGAGGTACGATAAACTGAACGGCAAATGCATGGATCGGAGATGAAGAGCTAGTGAGGCCCGCAACACCGCTACATTTTTATCTGCCTCGGATCCCACGATGAAGGCCACGAGTAGACAAAGAAAGAGTATAAAGACAAAGTGAAGCGTAATAGCTTCCGCTTTCGGACAATGAACGCCCTTTCCCCAATTGGGATAGAGATTGATCCCGAATTTTCGGCATCTTCGTGGCCAGTCAACGCTTTCACAAAATTACTATTCTTTGCGAGAAGAATGGTGCATATAATTACTGGCTTGAGCCTGGTTTCATTTATTCTGGTGTAGGCCGGCAGAGGCATGTTCTAGAAGTGAAAAGGCTCATCAAATATACGAGTGTCCGGAAATTAATTATTGCTCGATTTTTGCTTCCTTCACGGGACTTTCGGGAGGTAAAAAGAGGGTAGAAGGGTCCTTCAGATTCTCAGAATATCTACGAAGATTCCGTGAAGCCATATGGGAAGAAAAGTAAAATTTATACACCAAAGGGGAGTCGAACCCCTGCCGCTTGCTCACTAATCGTGTAGCAGTTATCCTTTCGGATTACGTAAGCGAAAATGGAAGGCAAGCATGATAACCGCTTCACCATTGGTGTGTGTTAGTTCTGTGGATGAATAAATTGAGGAGCGGGAAGGGAGGATCAGTCCAACAAGTTTGAGAATCGAATAACAAATGGCCGAGATATGGGGTTTACAAAATATGAGCGGGGTTTCGGTGTGGTTTCAAGGCATATATAAATGATGGCCTTCGGATGCGGGGACTCTGGATAATCGGGCCAGCAAGCAAATAAGCCTGGTTGACTGTCTAGGAAGTAACATCATAAACAGACCCGGGTTTACTACTCTAGTAGTATGATCATTGTATTTAATTAAGGATTGTGATGGATTCGAGATGAAGGAAATTCCACAGGCGAGACGAAGAGCAGCAAGTAGACAGCAAGAATTGAAAGAACCGGGTCATCGAGGTTACATGAAGATTGATACGAAATTTTGTGATCCAAAGTCCATGATCGCAAGTAGCCGCAAGTAATATAGCTACGGTTACGGTGAAGGACGCTGCAGCAGTGTCCTTCGCCGTAACGGAGAATAACCGCTTCACCTTCGTGAGGATGAAAACATTGGTGAATCAGTCCAACAAATTCGAGATTGAATAACAAATGGCCGAGATATGGATGGCTTTGACAAAATATTCCCATACTAGTTTTAAAGATCGTTTGTCGAGTCAGAAAATAGTTCTCCCGAAAACAGGGTCATATGTGGAAGCACTTCAAAGGCAGATCACTGCTAAATTTATTTAATTCATGATTGCGGCGCCAGCGATGCTTTTCTAGACGGGCCGAATTTGAGTAGCGAGACGAAACACAAGTAAACGAGCAAGAGCCGTGGGCGTCGAGGGAGAATTGGACGATTGGATAACCACTTCACCGTTGGTGTGTATTCCGACTTGCGAAATATATGGACGATCGAATAACCGCTTCACCATTGGTGTATTCCCACTTGCGAAATATATGGACGATCAGATAACCGCTTTACCATTGATGTGTGTTCCCACTTGCAGGTGAGGTGTCCATGTAGGTTTTCGCTTTTATTAGTTACGACTCGGACCCCCAAGCCTCCGTTCACAATACACCGATCGTGGGTTCCCAGAAAGTATAGACAACCTGTGTAGCAGACGATAACCGCTTCACCATTGGTGTCGGGAAAACAAGTCAAGGCAGAACACTTGAAGAGATAGGACAGGCAGCCATGAAGAGACGAAGAATAGTAACAGTGACGTCCGACAAAGAGGTCGTCGAGGGTAGATTGAGCCGAAACCCCTAATGCGAAAACTGAATCATTTACTTGCAAAATACAAAACGAAAACCGGTCGACTCTCAGATCTCAGCCCTCTTCATCCTCAAAATCTGACCCCCTCCCCAAGACTGGTGGGACCCCGCCGCCAAAGAGCGGCTGGAAAACGCCGTCGAACTCTGGATCCCCGTCCTGTTCATCGACCTCCATGTCGGCCACCCCCGGATTTGGAATCTCCGGCGGCTCCATCCCTACGCCCAGGAAATCCAAGCACCCCCACTGGCATCCTCGCCATTTCAGCGGGACGCTGCCGCCAACAGGGACGCCCGCGACTACCGTCTCCCACGTGTATCGCTCTTCCGCTGCCGCCACGAACATCGAGACTCTGTCGTGTCGGGGAGAAGGGCACGACCCGAAACTCGGCTCATCGTCTACTGGTTCTGATGCCTTGTCGCTGCACACACTGCCGGGATGAACCGCGTGGAGGACGCGGCGCAGATGTGGTGGAATGACCGTGCCGGAATCACGGTCGAGAGGCAGCTCATAGTATTGAGCCAGCCGGCGCTTGTGGTTCTGGGCGCATGGCACCCCAGATTCCGCCAAGAACATGGAGCGGAATGCGAGTTCCACAAGGGGAGGGACGCGTGCTGAACTTCGGGACGGGGGGGAAATCGCGACTCGCCCTTGAGCGGACTTTGCGTGCCGGAGCTGGTGTTTTGCAGATAGGTGCTCTTCCGGGTCCAGGAAGGGGTTTGGGAAGACGTGAAGGGCCTGCAAGATCATATCGGCAAGTTCAGCCGGTAGATATCTCAGCTGGTTTCCGGAAACGTTGAGGGTGTGGAGAGCTCGCAGGTTCCGGACTTCAGGTGGTATTGCTTTGAGTTTGTTGTTCCCTGCGGAATCATAATTAAATGAGTGCGCGGTATTCTAAATGACACATACGCAAACTCAGGACCGTTAATCTTTCGACAAACAACAGCTGCACAGGTAACCGCGAAATTTGGTTCCGGGCCAAATAAAGCTGGATGTCGTTTGCTGTACGCTCGTTCACGCGAGAGAGCAGGGAACCAGGCCCCAAGATGGCGGGAGCCGTGAAAGAACGACCGAATTGCCGGGGTAACGGCAGTGGTGGAGGACCAAGAGGGACAACTACTCTTGCATTCAACCGTGCGGCGTTGTCTTCCAACACGCAGAACTTGCCCAGATCCAACACGGATGCATGTGGGATAGTAGATAGATTGCAATTCCTTTATTCAATCAATTATGACGAAAGGGCAATAACTGATCGACTCACTCGAGGTCTATGGCCCCATTCCCGGTGTCCACCATCTTCGAAATGGCGGTATCCCAGATGACGGTCTCCTTCTCCTCGGCGGTGAGGGATATGGAGGTACGAGGGGAGGATGCGACGACCGTCTCCAAGGATGCCTCGGGCCCGAGTAAGCGCGGTTTTTTGACGCGAATCCGTGTAGGAGAGGACGGCGACATGCGCCGATTCTTCTTCCCGCCCTTCTCATACTCGGGAGGATTCCATGAGCCCTTGGCAGATGCAGCAAACGGATCAAGAGGAGGCGACCCGTGGGGCGGCGACTCGCGAAATATATCCGACTCATCTGGGAACGAGACCGAGTCGTCGGGGCCCGGGGACGACGCAGGGGACGAGTCGATGTACGCGGTGGGCGACGAGGGCGGGGAGGAGGATGGCGCGCCGGACCAGCGCGTGTCTTCTACGTCGAACATACCGAAAGGTCGCTGCGCACACGAGCAGTTGTTAGCCGCAGATGAAGCACTGGTGTCGCGGTCACGCGATCACTTGATTGACGGGCGGACTCCCACGGTTCACTCTCGCCAACATCGTTACTTCTGGGCCCGAGCAACACTCTTAATTTTCAAGTACGGCAGGAACTTGAAGCACCTTGTCCGCTATTTCTCTTTCTGTTTCTACGTGCCGCTAAGCTGTTCAGATCCCACTCTGTCCGTTCAATCATGTTCGTAAAACCCAATGGAACATACAAATGACGCGTATAGATAGTATACAAGTCTCAGTCGCACTCAACGGTAACACTCTTTACAGTGGCCGTGATCTTGTCCGGTGCGCCCGTCCAATTAACCGGGCCCCTTCCCCACTCCGCCGTTCCCGCGGGACTGCTGGCATCCCAGATCCCCAGTTGTACACGCATGGTATGGGTAGGATAATGCAAGAAGCCGTTTCTCGTGCATTCATCTTCCAATCTCGTTAGCCGGAAATTTACACCCGAATGGCTGCCCAGCGACTCACTTTTGGCGAGCGTTTTGACGATCATGTTGTCGATACTCCAAGTAATCTTTTCTCCGTTGATGTCAATGCTGTAGGAGTGAAGCTTCGTGACGCTATCGACCTTCTGTTTCGAGCTAAAAACACCATATTCCGGACGCGAGTCTCGCGGATCCGCGACGAAAAGATTGGTTTGCCAGCTGTCAGGCTCTCCGCACACGAATTCGATATCTATCTCGTCAAGCGATGTATCGCCTAGAGGAACATGTTCAGTTACAGGACCAGAGACCCTCCAGCTGCACGCGCACCGATCAGGATCCCAGCAACAATCACACCAGAGACAGTCGGAGAAGATACTTGGAACGTGACTTTTCCAGCGCTGTAAAGAGCCTTTCAATTATACTCGATGAATTAGCAGAATGAAAAGCGCGCACGATAGAGTGAAAGTCGAATTTATCGTCGCCCCGTCTCCGATCTTGTCGTTCACGCCCGCCGAGGTGGTAACGCGTCCATTTGGCTTGTATAGATTCATCTCGAGTCCTTTATCCGTCAGGGCATACGATCCTTCGGGACTGATGGCCGTAAAGTGAGAGTTGAAACTAGGCGAGGCAGACTGGTCGAAGACGATGTGTAGTGGTTGGCACTGTGCGGTGCGAGGGTTATGTTCCGATGCCTTGCAGAAATTGACCCAGAGAATGAACGTAAAGGCGAGGAGGGTATAGATGTGCATGGAGGACACGGAGATGCGAGTCACGGGAGTGAAAGAGATGAACCTACATCATGTGACGATGAACCAAACACGGCGGTCAAAGCGATCTTTCGCAACCTTTTAGGGGAATTCATCAGTGAGATCGGAGAGCGTTTCGAGGATTTACCAGCGCGTTTGAACTGTTGTCCAAGGGCAATATGAATACAATTGGATTATAATATCAGATTAATACATCGGTCTACGAAACCTCCTCCATATCGTCATCCTCGTCCTCATCGTCGACGCCTTCCATCTTGACGTCAGGGTCGGTGCCAAAGCTGATGAGCTCGCCGACGCCAGACATGCCCGCGACGCTGCCGCGCGCCTGCCGAGGTGTAAGGTCAGACACATAGCAGTGATCACGAAAAGACAACGCACCCCCTCGTCCTTGAACGTGTCCTTGAGCTCCCAAAGCGAGGCAAACTCGCCGGTCTTGTTGAGGAACGCGACTTCGGACAGGACCTCCTTGAGGTAGACCTCGGGCTGCTGTGTGCGCTCGCGCAGTGGCTTGATGCCCCAGCGCGGGGTGTCGCGGAAGAGCTGGAAGATGAGGTCGAGAAGCTGGTTCCGTGGGATACGGGCCATGCGCTCGAATTGGCCCTTTGCGGCCTTGGGTTTGGTTTTCTAGGGGTGAATAATGTTAAATGCGGGGTCTGTCGCATTAAACAGACCACGTACGACCAGCTCCGTGAAGGCGCCGCCTGCGCCGACGCCAACGCCGCTCGTGAGACGGTTGACACCCCCGCGTCCGCCGGCGATGCCCGCATCTTCGATCCGCTTTATTTGGCGGGTGGGGGTGTTGTACTTGAGATGACGTTCGCGCATCTGGCGGCGGTAGTTGGCGGTGAGCGCGGGGCGCAGGTTACAGTCGTGCTTGATGCGACCAGTAAGAATGGTGGTGCGTGCGCGGGTGTTTGGCGTCGCAGCAGCGGCAGAGGTCGACACACTGAGACTCGGGTCCTTTGGCCGCTCGGCGATGACGACCTGGTTCTCGACGTTGTCGTTGACCAGGTCGAGCTCGTAGCAGTCTGGTTCCGCACTTCCGTCCACGGCATAAGATGTTGCATGAGCAAAGTGCGGCCTGGAGGGGTTCGGTGGCGGCGGAGTCTGTTTTTTGGTCGGGTCCGCATTTGGGGGCAAAAAGAGGAACATGCGGGTGCGGGTGCCGGGGGCGCCGTTGTAGACGCGGACGGTGGCAAGATGGACGTCCTCCTTGTTTATCGCGGTCCAGCGCTCGAGGAGGAATTTAGGGATCTGCGGGGCGTCAGTGGCTGAGTGGCAAAGCGGCTGGCACAGTCAGCAAGGACCTTGACTAGCCAAACCTTTCCATGACCCTGATCGAGCATGAGTTGCTCGTCGGGGTCGGGCTGCGCATCTTCCTCGGCGGTACCGTCGACGTCGAAGGGCTTCTTGTCGTCGTCGACCGCAACAGAGTCCATTGTTGGCGCGTGTTGTCCTGCGGCGTTAATCAATGCTGTGCTCTCGTACCATGAAGATCGCCGTCGAGGGCGAGCTCGACACCAGATAGAAGCCTGAACCGTAAAAAAATACACGGTCGATCTCCTCCTCATCTGCGGCGACTTCCAGGATCCGCAACCACCAGAATCCCCAAGGCACCCTTGCTCGCATCAGTAAAACCGGGGCATGTAGCTATGGAGCTATCCAGCACTATGAGCTCCTATGAAAAAAGGATGTAGCTATGAGTCACTGGATAATACTGGATAGTGCTGCATGGTGCTGCATAGGGACTCATAGCTGGCCACAGCTGCGGTTTTCCTGATGACTCATTGGCGGCAATCATGAACCATGTGGGAGCTCTACCACGACGGCTGGCTCGCGCCCACTATCTACCAACTCAGCGAAGCGGGATTTGTGCGCGATCTCGCGTGCGTTGCACCCCTTCCTCGCCTGAGAGACGAGTCTCTCAGGCGCACGTTGATCGCAGACGACCTCTGTGCGCGCAAATCGGCACTCGACTCGGAGGACCGCAGGTGCAAGAGTTTGTGATGACCGCGCCGGGGCCGGGGCGCGAGGACGAGATGGGCGAACGGAGGGCGCAGCGTGCGACTATTATTTTACAGCCATTCTGGAACGTGCTGACGCGAAGCAGCGCCAGGTATACGAACCCCCCAGACGCTCAAGCTCTGCGAGCTCATTGGTGCGGTCAGCCGCATCAACGCACCCGTTCCTAGAAATATGGTCTGTAGCCCTTCAATATACTACAAACTTTGCAGTCGGCTACTTCAGATAGACGCGACTTGGGCGCGACCACGTTAGTGCCTGACCTGAGAAGACATAATAATATCTCTGCGTTACAATTTCCACAATAAGCCTCGAGGTACCCGCACCGAGGCACAGCCGGACGTTCCGATATTTTCAGGGCCCAATGAGACTAATAATAAATGGCTCGGTACGTGTTTAAACTACAAACTCTCACAACACACCTGCTACGGTACCGAAACCAGGGCACAACTGAACGCTTAGATATTTTCAGCTCTAAGTAGTAAGATTCCCTGAGTGATTAATGAGATTCTCCTACGGTGAGCGCTTGCGGCGGAAGGGACCAAATAATATTCACCCTTGCAACTGCTTGATTCCTTCCCACTTGAGTCTTGACTTTGGACAAACTCTTCCGTCCCCAAGCCTCAGGCCTCAGTGCCGTTATTATTCTGTTCAAAGCGAGTTTGGACGAAATCTTGAAAATCGACGCGAAAGATATCAAGCTGGTCGGTCTCAGAAACGTCCGGGAACTGGGGTTTAAATTTTATCATTTAGAACACACTCGCGTTCGAACCGCGGAATTCTGGCTGCCCTGTTCCCATAGGTATTCTGCGCTACCGTAGAATGCACCCGCCAGAGCTAAATTCTATTATGGTACCGCCACCGAGCCATCTTGAAAATAGCGAGGTACAAGCTCGATCTTCTCTGTCTAGGCCTCAACTAGGCCTGAGAACTTGATGATAATTGGCCTATCGCCTGCGTTAAAATCTGAAAAATTCCCACAGCAGACCTCGAATGAAAGGCTTACTCTTGGAGGTGCCATATAATCGCGGGTGCAAAGGGTGCAAAGGGTCCGAGTCTACTTCCTACGGCTTGAACCCGTCTTGGACGGAGATACGTTTGTTTCTTCGGACCGATTTCGGGTGTCGGCATTTCCCTCTTCGCCACTGGCTTAATCGTAAGGCTGTCCGCATGATAATCTTTAGGCCAGCTCGTTGTTCAACAACCCGAAAAAAATGTACAAGCCACAAACCGGTGCAGGTGATTGTTTCCATGCATGCCTTGAGTCCATTTAAATTTCCTTCGCACGAGAACACGATTTTTTGACGCGCCCGACAAGGCCCGAGACGCGCCCGACCGACGTCGGACGGACCATCTCAGCGCGACATCGCGATTCGCGACAGCCTGGGACTCGGGCAAGTTAAACGCCGTGTCCTTGGCGTCGGCGACCCGGCGCGATGTACGGCACCAACAAACGTGTTTGCACATTCCACAGCCGACGCCGTATGATCGATGTCTACCGGCGCCTCAATCATCGTGATTCACGAAAACGCTGCAGCCTCGCGGCCGGCGTGCGATCGTGCGCCCGCGTTTCATGCGCAATCACGATTCACGGGCTGCCGGTGCGCGCGAGCTGAACAATTGCAGTTGACTAGGCGCCCACGCGTTTGATCCATGCGCACACCGGACTTTTGCTACTGTCACGGATTCTTTTGTCCGGCCTATAATCCTAGACCCAACTCGTCCGCTCGCACCGTGCGGCGGCGGCGAGTCGCACCTACTGACTCGGAGCTGCCCGGTAGTACCAGTAATTTATCCCGGGTCTTATCCCAGGATCCCTGCATTTCCCGCCACACGCATCCAATCGCGTCGCCGGCAGCGCGAGCGCACCCGGGCCCGCGCCGCCGTCGTCAGTTGAGGGTCTCTCGTATTTTTAGCGGTCTCGCTGAATTGCAGTGAACGCCTGTTGCATCTGGGCCTGGATCCAGGACCCGCGGCCGCATCTGCCCATCCCAGGTATTTGCAGCCGCGGGTACCTGTATTCCCAAGATATTCGTTTACATGTGCGGGGGGTGCAGATCGCGGGGGCGTCGCGCAGAGACCATCCCAGTCCGTCGCGCGTAGATGCCATCCCGTCTGACCGTTGTTCGCACGTACAGATCGACAGAGCGCACGCCATCCGTGGGACGCTGCACACATTCAATTCAAAGTAGAACAAGGCAGTCGCTAGCGATGCAGACAAGATGGACACAAAGAACGGGTCGCTTGATAGCATCCGGGTTTCTTTTTGTTTTGGTAACAAGGACAAAGATAGGGGGACAACGAGGTTATTGTTGTGAATTACGTAGGATAACGAGTGTGAGCAGCACGGCAAGAGATGTGTGTTATGTATGGAATGATTGTGTACAAGGAGAACATATCAAGTTCGGATGGATGGGTCGAGTGCGACGAAAAGCAGTACAACAAAGCAGGGATCATGGGTAGCAAAAATACACGGTGATGTTGGTTGGCGAATAATGTGACAGATGCAATGAATCGGATGTAGAGAATGGAACGAGAAGCGAAGGAAGCCGGTGTCGTGGAGGGGCGTAGCAAGGTCGTACGAAAGAAAGCGAGTCGAAGCGTCAAGCATCGGGAGCAATAAATGGGACTCTAAGGATAATAGAGGTTTAATATATGCGGGAGGTTGTACAGCGAACGGCGGGGCGTTCTTTTGGGCTGCGCGTCGGGCGCGGCAATGTACAATGCTATGCGGGTCCAGCAGTGTCGAGCAAGAAGCAAGAGCGGAGCGGAGGCAAGATGTATGGTGGTGGGTGGGGGTTATGGACAAGAGGGGTGAGAGGGGCACTAGGTCGCGACCTCGATGAAGCTGCGCCAGCTCCAGCGCGAGCTGTCCTCATCATTGTGGAAGTCCATGAAGCTCTTTAGCACGAGCGACGTCCGGCGGCGACGCGGCGGCGACGCGGGGGTGGGCGTGCTGCTCTCGCGCGAGGAGGGCTTGGAGCGCGGCGGCGACGAGGCGGGGGCAGAGTGCACGTCGCCATCGTCCAGGCCGGCAATGAGCATGATCAACTGGTCGCCGCTCAGTGAGAGATCGGGCAGGTCCGGAGACGGCGCGCGCGGCACGGCGACGCCTTCCTCCTCCTCCTCGTCTTCGCTCATGCTCATGAAGTTGTCGCTCGGTGATGCGGGGGCAGGGAGCGGACGACGGCCTTCGAGGCACGCGAGAGCCTTGTTGCGACGCGTCCGACGATAGCGAGTGGAGACGGTAGAGCTGGTTGCCGAGGCACGGGTGACCTGGGACACGAGCGAGGCCTTGCGCTGGGGGGGTGCGGCCTGGATTGCGACAGGCGTAGGGGTTCGGGAGATGACGACCTCGAGGCCTGGGCTGCGGGGCGTGCGAGGGGTGCGGGGCGTAGAAGGATGCGAGGGGACGCTTGGGAGGGTAGCTACGGGTGCGGGCTTGGGTGAAGGCAAGGGGCGAAGGGAGCTGGCGGGGGATCTGCCCGGGGATCTGCGCATGCTCATGGGGGACGGAGGTGGGAGCAGGCTGGGCGAGTCTGGGATCTGACTGAAGGGCCGGTCAGTTAGAGAGAATGGAGACGAACAGAGAAACACGGACAAGTCGACCGCAAAGGGTGGTTCGCGGGAGTGGCGACGGGTAGACGATTTGCGCCTCATGCTGTGTGAGCGCAGCGACTGGGACTCTGCCAAGTCGAGAGACAAAAACGAGCGCAAGGCGTTCTTGTCGCGTCTGGGCTGGAGAGTGAAATAGAACATGGAAGCGTCGTCTGCGGCGGTCGAGATGTACGAGGGCGGGGTATCAGTGGGGAGGCTGCCTCTGCGAGGGCCCAGGTCAAAGTCGGAGTCCTGGGATCGCAGGGAAGGCGGGGAAGAGGAGGGGGGGACATGAGTCCGCTGCGGAGGAAGGGGCTATAGGCCGCGAGAAAGGCGGTGGGAGAGTCTGGAGGGAACATGTCTAGTCAAGGTGAGGTGCACGTTGACGCGCAGAAACGTATCATATATACTCGACTCTCGATCGGGTTGAAACGCGAGATGCATCTGGTCACCGGTCACATGTCACAAACCGGGCAGCTGGATCTCCCACCCCGGATTGACACAATCTTACTGTGTGGCGCAGGCCCTCTACGTCCTCCTCAAATCTCCCATTGTTTCTCCGCTTATCGTACACGTTCTAGGCTTCCACCGTACGGCACCCAAGAATGTGACCGACTAGTCCCCCTATGTTTTTTTCCCAGAGGCACCATTTATTCTGTCTACTCCTCTGTCCGTCCCGTTCGGGCAACCTAGGTACACCCGGCAGCGCGGCCCAGAAGCCCCGAAGTCGAACCCTTTAAATTTAATTTACGCTGTTGGCCTGCCCGACGCTGCCGGCTTTCTCGACTGTGGCTCATGCAAGTTTCAAGGAGGTACGGAACCTTGATTCACACACTACAGTTGCCTTTGGGGGCAGCCGCTGTAAAGTGCAATTTATTCCGGATATATCACTAGCCAAGGCTGGGCCTAGACCGCCACCTTAATCGGCTCACCCGCTTTGGTTTGTTGCTAGCGCGCCTGCAGGTAGCAACGCTCCATCCATATGACGGCTGCAAGGCCCGTCCCGTGTCCCCGATCGAACCTTTTTTTTTTTTTTTTTTCGGGATGGCCATTATTGAGGTGTTGCGAGAGCAACCCCGTATCAACCATTCTTCTCTCCCCGTATCAACCAATTTTGACTTCTCATTCCAAGTCTTGCCAGGCCGGACGACAGTCGCCTCATGTATATTACATGACCCTTGCTGACGGTTATGGCCATCCCGGCGAACTACCTGTCTACGCGAGCACAAACCCAGCATCCGTACATTGGGCTCGGTGATAGATTTGTGCGCAGCGTCATACGATTATTTAATAAATATTTTTCACGCCCCTTTTTACAGCTTTTTTTTTCTGGTTTCACGCGTCGTGGCTCGGACTGGCAGCTGTCGGACCTCGCGTCAAATGGACGGCAAGCCGGAATGCTTTCGGCTAAGTACTTCATGACCGTCGCGCGCGCCGACGATCGTGGGCTCTATCGCTCCACACAACGGCCCCCCCGCCCCCACTCCATTCCATTTTGATACCGCGCTCGCTCCCGCTCCGAATAGAATCATTTCGCAACTCCAGCTCCTAATTCAGATATCGATACGCGCGCCAGCAGCCCCACCCCGCTGGCCAGTTGTCCAATTCCCTTTCCTTGGCCTGGCCTTGGCCCTGCTCTGTTAGCTGGACAACTGTACGCGCTAACTGGCAGCCGGCACACGCCGGGACTGGCCTGGGATGGAAGATGTCGCGTTTGCGTTTGCATCTGCCGGCATCGTACCCGCGATGCTCGACGAATAGCAAAGAGCTTGGGTTAAGCTCCGCCTTCTCGAGATTTGTTTTCGTTTCGCGTTTGCCGACACGCTCGAGCCTAAGCATGATGAGTACCTAGCGGGACGGGACTGGTTGACCGTTCCCGACGCGCGTATCACCCTTACGTCCACGCCTAACGCCTAATGCGCATCCTATCGTTTGAAACTTTCATTTTTCAATTTATTTCTCTCTTTTTTATTCCCAGCGGCTGTGCCGCCCGAGCGCAACGTGCCAGTGACAGAAATCACGGTGGCGGCTTGATCTATCCCACCGCGCCCGCATCCAATCCAATGCAAGCTCCGGCGCATGGGAGGATCAAGCTGCACACTGATACGAATCGACCCTGGACATATGCCCAACATAAGTAGCCGACCGTTGCGGCAAAAAACGCAGGGGGATCCGCCCGAACATACCGCGTCCCCATTATTACCATCCGGCCTGCGACAGGGAGGGGAAAGACGGGATGGCTCGTTTGGGTTACCGTTTACCTCTCCCTAGCGGCGGCGGGCGCCCGCTGCGACGAAGCAATTCACGGGGTCCGGATAGTTGCTCGTACGTACGTACTTGCGCACAATGAATTCCGCAGGCGGCAAAATGGAGCATCGCGGTGGCGCGATTTACCCCCCCTGGCGATAATCTGAGCTGGAGCTGTGGCGATAATCTTCGCCATGGGCACCGTGACCGCTCCACCTCAGTCGCTGCGCAATATGTGCAGTTGAGGCATAAGCTCCCTTTCAGGAATCACCATGTATACTTAGCTTGCGTCGATCTTGCAGCCACCCGCCTCGCGTTGGCGACCGTATGTCGAACAGCTTCTGGGCCCCGCCATCCCCGGACTGCTAGTCTGCCCGGAGGCAAATTTACATTTTGACGCGCCGCTTAATCTGCGTTCGGGTTCTCCCTAAGTTAGCGTCGCCGCAGAGATGGCTCATCCCCTTGGATACGGGCATACTTAGTCCTGCCGACGTCGTCCGAAGAATTTGGCGCCCATGTTCGACATGGTCGGAGATTTTGAACGCGCGAGCTGGCATTGAGTATGGCTATTCTCACACAATGCTGTACGCTGGCATGTAACCCAGCGCCACATTCATCATCCATGTCGAGGCCTGAGAAAACACGGAATGTCGGAATGTTGACGCGTTTTTGGAAGGCGCGTCGCGTCCCTCCCCGTCGGAGTGAGTTATGTGTGCTTGCTCAAGGACATTGTTATCCATCTCGCGCCCAGTAACCCGCGAGCATCCAGCCGTACTTGGAGTGCACGCCGGTGATCCTGTTGCGCGCAGGCTGAAGGCGGAGGCTGCCCCAGGGGTTTCACTGAACGTCGTGCAGTCCGGCGCGAGTGTCTTGTACAGCGCCTCCGCCATCGGGCTCTGCGCAGTGCGTCAGCTCGCGGCGCGTAAAGAATAGGAATGGGCGAAAACGAACGGTGAAAAAGGTTACGATGCCTTTTGACTTGGCGAGCAGCACAATGCGCTCCAGAGAGTGCGCCATCAAGAGATCCAGTTTCGTCTTTTGCTTGCGCAGCCATTTCGCATATTCGCTGTGGATCGGGAAATATAAATGATGGGGGATGCACGCACGAGTAGAGCGGGTAGACCTTGGGCGTTAGAACTTTGGCGGACGCCTTGCACGTCTCGCAGAGCGTCCATCAGGGTAACCAAAGTAGTGAACCTGCGAGGGCATCAGAATGGCCGAGATGGAAAGTCGGAGGGAGTATACCTCTCGAAGCGGTAAACGGCGTGGTCAGGGGCCCCGCAGGCCAAGATTTGTGTGGATGAATCAGAGATGCGTCGCTGTGGTTGACGACTGCGAAGACTTGCATGGATTGTCAGTATTTCGCGTTGGGTCCATGCCGAGCCCCTGTGAAGCAACTCAAAGACATAGATGCTGGACATTACCGGGCTAAGACCTTCCGTGTGGACGCGGAAGATCGTCGGATAGTCGACGGGCGATTTTCCACCCTCCGGGTGTGCGGTTGAGCACATCCTCACACTTGAGGAATAAAGGTTCTTTAATCGCCCCAAAAATACTGTTCGATCCACGTACCACAGATGCTCGCGCATCTCTCGATTCAGAGCGTCTTCACTGAGCCCGTCGTGACCGCCATACAGCGGGTCAACCGTATGCGCCTTTCGGCAAGACTCGCGATGGCGTCGGAGCAGAAATAGCTTATCGTACCGTCCGCATAGGGAATGACGGTCTGCGTCAATGTAATCATGCAATACATTGCAATAGGGGAAGTCGAAGCGGTCAAGGCCCGCCAATCCTCTCTCGATTCTGACATCAATTCTGGTCCGATTCTGTCGCCAGAATCAGGCCAGAATCGGAATCAGGTTTGACATCCCCCTCCGGTTCAGCTTCGATTCTTCCCCGAGCCGATTCAGAGCATCAATAATGGCAGTGAGGAAACACCGGCCCAGTGTTCAGTACTAGTAATTAAGTAACGTAAACTGATATGCTTACCTTGACACGCAGAATGTGTGCTGTCTCGCTCCGAAAGTCTCTTGCAGTCTCTTGTATTAATATGTAGTTTGCTCATTGAATTATTGGACTTCAACTCTATGTCTCCATCTTGGTCCCGCGTAGGTTCATAGAGTGTTGCCGCCAAAGAGCTAGCAGAATGAGAAAATATATGAGCTGACGTTTAGGGCAGGCTCGAGTAGATTTAGGGTGGGTATTGATTCTCGTGTCGACGAGAATCGAAGCCGATTCTCGACCGATTCTGATGCAGTTCTTCCCCCGGAGGAGGAACAGCGATTCTGACCGATTCTGGATCGACACCGCTACCTCGACATCAGAATTGACATCAGAATCGAATCGAAGGGCCCTGATCGCTTTGACTTCCCCTAATACCTTTGGGCAGCCTTTTTAAATACGGGAGGCAGGCCAAGCATCGACGTTCGCAGCTTAGCAGGCTTGTTTCCATGAAGGAGATAAAGCCGCACGGCTCCGCACGTATGAGTGGGAGAGTCTGAGCAGATAAAGGCGTCGTCAGGCGGAGTTTTGGTGAGGTTCATGTTTTTATGGGGTGGTGCGTTCGGCTTCTATGATTCCAGGTTCCGTACAGGCTGAGGAGGGCTGAGCCGAGTTGGGGCTGAGGATTCGTTGTTTGAAACGCCCTCACGTGCCAGTCGCGGTGCGTGAAAATAGAATCGAAGGCCGCTGTGACCTTCAACTTTGTGACTTTCGTGAGACTCTAATTTGAGCTAAAACCTTATTGACTTTTTTAACCTTCTTTTGGTCCTTCCTTTCACTATGTCTTCTGTCCACAGCGCTCGCGCCAAAAGATGGAAAATAAGTCCGTTTGTGGCCGAGTGGCTCGCCAACGCGGTCGAATACTGCAAGAATGACCCCCAAGGCAGAGCCCAATTTCAGGCCTGGCGAGTACACGTTCTGTTCAGATGATGTGGCGTTTGTTGAACCTCTGGGCAGGGTTCTGGCCAAATTCGGCCCTCAGGAAGGACGGCAGAAACTGGAAGACTGTAAAAAGCCTCCTCGCAAGAAATACGGGACATCCACCGGAAATGCCCTCTTGTGGAATCATTGCGGCGTAAGTCAGATCGCCAATATCGCGAGGATCGGGGTGCTCAACTTCATCGTTTCAACAGGTGGAGCTGGGTCAGCTATACACATGTATTCATAATGTCGCTGACCATTTCAAGGCGTATGCGACGAAGCGATTGAGCTTTATCACAAGCAAGCGTTCGTTTTACTCTCGGGTGAACCTTGCTGACTCGAGACAAAGATTTACATCGGAATACAATCTATGTTCCCCTCCAAGAACGAAGCCGGCCCCCAAGCGTAGACGTGCTGAAAATGCTATCGATTGGTTAGCGGTAAACGTGTCTTCAATTGGTCGGCGGGAACGCTCTGATCTGATTGGTCTTTACAGCGTCGCCATGGTAGGGCCTCCCAAATTCCAGGCATTGACCACTAACCGATAATCGGTACAGAGGCTCTACTGGAAGGATGTAAGGCACCTAATATCAGCTGGGAGGCGCTCCGTGCAATTGCCATATCAGAGGCGGACAAAGTTCAAGACACGATGGAAATGTGGCGTACTCATCCGGAAACCTTCATGGATGGTCTCATGAAGCGCGCTGAAAGCACGATTCCTTCTCCTCAGATCCTAGACCAAGGATCCGACTATATTCGATTCCACAAGATCGACGACGCGTTTCGATCCCGTCTATACACCTTGCACGTCAGTTGGCCTCATTGTCCTTGGCTTTACCGGCAAAAAATTCTGAATTTTTCGTAGCTCGCCCGTATGACCTGGTCGCATGCAGCCTCTCTGTTTGAGGATCTAGCGCGTCTGGGGCTCACCACGGGCTCTTCCATTGAACGCGCTTATCAACAGGACTCCAAACTAATGTGGCGGTTTGTTTCATGCATAGCAAACGTGAACGTACTCAGTATGAACTATTCGGCGAGGTACGCATCCCTCATGCTATCCATTTACCAGGCGTTCATTAGAATTCCAGGATGCTTCAAGAATTGAGTTGGAGTGAACATTTTCGTCCTTATTTCAAGCGCTGGAGGGTACGTGAATTAGACTTGTTATAACGAGGCTAACCGTGTTCCAGACTGTGCAGGGCCTTGCTATTATGGAAGAAGACAAGGCGTACACTCGACGCAATGGATATGGGTCGGACACCAACCTGGATCAGTTGATTGTCAGAGCAGTTTGCGACTGGACTTCAGTTGGACCCGCCTTCTTTGACCTTCTGTCCAAAATCCTGGTATGTAGGCGTAGTTTCGCTTTGGCCACTACTTACAAGACGTTCGCAGATTCAGTTTCCTCTGGAAGCAAACAAATTCAGCGAGGAGGCTTTCAATGAGATAGGAGACTACGCTATTAGCATGCGACTTCCACTTGGCACTTTCGAGGCTGATTTACTCCTCAAGTACACGAATTTCGCGCCGAACTATGTGAATCCCCGTTCGGCCAACAGCTCCAAAAATATGCTGCATCGAAAGAGGAAAGCCGCTCGAGTGATCCTAACTTCGAGGCAGAAGCTTCGTTCGTGGAAATTGCGAAACTTCCCGCGGAGGAGAGGATCGGCCACGATTTCAGCACTGCGTGTGTTCTCAGCCGTGCTATCTCACAAGAGTGGTTGAACATCATTACCCAACAGTCGATGTGGAGCTTTATGCCACAGATTTTTGTTTTCGTTCCGTCTGTGGTCGACGCCATGTGGGAAAATACTGACCGGAATTTGTGGGCGGCAGCAAAGAACTTAGACAAACGTGGTTCACCCGGCGCTGTAGCAAAGCGCTTTGGACTCGTTAATCCGAACGACCGCAACAGGCCGACCTTTACTGGGTTCCTTTCCACTCTGCGTAACCCGCCACGAGTGCCACTTCGTATACAACCAGCCACGACACCTGCTCCTGCGCGCCCGACCCCCGTGATTCCGGCCGCCAGTCCCAGAGACACCGGCGTGCAATCTGGGCATGCTTACGCCGTTGAAAGCAAAGGCTTTGCACCAAAGGAGAAGATTAAAACTAAGGCTGTCCAATCGCCGGGGTCCGTCGTTCCAGATACTGAAGAAGATCTTGAGGAAACTCCGGAACCGGAGTATCCCGACGTCTTGCCTCTTGAATTCAAGATCGGCAAGAAAGTTATGAAGGTAAATTACTTACTTTTATAGTATCCACATTGATTCTCACCTTTGAGCAGCTTTTCCACAGAATATTAGAAGACGGCCCAGAGGATGACGCCACGAATAGCGACCAGAAGAAAGGTCAAGTCCGCTGGGGAGACTTTGAGCGTGTATGTTCTTCGTTTGTGGTTTCATATGCCCATTAATGTTATTTCTCGCAGGCAATGAAACGAGTCGGCTTCGAGGTTGTGCAAACCACCGGCTCTTCGGTTCGTTTCGATCCGCCCGCGCAAACTGCACGTCCCATCTCCTTTCACCGGGTTAGATTTCATGTCGCTTCTTCTGGGACCGTATTCAATTGCCTGTTCGCAGCCTCATCCGGACTCTATACTGACGCGCCGGCTAATCAAATGGTTTGTTATACATTTCTGAGGTGGCAGGTATGCTAAACTGTTATTCAGGGCTGGAGCGCGGCTTAAACGCTGTTACGGCTGGACAACGGGCACGTTCACACAGAGTCAAGGAGAATAATTGCCCAAAGAGGGTTTAGCCCCTATCTCCCTTACCTAATGATTGATTACCGTTGCACTGCCATCTTGCTGCCATCAGCTTACTCTTGAATTCATTTTGCTCTGCGTTCCCGCATCCTTTATCTCCTCTATGGAAAGCCCTTTCCCGAACTTTGCAAGGGCGGGTCACGCTGGACATGTCAATCGATGTCTCTCTGGCCTCCCAGGATCTCAAGTTGAGATCGATTCCTCGCGGCATGCCGACTTCCGTTTCTCGTAGGATCGTTTCTTATCCGGTACATCAGCCTTGCCTTGGGTTTCTACTGTATTGGGGCACTCGACCTCCTCGGAGTATTACAGGCCAAAACGACGGAGACGGATCGCACCTCGTGGAGAGCATGGATATGGGAACAACAGACGCGTCGTTAAATGTCTAAAACACCCTCTCAATTCTGACAGCATCTTCAGAGGGTCCGCATGGAACTGGATTCAGGCCCGGTCCATTTGCGACGCCGGACTCATCATCACCGGTTATTCAATTTCTTACAACGTTGCATAACGCCTCTGAGGATAGGCGTTGTTCAGGAACCCTATACTGATCATGACGGTCCCCACCTCGTCATGACTTATACTGCCTTGTTAACCCTGGCTATTCTCCGGGATGATTTTTCACAATTGGACCGTGCTGGCCTCGTGAAATTCGTTCGAGCGTGCCAACAAGAAGATGGAAGGCAGGATTCCAACTGCTGTCATGTTCTGATGGTTAACCTTTCCCTTAGTTTTTCCATGCTTCCCAAACACGGAGATACAGACCTTCGTACCGTGTACTGTGCATTTTGCATCTGCGACATGCTAAATGATTGGTCCGGAGTGGATGTAGAACGAGCAATCAAGTTCATTAGGACGTGCCGGGTCCGCACACTTTCCTATTCTCATGGTCCCTGGCCAATTTTTTTTTTTATAGACGTACGAAGGAGGATATGGCCAGGCGTCGTTTTACGAGGCGTCGGGTCCGTTGACCATTCCAGTGTTTCCGGGGCTTTCTAATTGTAATCGCAGGCGGCCCTACGTATATCGCGCTCGCATCGTTACATTTGGCACCTCGCGCAAACGGCGTTTTGCCCTTGACGCCCGAACAGCGGAAGAAATCAATACACTGGCTCATCCACAACCAAGATAAATGTGGTGGCTTCCGCGGCCGAACAGAAAAGCCCGCAGATGCTTGTTATAGTTTCTGGTGCGGAGCCGCTCTCAAGGTCGGCAAACAGCAACGATATGTCCCATTCGGCTAACATTTCTTTGCAGATATTGGGAGCGGCAGACCTCATCGACGCCGAGTTGCATGCCAGCTTCCTTGGGAGCTGTCAATTCAAATACGGCGGGATTGCTAAAGCTCCTGGCGAGAACCCAGGTACGATTTATTTTCCTGCCTCCATTGATCCTGGAGTTGAACGTATAAAAGATCCATATCACACATATCTCTCGATCGCAGCGCTAACAATGTACCCTCCCAACGTGCCCGGTGAAGGATCTCTCTCCAAATCGTGGGATTTTGAGACGTTGGACCCTTTATTGAATGCTAGAGAGGAGACTGTGGCATGGATTAGAGAGCATGTGCCGGCGAAGATCAATTAGATACTTTACCGGTTCAGCGTCTAACGCATCTTCAGCCAGGACACGGGCGGCTTGCCCGTCCTTATTTTTGTAGAACACTATCTCACCGTCGTCTTCGATGAAACAACACTGTGTGAAAGTGCGGTAGAGTGCGCGGAATGAATTCTGGCAAGCGACGTCGTAAACTAACAGTGGGGAATGCCAAGGAACGTACCGTGGAATCGTAGTTGTAATTCTCCTTCAATACGGTCTTGATATGCTCCGTAACCATTGGTTGATTGTCTGCGGCAAGTAATGAGTTCGACTCGTCAACATGTTGCCCTGGCTTACAGAATGGGATGGACGAGAACAAGTGGTGAGAAACCTGAACACACCGTAAGGAACTTGGAGAATATGCGACAGAAAAGCACGGACATGATCGTGGGACACGTTGTGGAGGAAAACCCGACCAGCCCATCCTGAGGCTGCGTGAGACAGGTATGCAATGATCCAGCTTGGGAGGACGTACCCAGGAGGGGACGGTCAACCGTGGAAATCGCACCGCGGAGGAATGTCCATTGCCCCCGGCGGAAATACGGGATCGTCGGATCGCAGTGATGCAGGTAGGTCAACATGACAATCCAGTGGTTCACACACTGTTCACGGGCGCTTCAAAAACGGCACGCGCAGCCGAAAAGAAACTGTTCACCATAAATGGAACGAAATAGAGTTTCAAGAAGTTGGTGAACCCGACGTGACGCGTCCACATATAGAGGAGATACATCATGGCGCCGATGCCGGCGTCTGAGGCTAAAACATAGTTTCGCTGGCGAGGCTCAAAGATTGCCGATGAAGGTAAGAAATGCTGCGGATGGATTAGGTTCCGGCGTCACAATGTAGGTTGGGAGCGCCTCACATTGGTTCCCGGGGGGTGTCGTGGGGATCCCATGGCGTTTGTGAAGAGATAGATCGGCCATCCGAATATTTGCATGATGAGAATACGAAGCAAAGTGTAGATGGGCGTGTCGTCGAATATCTCATGGTAATCTGAAAGCCGTGCGAGGGATTCTGCTGGAAGACCGTGGTCTTTGCGAGTGCGGGCTGTCAAATGCGTCAATGCTCACGTCTTGTCATTCAGGAAAGTGGCACTCACGAACATAATTTTCATCGCGTTCAATGGACATAGTTGCTTTGTGATGAGCATGATGCGACGCTCTCCAAGCATAGAACGGAGTGAGAAGGAACTGCGGACGACCGGTCAGAAGGCGTGTTTCTGAGGGCAACTGGGAACCTTACCGAATGCAAGGAAAATCCGACAACATGGTTAATCCAGCGGCGGTTGGACAACGTGCCATGCCCAGCCTATTTAAATGAGGATATGGTACCAGCAAGAGACACTGGGACATACTTCGTGCGCCATGCACCACCAGCCAGCCAGGATGATTCCTTGAGCATACCAGTAGGAGAGCCAGAGAGACCATTTAACTAGGGCGCCAACAATTGAGGACATCCCGAAACGTTCAACAAGAGCGCAAGTAGAGGAATCGATTAACCAGCCGAGTTTATAGACGACGAAGGCGCAGAACACGTCTCGGGCAACGTAGAGGCAGCCCTTGAGAGTGTTTTTCTCGTACAAATGTTTCGGGACGGCGGAGCGGACCTCTGACAAAGTGACCTGTACCACCAGGGTGTTAATGATGACGTTTCCCACAGCTGACCAGCCGGCAGCACTGACCTTTGGTGGAGAGAATGGCGTCTTTTTTCTCCTTTCAAATTCAGGACTATCACGGAAAAGGGAGAACATTGGGGGAAGGACTGGGATGGAAATTTCTCAGGTACCGCCTTTTAAATGGCCGGACACGTCTCTTGAACAAATAACAGGCCTCACCCATGCTTCGGGTCGTGGTACGGCTTCTAAGGTGAGATTGGCAACGAAGTTCCTGGTTGATACACGTGTTGCAAAAGTAGGAGTGTAGATTATCCACATAATCGGATTAATCCAATGACGGCGGAAACAAAGCCCACAGAGAGGGAGCAACACCTACTCGAGCAACAAAGCGTATCCCCGAGGCTTGGAGACGGACAGGCCTGCGTGCAGACTCCAGATTAGAGTACAGGAGGATCCACAGGTGAGTAATTGCGTCGAACAAACTTTAGATGTTTTAGGTTATAAGTGAAAGGCAAAGGCGCAGAAGACAGCCACGTTCAGTCGCCTCGGGCTCCCCTCTTGCCCTCTCCAGCAGCAGCTCGGGATTATAATCTGCGCTCACACCCGGTGGGATAACGATGGTCGACCTAGGTCCGCTAAGATCGCGGCCTGGGCGGTTTTCCGCGCCTACAATGTACGTCTAGATTTTCCATCCCAGGGATCGCCGAAGCTTCGCTGACAGCCAGGGGAAATCCAGCGATGACTTCGAGCCGTTTCGAGACCTCCCAGTGCCGAGGATGAGTTAGGGTGAAAGTTTCAAGCGTAACTCGGGCGAGCCGCGACTCATGACCGCAGCATTGAACGGATTTCGGAACAGCACGTTATCGGCGTAAAGAAAGGCCGCAATGCCTTCTCGTCGGAGTCAGACTCCGAGGCAGCCCGAGTTGTAGTAGTCAGAGGGCGTAGTAAGCGCATTTATCACGAGGGTTTTGCAAACATCTCCTAGTCACTGTCAGCTTTATTCATCCGTCCACCGTCTGCTACTTAATCGACGACGTCCAGCGGTCACCTTTCAATAGCTTTCAATGCCGTCTCTTGCCCCGAATGGTGTCTCCCAGTCAAAACCTATTTGGCGTCCCACAGAAGTACCCAATGCTCCCCAACGGTCCACCTTCGAGTTCGACAAAATGGAAGACGCCTTGGCTGCCTTCTCCTCCGGCGAATTCCTCGTCGTAATGGACGACGAAAGCAGGGAGAACGAGGGAGACCTCATCATTTCAGCCGCGCTCTGTACCACGGAGAAAATGGCATGGATGATTAAACACACCAGGTGCGCTTTCGCCGCTCCCGACCCCTCTTGTACCAGAAGCTGACAAGTTGGACAGCGGATACATATGTATCGCGCTTCCTGGGGACCGGCTTGAACAGCTGGATCTGCCGATGATGGTCCCGCACAATCAGGAGCGCCATCGGACGGCCTACACGATCACGGTCGACTACAAGCACGGTATGCCTCGCATCGTTGGCGTCCTCGGCCTCGCCATGCTAAATCCCCGCTGTCGCAGGAGTATCCACTGGCATCTCCGCCGGTGACCGGAGTCGCACAGCCCGCGCGTTGGCTTCGCCTACTTCAATACCCGACGACTTTACGCGTCCGGGTCATTTGGTCCCGTTGCGCGCAATGGAAGGCGGCGTCCTCACACGCAAAGGGCACACGGAAAGCGGCGTGGATCTGTGTCTTTTGACTGGCCAACCGCCCGCCGGGGTGCTGTGTGAGTTGGTGAACGACGACCCGGAAGGCACCATGGCACGGCGGGACGATTGCAGGGCGTTCGCCGATCGATGGGGGATGAAGATGATCAGCGTCGAGATGCTGGCGGAGTGGAGAAGAGGCCACCCGCTTCCTTAGTTGAGAGTGATAAATCCACCAGGGAAACACTTAGAGTGGGGGGCGAAATTGTGTACGCTTCAGGGGCAGTCCAACAAGTATTCTACACGCAACAAACTAAATACATAATCTGCAACGTCCAATTACATCGTCCGGGGAATAGGTCTACAAAAGTAGGATACACAAAATCAGAGGATAATAATTTACACCTTAGCAGGCGTCCTTCCAAGCGAATTGCCGACCTTCAGGAACCGGTCAGCACGAAATAACCACAACGATGACGAGACGATTGTACCTTGACCAGTGTCTCGACTGGCACCATAGAGTTTGCGACCAAGTCTGCATCGAACCTGAGGCAGGCTTAGCCGGTGGCAAAATAGTAAAGGCATGAAATTCACTCTATCACTCCTTTCGGGAATGCCGCAACAACGGTGCTGCCGCCGTACGCAAAATATCTGGGAAAGAAATTAGCGCCACCATTTGATACGGACCAACGTCAACACTTACCCCAATTCGTCCCCTTTCTTGACAGTCTTGCCCTTCTCTCCCCCATTCGTCCATCCAATGCTCCCGACGAGGAGGGCACCGATGGCAACGAATGCGACAGGCAGACCCGTGGCCGCGTGAGTGAGATACAGAACCGACCGAGTATTGGCTGTGAACACGTCGAACCCGGGTTCATTTACAGCCTGCGGGTTGACCGTGTAGTACTGTCCCGGGATGTGCACTACTTCGCCGACGGTGCCGTCGATGGGGCAATGGAAGCGGTGGTAGTCAGAGGGGGCAAGTCTGAATATAGCCAGACTTGAACCGTCGAATGTCGAGGCCGTTTCCGAGGTCGGAGGGACTCCGAGAAGGTTGGGGATAGTGAATTCCCGCCCCTTGATCCAGAATTGTTTAGCAAGGTCGACCGTCGGGTACACCGTGAGCCGGCAGTCTGCCGCGCTGCAGATGGCGAGAGGGTCGGCGGCGTTGTCCACGGGACGTGCATCTGGACGCAGCTTGCGAGAGAAAAAGTCGTTGAATGTCTTGTACCTTGTGATGTCGGGCTCGAGCAGCTCGCTTGTTTCAAGCGAGTAGGTGGCGACAAACGAGGGGATTGAGGCCGTAGATTCGGGACTGTCATAAAGTTTCCCCTCCTGTGGCCGCCGTTCCATTACTGCGACGTTTGCGAGGAGCGAGGGCTTACCTTGATGGACTGCTCCTTGAGTAGAGTCTCTACTTTAGTCGAATGGAGAACTCTGACTTGCTCGTTGCCATAGAACAGGAGGTGCATGCCGATTCTGAAATCGATGTAAATCGCATCCTCGAACGCAGCAAAGCAGAAGAGACCTAGCATAGATGGGCATTGCCTCGAATATTTGCTCCTTGGACCCGCGGATGGCCACAAAGTTACCGATGTGGTACTCTGCGGCGAGCTTCTCGATACCAGGGATTAGGTGGTGGATCCACGGAATGGAGAAGAGAGTGTGCGATGATGCATGGATGCCCTGGCTAACGTCGGTGTGTTTCTGGGAGTGGTCGACGAGGGCGACGAGGCCTGCGGCGGCCTGGTCGTGTGTGAGGTTAGGGAGATTGTTGGAAGCGGAATGGATGTGCTCCAAAGGCTTGTCGGTGGGCGGCTGGGTAGACATTTCTTGGTTGTTCTGGGAGCGGAATCGCGGTGGCAGCAAGCAAGAAATGACGTTCATTCCATCAAGATGGGTCGTCAAGAGTCCATCTAAAAATATGAAGCTAAGTTATAAATGGCGAGACGCGGTCACGTGCCAGGAACAAGCCCCTGTTTCGCGTGAACAGCAGTTCGATGTCAACCTTTTTGGGATACAACGCGGCTTTACCGATGTTTGCCTCTCAGAACATCAAGACTCCAAACTCGGCAGCCATCCAATGGCAGTGGACTCGAAGCTAATTCTGACCAATTCATGTATAAGTCTGGTCTCCTGACCAATAGCATGCTTCACACAACTAACTTGTTCGACGACTCGGATGAAATACAGGTCCTGGTCGACCGATATCGTCCGATGATGAGGTAATTTATACTGTTGCGACGGATGGAATTTTCGTAGCAAGGTATTGAAGGCAAGGTGACAGCGACGGGTCGAATGACGCAAAATACAATATGCGCACCCATTTCAAATGCTGTCTTTTCTGTAGCAGTTCCCGTTCTTTATGTTGAATATCGACTCCTCTTTGTAGATCTCGCTTTGACCGGGAAGCGTTGATTTGATCGGAATCCAGAAACGCGTCTTGACGTCACGGTCACGTGACTATGTGACAAGTTGAACCTTGTTCGCTCCCCTCGGTCTCGCCACGATGACCACCAACTTCCTAGATCTCTATGAGGCACTCGACGTGATAGGAAACGGCGCTTTTGGCATCATCAGGAAGGTCCGCCGGAAGACCGATGGCCTGGTCAGTTCTCCTACACTCTACATCCAAGTGGCAAAACTTATTTACCCACTTGCTAGATATTCGCGCGCAAGGAATTGAATTTCGAGCGTATGACTGAGAGAGACAGGAAACAGATTGTTGCCGAAGTGTACGCTACCTCCACCTCAGTCTCGCTGCCCACTCATATTTATATTTTTCTTTCTTCCCGCGTAGTAATATTCTCAAAGACCTACATCATGACCACATTGTCCGCTACCACGACCGCTACGTCGACCGCGACGCTGGCATCCTATACATCCTCATGGAATACTGTGGAGGTGGCGACCTGTCCACCGTCATCAAACAAGCCGTGAAGCAGAACCGTCCTATTTCCGAAGACGCGGTCTGGGGCTACTTCATGCAGATCTTGCTCGCATTGAATCACTGCCATAACACCGGTGGCCATGGCCGTACTTCGAGTGCTGGAAACACGAACGAGATAGATGGGAAGGAGCGCAGAGCGCAGGTCCTGCACCGAGATCTGAAACCTGACAATGGTACGCTCCGTTTCTGCCTTATGGCTGTCTTCTTACGCCTTGAAGTATTCCTTGATGAGGCCAACACCGTGAAGCTTGGGGATTTCGGCTTATCAAAGCAACTGGCTCAAGCGACCTTCGCCAGCACCTACGTCGGGGTACGTTCCCTAGTGCCGTCAACCGATTCCTGTCCTCATTAAATCGCAGACGCCCTACTACATGTCTCCGGAGTTGATGCAAGAGAAGGCCTACGATTCCAAGTCCGACATATGGTCGCTCGGATGTCTTATATATGAACTCTGCGCACTGAAGCCGCCTTTTCACGAGGCGCGAACTCACAACGAGCTGAGTATCTTGATAAGGCGAATACTCATTCTTCCTCTGTACGCGTCGCCCGCTGATTTCTTCTCCAGGAACGGCCGTGTTCCGCCGCTACCGCGCGGGTACTCGCAAGCATTGGGTGGTGTGATAAAAGCGATGTTAAACCTGAACGTGCGTACTCTTTTAATGCAAAAGTCCGGCTATTGATGTTTCCTCAGCCTGCAATGCGCCCATCAGCAGCACAACTTCTTCAGCATGAACGCTTAGAATTCGCCTTCAAGGTTTCCGAAACGGAGAAATTGTGCGTCGACACTTGTCTGCTCGTGCATTTTACTTAATCTTGCATTCAATACAGGCTCAACACAATCAAATCTCACAGAGCTAACTTGGCGTCCAAAGAGCGGGACCTTATCAGTCGTGAATCTTCATTGGACGAGAAGGAATCTCAGATCACAGAAATTATACAACAACGAGATGTCCAAATCCACCTCCTTCAATCGCAACTTCACGAATGCCAGTCCCAGCTGCATCAGGCACAGCTCCAGATGCAGTCCCAGCCGAGTATGGATGATATCCATGTAGCGGTGAAGCACCGTGAAGAAGAGCTCCGGGTCCTGGTGTTGAGACGAGAAGAAGAAGTGAGCAGGTCGATGCAGAGGAGGGAGGATGAGATCATGGAGGCTGTGCGACGACGCGAGGCTGAGGTTTTGGATGCGTGGGGCAAGCGCGAGGAGGTGTTGCGAGAGGAGTTCCGCGTTGCGTTAACTGGTGAACTTGAAGCCAGGGGACGCATGTATGAAGAGAGGGAGGAAGAAATCTTGCGGCGGGAGGCTGCGGTGGAAGAAGAAGAGGAAAGAATAAGCGCCGCCGCAGATTTATTGGAGGAGAAGGCCAAGAACATGGAGGAGAGATCCACAGGTAAGAGCGTCTTATACAGGTGAAGGAGATGACACTGATTCGCTTTCAAAGGTGCCAAGAAGGATCGATCACCTCTCGATGAGGTCCAGAACATCCTTTCGCGCGCAGCCTACCAGGCTACCCCGAAAGTGTCTGCAGCTTCGAGATCATCTACCAGAAGCGCCAGTCCTTTCCCCGCGATAGCGCAACTCTCCACACCCCTCCCCCGCGCCACTAACAAGCTCAAAGAGCTGTTCCAACCTTCTGCGATGAAAGGAGTTGTGTTGACCGCAACTGGAGAGACGCTCTCGACGCCGTCGCCGGCAGAGCTGGCTGGGATGTTCGATCTGAGCAGACGATTCGAAGACGAGGTCGGGGCGTCTCCCAAAGTCGGGCTGAACTTTGCGCAGGTGTTTGATTTTGAGGATGGAGAGGATTTGCCGCCGAAAGCTCCGTTCGACTCGGAAAGCGAACTCGACGAAGAGGGTGGCGATACCGATCACGACGCAGCAGATTCTGCGACTTCTCGGCGGATTTCGCAAGCAAGGAAAAGCCGAAACACCGAGGAGGAGAGGACAGAGAAAAGACGTCCCGGCGAGGCAAACTTTGCGTCGACGTCGGCGACCACTGCACCTCCAACGCGTCTCCGCCGGCCCTCCATACGCACCTCTGGCCGCCGCCCCACCCTACCTCCATCTTTATCGGACCCTACCGGATTGGCGACCGAGGCCTCCAGTTTGTCGCCGGCGACCTCATCTGCAACCCAGTCCAAGCCGAAACCCAAACCTCTTCCCCATCCGCATCTTGGCTCCACCTCCACCTCTTCCACTTCCTCCCAACCCGTTCCGCCCCCAGCAACAAGAGCGAATACCATGCCGATACCCGGCTCTCGTCCCGCGCCGGAATACGATTTCAATGACGAGGAGAATCTACCCAGTCCGTTTTTGAAGCGGACTGACCGAGCGGCTGCGGCCGGTGCTACCAGCGGGAAGAGGACATTAACGAAACGTCCCAGCAGCGGCAATTTTCTGCGGGTCGTGGCCGCTGCCAATGCTAGTGCTGGAAAGCGGGGAGCCTCCAGTTCACGCTCAACAGCTTCCCGACCCGGCTCAGTATCATGATATGCCCCGTTTAATGAGCGTTCTAATGACTATGTTTACGGTGTAATGTAACGACATAATGAGCGTACCATTGGGTTTTTGGGTTTCGGATCGACGACAGAGGAAAGCAGATCAGCGCCACAGCCACTTGTGATCGCCGAATCTCAGTCAATAGCATCCATGCCGCAACTAACATTGGCTCAGGCCTTTGCCCTCAAGGGACCCAAGAAACCCACTTCCCCCAAAGCCGAACGCAAAGCCGGACCCAGTGGATCCCGGAAAGAGCCAAAGACTTCCGATTCCCAGAGCAAACCAAGTGGATCAGCTCCCAAAATTCTGTTTGGTCCAAACGGTCCACATGCCGATTTTAACCAGTTCTCTCCTCACCCTGTAACGTATAATGGGGAAGTTTATCCGACCTCCCAACATCTCTTCCAGGCGTTCAAGGTAGATCTTGGAGAACGTCCTGTCGATTCTAACATGCGCCACAGTTTCACGGTCATCGGGACGATCTCGCAGAAAGGATTCGAATGGCCTCTACGGCCGAGATGGCGTCCAATATAGCTCATAATAATAAAGCGTCCGCTCGTCCGGATTGGTTTTCAATAAACGTTTCGAAGGTGGAAGATTCGGGGTGTACTAGGTTTGCGTCTCGTGGATCTGATTTTTATAAGAACAGATGGAAGAAGCTTTGTTTCTCAAGTTCTCGCAGTATCCTCTCCTTCAGCAAGAGTTGCTCTCGACAGGCAGCGCCGAACTTTACCAAGTAACGAAGTCCGATTTCTCGAGCGGTTAAGGCTCACCACCGTCTCTAGGATTCGTTGACCGATACATTTTGGGGCGTTGGATCAGACCTGCTCGGTTGTAATGAGCTTGGCCAGGCACTTGAACGCGTCCGCCAGAAAGTCGGCGGCTCCAAGGCCCCTGCGCGAAAGGTCCTGCAGTGTCAGGTATATACATCTCGGGCTCCTGCACTGAACAGCGGCTCATTCGTTCGCTCAGAATTGTCGCAAAAAACCGCGCTTCGGACAGACTCTCTACTGTGGGGGTTCATGCCTCCGTGCGGATATTTCGACCATTCCTCCTTTGTGCCCTGTTCGTTTCTCCTTTTCGTCCACTCTTCTTCTGAACTAAGACTGGATGAATAGCAATGCCGCCGACGGCCGCAAGTTGGCAAGCTCAAGTATTGTGGGGACACTTGTCGAAAGGCTGCTCAGGCCTGAAAGCGGCAAGCCTCTTCTTGTGATCAGGGTGTACGATGCGCGAATATTCCAGGGATGTTGTAATGTACATTGACGGTGTATAAAATAGAGTAAATGGCCTTTCAGAGAGGCGGTAAGGGGCGGCGACATTGAGGACATATGTTCTTGATGGCAAGCCACTAAAAAAAAAGAGGTGAGAATCATCTCTCACTCCGACCAGCAAAGTAGGCACCTTTTCCAGACATTCTGTGTGCTATACAGAGTGTCAGTGAGCGTTGTCAAAAAATATAGGAAGCCTACGAATAAATGGTGACAGGGCGCGAGGCTGTAATTCTTCCGGGCGGTCGCATTTCCCACTCCCATCTGGACGGCATTCAAAATACCTCCTGCTGTTCCGCCCCTCGGCTTCCTTTTGCTCGTCCCCTTGCCTGACTTCTCCCAGTCACTCTTTTCGTCAAGAGATGTTGGTCGGCGACGCAACGATGCGTCGATATGTATGGTGTCCATACATATCGCGCAGTCGCCCAGAGATTGGTCCGGAGACTCGGGGTCGTCGTTGGGGAGAGGCATGACAGGATGATAATCATATGTTTTTACAGCGGCGTACTGGAGGAAAATTAGTTGCACCGTTGCCTTTTGAGAGAGGGAATAGGGCATACCCGGCGAGGAAGGAAGAAGGTAGGACCGAGACCCGTGTCCTGGAGGATGACGACAGCCACTTGGAGGCAGACAAATGCGGCCAAGTAGTATGACCAGGCTATGTAAGTATCACATCAGTAACCAACCGCTTGAAAGGCGAGGCTCGCTCGCTCACGTCGGGGTTCAATCTCGAGCACATTCTTGGGGCAAAGCAGAAAATCTGGTGTGCTGGTCAGTAATCGCGAATGATTCAACGGTACACAACTTGCATAACGCGATGTAAAGTCGGCACACTGTGGTGCCGACCAAATATTCCTTGGCGAGTCCGCTGCTCCGCCCGCGGCGGGCAGATCTGACGATCTGGGGCAACCAGAACAGGGAATACGTGATGGCGACGAAAATTATGGAAAGGGTCGCAGACAAAATGGTGTGCACCATCAACGTCAAGAACACGAATAACACCAACCCTATCGTACATCAGATTCCGTGTGCGAGTGTAATAGAAAATACGCACAAAGCCTCATTTGGGGATCCGACCTCAGGTGTTGGATGAAGAACGCGAGGAAAGAGGGCTGAGTTTGAAGAGGCGTAGCCTGAACCGTCGGTGTCGGCAGGCTAGCGGCAGATTGAGCCCCCGGAGGGGGCGTTGGGGTTGGATGTACATCCACAGTGGCAGCTGTAGTTGCATTTGCAGGCACGTCAGCGGCCCCTTCAGAGACAGGGACCGGGTTGGTCGCAGTGGGTACTAGTGCTGGGGTACGAGGAGTGGCGTCTTCGGGTACTTGAAACTGTTGGATCAGCATGGCGAATTGCTTAGAAGATAGAGTCAGGTTGAGACTGAATAACAGTGTACGAAAAACGAACCGATTCGTTTGCAAACAGGACGCATGCCAGAAAGGCCGGAGCTATCAGCGATAGTGAGGGCTTTCCATCTGCGACTAATGCGAACACAGTATGTCCCGCGAAAGACAACGAATCTACAGTGGACTGCACGAGAAATGTCCAAAAAGATATGCGTGAAATTCCTGAGGGTGTGCGGCTGCGCTTCATCTGACGAGACAGCAATATCAGCATAACTAGATACGCGATAGCGGTCGTTCCTGCATCTGGGAATCGCGTCAAGACCAAGCTTGGATATAAACCATACAATCTCACATGTTGTGAGTTTGCGGAATAATGAACGTAGACTGTGTATCAAGAATTAAACAGGTTGCCTTGCGAATTCAGCGAATGACTAACCCTACACCCTCGGTTTTCTGAAACTCGTACACTATCCCACATTCTTTGCTCATCAACAGGCCGCTGATGGACAATGGTGGAGGCTTGACGGTCCATATTCCAGCGGGTCTCTGAGTTTCTTCTTCGAACTCTCGCAAAAGTCGTTCTGGGACGTTGACAGGATCCAAAACCACGTAAAGTGAAAACGGGCACGAGGTCTTTGGATCCTCGTCTGGAATATAATATTACTCGCAGCTACAGGATGAGGATAAAGTACAAACCCGAATTCAAGTCTTGTTCAATCACGCCGGCGTCGATCAAATTCTTCAGTTTGGAGATGCGTGAACCAAGTTCAGGTTCGATGATTCGCGCCGTCTCGTTTCGAAATGCCTCTGGGACGATCCCTGGGAGAAGACGAAGATCTACGTGTTGGCTGGAATACCGTTGTCGATTATGAATAAAATGTAATCATCGACACCCTTACTTACCCCGTCGGTTGAGCAAGCGCATACATGGTCCCATTTGAAATAATGTGAATGCCCTCGAATTCGAGTCTCAGATCCTCGGAGGTGGATTCGTCGGTCAGTTCAATTTTTCCCTATAAAGTCTGGAATATTACTCAGGGAAACGATTTCCTTGACGAACGATAACGCACGTGGATTAATGCAACGTTCCCGGATGCATTTGCGGAGGAAGGCCGTCTCTCGATGAGGCTTAGCGCTATCTTGTCGGAAGCGGACCAGTTCCACGAGCCGATTTTATCCAGGATCAAACTCATGTTGGCATTTGCCATATACTTTTCGGCCAAAGGCGACCACTCGTGTGCCGTACTGTTGTTCAAAGATGGAGGGGTAACATTGTAAAATTGGGCGTTTCCGTGGAAAGTACCGGTAGTGTTTGAGAAGTAAGAGGAAGCAAGAGGGTCGAGAATGCCTCCATTAATGTTGAATGAGCGGAGTAAAGGGGGTACTGTAGGATCTTGGTCGGGCTAGCTCTGGGTTAGATGGGAAACCAGAGACCAAGAGACTGAACGGACGACACTGAAGTTTGATTCTGTTCCATTCATCCATGCGGTATAGTTGGAGAGTTGATATGTGAGAGTCCGCAACGCGTCCTGATATTGGTGTCTTGCCAGGAATTCATCTCCGTTGTGATTTGTGAAGAGAAAGAGCATGAAAGTAATGAAGAGGAAGGGTGGAATGGGACTTCGGACGCGTTGTACGGCCGCGTTTCCGGCCTCCTCAGGTTCATCCCGAGGCGTCAGAGCCCCCAGAGGACCAGGTGCGTTGGACATGGTCGCCGTAAGCAGCGTGTGTCGCGTCACTCACACACTGCCACCGCTCGGACCGACGGAAGCCGGAGGGAAAGTCGATGACTCATATCTTTTCAGCACATACTATATGCTAGCCTTGAAAGCACATATGTACTTGTTTTTGCAGCACATCTCCACCGAGATCCACAAGCACTTATACGATATTCACCCTATCGCCCCGGTCCCATAGGGTAGCGTTTGCCCTGGTACGGCGCCTAAGAAGTTGGGTCTGTCGACGATTCAAGGTCTGGAAAGCGTGTTCGTCTCGAGTAATGTCCCGCTCTTCCCAGACCTAGTATCCATGTATGTGCAACTGGCTAACTCGGGAGCATACAATCGCGGAGGCAGATGATTTGCCAAAACAAAACGAAGCTGGAACTTCGACCGTAAAGAGGACCAAGGAACTCGGCAGCCTGCGCACAACGAGCTTGAGCTCCGAATCTTTCGTATGTTCCGACAGTCGAAGGAAGCAATCCCGGGCCTGCGCGGCGGCGGCGACATATAAGGATATTCATTAAAAGTTAATGCGCAGATTTCAATCGATGAACCTCTAACATTAGGTCCTAACCCGTGCTTATGACTATCAATGTCGCTTTTTTCGACCCACCAATAAGTTGCCTGGCGAGGCCTGCCAAGAAATGCTGTCCAAGTGCTGTCCGCCTATTGCAACGAGCGAGGAACGAGCGTGTTTACGTTGTAGCGTCTGTCTAGAGAGACAACTGTCCGCCCGCCGCGCGGCAGTGGCATGGCGTTCTCACCCAGGTGGAAAATCCGAACATCCGAGTTTTTAACCCACGAAGGCTCGTACTCCGGCTGCGGAGGCGCTTGGACGGACACCAGGCGGAACTGCGCATTGCGACGCCAAGGGCCAAGGGCCAAGTATAGTCATGATGTCATCATAACCAAGTAAATTGCGGCTGTCGAGCAAGCCGTGCACACTCATCCAGCATTATTATCCTCGCACATCCCCCTCGGAATGTGTGTGGGACGGCCAAGAATGCTGCGGCAAGCTGTTGAGGCTCAAGATAGCTCCCGCTTAGGCTCCGCTTACAAGTTACGTGCGTCGGCGATCGCTTGTCAATGATGATGACGAACAAATTGCTCCGCAGTTGTGGCACGCCGAAGTCTCAAATCCTTTAAATCTTCCCGCATCGCCAGACGAGCACTGCTAATCCCCCACACCTCCCCCCCTTTATCTTCTCTTAATTCTTGCACTCGAGCTATAATATCCTTGCTTTCCTGAATCTCATATGCTGCTGTCCACGCTACGCCTAACGATCGTCGCTCTCCTCGCATCTGATGCGTTCTCCACCCCCACACCCCAGCCGAGGGGGATTTCCATCGCTCTGCGACGCAGAGCCCATTCTCGGTCGGTGGAAGACTGGGGGCTCTGGGCTAAGAACCACCGAGAAGGCCTTATGGCTAAATACGGTGGTGGCACTGCTTCGAGCTCAAAGCGGAGTACGGGCACAAACCTGTGAGTGCCCACCACCAGCAAATACTCATCAAAATAACCGTAATTCAGAATCACAAATCAGGGCACCGATTCTAGTTTTTATGGCTCCCTCGCTATCGGAACCCCTGCTGTTTCTTTCGATGTCATCCTGGACACAGGATCTGCGTGAGTCTGCTTTTTCGCAACCCGCCCATCATATTAACTCCTTTCTCACAGTGACCTGTGGGTAGCAGGAAACACATGTCAACAGGGCTGCTCTTCAGTCCAGACATTCGATCCGTCTGCGTCATCCACGTTCAAGAACGACAGTGCCCCGTTCAGTATTACCTACGGTAGCGGTGCAGCAGCCGGCGCCCTCGCGTCAGACACCGTACAGATGGCCGGCTTCTCAGTTGCCAACCAGGTCTTCGCCGTTTGCGACGAGGTCACCAATGAGCTACTCACCGCCCCTGTATCCGGTTTGCTTGGCCTGGCGTGGAAGTCCATCGCGTCTTCTGGTGCTACGCCGTTTTGGGAGACACTCGCTTCCGGGAATTCATGGGACTCGCCTCTCATGGCCTTCCAGCTTACACGGTACGCGGTCGTCTGGTATCTGTGAACAAGTCTGACATTGCTGCAAAGGTTTATAAATCAATCGAGATCCTCAGATCTCGAGGCCGGTGGATCATTTACAATGGGTACGCCTTGATTATTTTCTCAACTCATCTTGTACTTAACCATCGCCTTTCAGGTTTCGTAAACTCCACGCTGTACTCTGGAGACATCGAGTATATCAACATGCCTACCTCCACCCAGTCGTACTGGATTCTGCCTATCACTGGTCTGTATCGCTTGTGTTCTACCAACTCGGATTATCCACTGATCTCTCCAAAGCCATCACCGTTCAAGGGAACTCGATCACGACTGGCTCTGGCTCCGACACCTATGCCGCCATCGACACAGGAACAACCCTGGTCGGCGGTCCCTCTGACCAAATCGCCAACATCTATGCCCAGATTCCCGGTTCCCAGGCGGGGACGGGCAACTCTGAAGGCTACTATATGTATCGTGCGTCGGAACTCCTCTACCAATGCGTTAGCGCCGCTCACAAGCGCGATTTATAGCCTGCGATACATCCGTCACCGTCTCCCTCAGCTTCGGCGGGCGCAGCTGGTCCATCAGTCCTGCCGATTTCGAGCTCCAGTCCGTCGGACAAGGGATGTGCATGGGCTCCTTCTTCACCCTCACCACGGGTGATTCCGCGCCGTCCTGGATCGTCGGGGACACGTTCCTCGTGAGTGTTTCCGCCCTCAGCGTAACTACGTGCACCGCTAACCGCAGTCCAGAAAAACGTGTACTCCGTGTTCCGATTCAGCCCCCCTTCCATCGGCTTCGCCACCCTCTCCGACTTCTCGCTGTCAGAGAACGGCAACGTCGATCTCGGCGCCCCCACCGCGACGATTGGCACGGTGCTTGCTGCTGCCACTGCCGGATCCCGTACTAATACTGGTTCGGCAACGACGACGCTGCGGTCATCTTCCCCAATCATTCTTACGATTGCTACGACATTAATGTGCTTTGTTCTGAACAGTTTTATAGAGTAGGATTTTTAATAGATCATTGGACAGTATTGTAAACACAAATGTAGCGCTACCTAGCATAGTTTAGGACAGTCAGGGAATCAGGAATGTATATTATAGTTTTTTTTAGAGCGCACCGATTTCAGTAAGGGATGAGTTCGTCCCGACCTCTGATTCGCCTAACCAACATTATGTCCTTCTGCATGATGGTGACGCGCTTTGCGTGTATGGCAGCTGCCTGACAATCCTCGAAGAGACCGACAATGAAACTCTCCGCGGCCTCCTGCAGAGCCTCGAGCGCCGTCGATTGGAAGCGCAAGTTGCTCTGCCCCATAAAATGAGAATGTGCATTAACGAGGCGAAATGCGAAAGAAAGAAACCTTGAAATCCTGGGCGATCTCACGCACGAGGCGCTGGAAGGGCAGGCGCCGGATTAGCGTCTCGGTGGTCTTTTGGTAGCGCCGGATTTCACGGAGAGCGACGGTTCCGGGGCGGAACCGATGTGTCTTCTTCACCATATGTGGGTAACTATTCGCAGCCTTGTACGCCAGTTGAGTACGATAGCCACCGCCGGGGATTTTACGCGCTAGTTGCGTGCGTGGGGCGTTCGGGGCGGAGACAATTCTGGGGGCTTTCCCTGGTATTGCAGTGCGATCAGTTTGGGTCACAGCTCTCAGTGGAAGTAGGTGGACTTACCGCCCGACGACTTGCGTGCGGTTTGCTTGATTCGAGCCATCTTGGTGGGTGGAAAGTTGACGGTGGAAGGCAAGGGGTTTTGTCTTGCTTTTCTTATACGCTGCGGAGCCAGGCATTCGAAGCGCTGCAATGAATGTTCACTGCTTGAAAAGGAATTAAATTGAATTCTATCAAAATCAATGGAAGCTCAAAATATATCCGGAATGGAAATCGGGACTGGGCGTATTTCGGTCAAGTCAGTTGGGGTCAGTGCGACCCTTCCACCCTACCCACATTACATATGGCGAGTCCTTCGCTAATACCCCCTCCGCAGAGTCGTCGCTGCCGACGCGCCACACCTCCCACTCGCCATTGCCGAGCACCAACCAGCCCTCCATGAATTCTCTGGTAACGTCTTCAGCGCGCAGCTCCATCACTACCACCACAGCAGTCGACGGAGCAGCTACGTAGTCCATGGCAGCGAGGAGGGAGGGTAAAAGGGCAGGGTGGTAAATGCAGTCGACAATCAGTACAATGTCGGCTGGGGGGGACGGTGGAGAAAACAATTGAGGTCGACGGGATGGAGAGGTTGAATGCAAGGTTTGCCAGTTTAGTTCTTCCACCAAAACGTTGTGACCCGGCGCGAAGTTGAGCGAAACGTTTTTCCGGATGAGAGGTAAGAGCTCTTGAATGTCGGTAGCGGTATAGTGGAGAACCAGAGGTGAGAAGGCGACGCTAAGGAGGCCGGTGCCTGATCTGCTCTTTACGCATGAGAGTGGGTCGAGGGATCAGACGAAGGCTGACCCAAGTTCGAGAATACGCGCATCCCGGAGTTTTGTGGGATCTAGTATTGCCGTAGGGGATCGTGCATGTTGTTGCTGGAGGACGAACTGCGCGAAATCGATGCTATTACGATCGCCCTTTAAGAAATTGAAGGGTTGATTGGTGCAATTCCCACCTAGCCTTCCAGACCACAGACCCTGTATCGCCTGTCCTACTTCTCAGCGCAGTCTTGTCCTGCGCCAACTGGATCTCGACAGTTTTCTCCTGGATGGGTCGGGCAGTGGCCGATTTCCGCTTCGATTTGGTTACTGCAGAGGTCGCCCAAGAAGGAGGCTTGAGTTCGAAGCTCAGGGTGAGAGTATCCGAGCGGGAGTCGAGATAGCCCAGTCCACGATGTTCACTGGACGCGCCAGATTTGGAATAGAGGATGAAAATCTGAGTCGTCAGCCGGGCTTAACGAGACAAAAATTGGGCCAGACCTCCTCGTCGGCGTCTAGCACTCTCTCCGAGCCTAGCGGAAGTTGGACCAAGCCGCGCTGCACCTCGAAGCTCATGGCAAGCCGGGTTTGCACGTGATGGCGATCAATGCTTCGGTCTTTCCACCCGTCTTCCACCGACGCGTTTTCGCGCATACGGTTTGCATGTCGCTCCTTCAATCGTTCTGCACCGCGTAGGAACACAGCTCAACCTCTGTCGACCCCGCAGAGTCTAGCCCAAAAAATCGGGCGTCCGTCAGTCCGAAATCAAGCGATTGTAAGCGCGGGCTAGCCATAGTGACTCCCAGCTGTATTGAGGACACCCAAGTTTGCAGTGTTAGGAGGCACTGTCGCCTTTACCTATGCCGCAGCCTGGACTAACATCGAAACCGATGAATGGTTGGAGAAATTGACGCGCGGACGCGGGCCTCGGACCTGGCCCCACACAGTCACCTCTGCTGATATGAAGAACGCCTCGGATTTTGCCCTCGCGCAGGTGGAATAGCTCCTTCCCTTTTCTGCACACGTCCCTGACGCGTAATTCGACCCATCAGGAACTTCGGGATGGCCTCAAGTCTGTGGGTAGTTTCACGGAAGTGCTCCCGACAGCGGCGAGAAATCGTATAATGCGAATATGGGCGACCGGGGCGCAGTCGTACCTGAACGTATCAGAGGGAAAACGGTTATGTTGGAAGATTTGCCTCCTGAATGCCGGGCTATGGTTGGCTTGGAAATCGAGGCGGCTTCAGCCTTACATGCTGCGCAATTTCGTACACGACCCGCTGTCTGGACGGTCTGTGACCATGCTAACCAGCATGTTCAGGTAAGTCGATCGCATTCGAATTACGCAGGAACTCATCGTCGTCCAGTCCGCGCCTCGGCATCGTCCTGGCTTTGAATCTACTTTTCATCGACGGATTCGGTACTCCATCTTTCGCCCCCCCGTATTTCCTGTCTAAAATATCCCAAGGGTCTTCGGCCTCGTTCCATCTCCTTCAACGCCAAGAACGGATGCCCGGCGGTGAATTAGAATCTACCGCCAGATATCATTTCTTGGCGTTCTTTATTTCAGGTTAGCCGGTTAGTTTCTTCACACAAGGCCGCCGAACTAACTTGCACAGCGGGACTATTCGCCGCTCTGACGTCCCACATAATCCACCTCAAAATATTATATCCACGTCTGATAGCTCGTCTCTCTTTGCCCTCCAGTCTGCCTGTCACAAACCCGGACACATGGGCTTCCGCCCTTCGCACCCAGACCCCGCCCACTTCGCGCCTGCGGTCGTTTTTCCAATTCTTCTCCCCAACTCCTCATCCCAAAACCCAACTGACCCCACGAGTCGGTGGGACCGGCGCCCTGTATGCGCTGATAACGTTGACAGCTCTGGGTTTCCCTAATGCGGAGATCGCTCTCTTCTACCCTCCAAACTATTCTGTGCCGGTGCAGTGGGGCGCCGGGAGTCTATTGCTTCTGGATCTCTTTGGGATCTGGCGGGGATGGAGGTACGTTTTCGGTCCGTCGAATTGCGGCATGCTCATAATTTGGTTGCAGGTTCTTCGATCATTTTGCGCACTTGGGAGGGGCTGCCTTTGGGGCAGTGTATTATGTATATGGTCCCAGGTTCTGGAACTGGCTGCGCGTCGGAGTGACCGACTCCAGCTTGAACCCATAATACACGCTCATTACTTGGAATAAATAATATACGGATTGCCGGACCGAACTGCCGGGCCATGTTTTTCTACATCTCCTTCCTCCGTCCGCCTCCGACGTCCTGTGCCAATACACTCTCGATTACGCCTCAAATCGCCAATGACTTACGGACCGAGCTGTTTGAGCCTGACGGTGTCCAGGACATCTACTACTCGTGGCTCTCCTTGGCCACAGGCGCAGAAACGAAACCCGTGAAGCTCACGACCTGGCGCGGCGAGGCCAGCGCATACAAAGAGATCCCCGTCCCGCTCCCTCGCTCGGCAGCAAACGGTGCATGGAGACTGGTGCTGGGCAGCAGCCCGATGTCTAGCGGTGTGCGGCTGGACGCGGAGAGCCCGCTCCCGCTCGGCGTCATGTCCATGCCCATCCTGCTCGGAAAGCCGCAGAGCAGCAAAGTCAAGGCGAAGCTCCAGGACCAGATCGAGCGCGTGTACTCGTTCGGCGAGGACAAGCGTGTGCGGATAACGGAGCAGACGTCGTTTGACCTTGACAAGGCGAGCTTTACCACCTGCGCCTTCCTTGCTCGCGCGCAGATCGCCGGCCTGTAGAAAATATGGGATAGCGGCATCGGTCTCAGCGCGTGGCTCGTCTCCTCCCCGCCGTCGTTTTTGAGCTCGCCGGATCCGCTCCACATCCTCGAGTTGGGCGCGGGGACGGGGATGGTCAGTATCGTGCTCGGTGCCCTCCGGCCAGATGACCATATCATCGCGACGGACGTCGGTGAGCTTAGTCTGCCTAGCATCCGCTGCGCGTTTGACCCGGCTGCACAGAATCCGCGATGCCCCTGCTCGAACATAACATCGCCGCGAACGATTCCCGCGTTCAGGCGGCCGTGCTAGACTGGGACGAGGAGGAATTTCCGGAGTGCGTGCGGGAGTGCGAGGCGTTGGACATGATCATGTAGGTACACCATCTTATTCCTGTTGACCGATAGGCTCACGGAGAATGTGCAGAATGGCGGACGTAGCGTACAACACAGCGTCGTTTCCGTCGTTGGTGCGAACGCTGAAGGGCCTGGTAAACTCGAGCGCTAAACGCCCGAGAGTGATAATGGGGTACAAGGTGCGGGATGCGGGGGAACGGGCGCTCTGGGCGATGGCGGAGGCGGCGGGGATCGAGCTGACGCTGGTTGGGCGGCGAGCGGGAGCCGGGGGGATGCCTGTTGAGATATGGGACTCGAAACAATGAAGTTGCTCGTTCGAGGAGAACTGTGTGAGATTCGAGAGAGGCCTTGAAATTTCCATAGCGGCGCGAAAGATGACGGGCGGCCGCGATCGAGAGCGCAGAAGGTTCAGGGCGTCAACTCAAGAAAAGCACGACCTCCAGAAAAAACGCGTCGTGGACTCAAGACGAGAAGCGGGGCCTCAAAGAGCAATGTGTTCAGCAGACAGCGAAATGAATTGAGAGAGAAATACACTAGAGGTACAAGTAGAATATAAAAATAACAAAAGACAAGATTCGAGGAACGCTCGCCGCGCAGCCGACGCGCGAGAGCAAGGTCTTTGAGTTGGATGGTGACACGCTTGGCGTGGATCGTACGACCTCCAGAAAAAACGCGTCGTGGACTCAAGACGAGAAGCGGGGCCTCAAAGAGCAATGTGTTCAGCAGACAGCGGAATGGATTGAGAGATAAATACACTAGAGGTACAAGTAGAATATAAAAATAACAAAAGACAAGACTCTAGGAACGCTCGCCGCGCAGCCGACGCGCGAGAGCAAGGTCTTTGGGTTGGATGGTGACGCGCTTGGCGTGGATCGCGGCAAGATTGGTGTCCTCGAAGAGCGAGACGAGGTAGGCCTCGGCCGCTTCTTGGAGCGCCATGACTGCGGAGGACTGGAAGCGCAGGTCGGTCTGGAGAAGGCAAGTCAGGAGGCGAAGAGCTAGAAGACGCTAAAGAAACGGACCTTGAAGTCCTGGGCAATCTCACGAACAAGGCGCTGGAAGGGCAGCTTGCGGATGAGGAGCTCGGTCGACTTTTGGTAGCGTCTGATTTCACGGAGCGCGACGGTTCCAGGCCGGAACCTGTGGGGCTTCTTCACACCACCGGCAGCAGTCTGCGAGAGGGGAGGAGTGAGAAGGGTGGCGAAGGAAAAGATTGGAGGCACGTACAGCTGTCTTACGGGCAGCGGACGATTTGGCAGCGAGCTGTTTACGCGGGGCTTTGCCACCGGTAGATTTGCGGGCTACGAGAGCATGAGACGAGGAACAGAGGCAGAAGACACGACGGCTTACCGGTTTGCTTGGTGCGAGCCATTGGATGAGATGTGGTGGGTGGTGGTGGTGGTTGGGGGCGAAGTGAAGAGACCAACACTTGTGGTCGTGTATTTATACAGACGCGTCGCGTGCTCACGTGAGGGCGCGTTTGTTGATGTGCCTAATTCAACACAGCCACATCACCGAACCTATATAAGGACGCCTTCGAATCCTTTGATCTCTCACTCGTCTCCCCACCTCAAACACCCACCACCCACCCACCCACTCTACTTTCTATCAAACATGTCTGGTCGCGGAAAAGGTGGCAAGGTGCGCGCGTTTATGTATTCACCTTTAGCTGCCTCTCATTTCTCTTCAGGGTCTCGGAAAGGGCGGAGCCAAGCGCCACCGCAAGATTCTTCGCGACAACATCCAGGGTGCGTTTAGACCTGACCGAAATTGTCGCTCGCGTCCTAATTTTTTTGTCTTCTAGGTATCACCAAGCCCGCAATCCGCCGTCTCGCCCGTCGTGGTGGTGTGAAGCGTATCTCTGGTCTCATCTACGAGGAGACCCGCGGTGTCCTTAAAATCTTCCTCGAGAATGTGTGTTGCCTGCGTTGCGTTGTCTTTTGTCTTTTCTAATCTTTCTCTCAGGTCATCCGCGACTCTGTAACATACACCGAGCACGCCAAGCGGAAAACCGTCACCGCCCTCGACGTCGTTTACGCCCTCAAGCGTTCCGGCCGCACACTCTACGGTTTCGGCGCATAGATCCCTCGTCTCCCCCGCATTGTTTCATATCATTATCTCTGTACACTGTACTTGTAATTTATCTTCAATTTCGGCTTGCTTTCTCGTTGCGTGAATTGTCCACACCGTGGTTCAAAGTTAACGTTCAACCGTCCGACCTGCGCGATTGCGACCTCAGAGATGCTGCTTCTGACAGCCTTCTGTCCCGCTTTCCTGTTTTGGATGGCATGCCATAAAACCTTCTGTTCTTCCGCTGTTGCCACCCTTCGCCCTTTTCAGACCCGTTCGCTCGCAGCTCCTTAAATGTAACATTGTCGTACGGGTGCCCGTCAAGCCATATGACCTGCAGCGGGCAACCGTAGCAGCGCGTCTTCTGTATTGACCGGACTTTCTTCTCATTTTTTCACTCGCAATTATGCACAGCCTAGCGCTTCCGAACTTCCGCGACAGCTGGGTTCGCACTGGTACTTGAGTCCAGGACTCTCACTTGGGTCATGCCCGGAGTACTCAGGACCACAACTTGGGGCATGACTTTGACCTTGGCGCACTACCTGTGATTAAAATCAAACTGGCAGTGGATATGAAGTATGCATGGGTATTCGGAACTTGCTACCGTGGTAACCTCTTCTCATATACGTTAACAGTTTAGGCGTCGGCTGCCCGCATACATCGAAGATATAAACCCGCGATAATTCCGTCCCAACAAAACGCCGTAGAGCTCAATTCAAAGCATGATTGCTTCCACGCAACCGACGATCCCTCGTGTTCGCACACTACTCGTGTTTCCCAGACACTCCCGTACGGTTGTACTTGGGCTACCTGTGGCGAAGTCCTGGCCTGGCCTGTGTCTCTGGATTCGGGCGACTGTATTTCAACAAGAAAAACCCTCCACCTCTTTCAAGTCCGTAGCTAATCATCACGATGATTTATCACCCTCATTGGCTTTGCCTTCTGCAGTTTCCTTGCGTTTAGTAACGAGGTACCGGAACAAACTGAACGTCAGTTGATCGCCATATCGCCATTCACAATCTGACCAACCACAGATACGACTCGCCGTCGATGTTCCGCGGCCGAAAATCAGCCTGCAACTATATTTCCGAGATTTCTCCGATCCATAAAATGGGCCAAATGATAATTTCACCGATTTTTGGGGCACCCTCGCAGCAATTGTGGGTTAGCTTCATCGTCGTTGAACACTATGTCTTCGCCTACTATTACCTCTCGTCATCGAGCTCTAGATTTGTCGCTGCCTAACGAAACGCTCGCAGCCATCTTCGATGATCTTGCCCCACCCACACTCGCCGATATCGCGTGTGTCTCGCGACGCTTTAATGGAGTCGCGGAGCGAATCCTGTACTCCTACATTAACATTACAGATTTACTTTCAGAATCTTCGCCAATCCCAGCGAAGACGCTACGGTGTTGCCAGTCGATTTTGGAGCGCCCTCATCTCGTCGAGACAATCAAAAGGTTGCAGATTAGATGGCAGGGCGATTTTCGGACCCTTTCACCTCAGAAGCTCGCCGACGCGTGCTCCGAGGCCGGGATTGCTCTTCAAAGCCTCACTTTTCTCGAGGCGTTGGACATTTTCCTCGGGCCTGCGAATCTGGCCGTAATCCCTTTCCAACCTATCCATGCCGTCGAGCGCATGGTCCAGCGGTGCCAATTCCCATACCTCCGGTACTGCTCCCTCGGAGCCGAGTGGGCCAAAGGTGGCCAGCCCTACACAGACATCCTCCCCGCATTCTTGGCGCTCGTCCCCTCACTACGACGGTTGAAGTTGTCCGACCACCACACGACCATGATGCTGCCCCCCGACGCATTGCCCGCTCTTTCCTATTTCCGCGGGTCACCCGAAACCGCAGCCATCTTGCTCCCGGGGCGACCCGTGCAATACCTCGCCCTCATCGGCCAGGACTCGGACGTGAACCGGGAGAATTTGCCCAAGATGGCTCACACGTCCGTGCCTCTGCGGTCTCTGGACCTGTCAGCCATGCAAGTGCGACCCATGCTCCTCCGGAATATATCCAGCCATCTTTCCACGATAGAGAGCCTGAAAGTCCGTCTCGCTCTGCGGCACACGCTCCATTATGCAATGTCCGGTATCGTGAGCACCTAATCCACTCTTCTCTCCAGCCAGTTCTCTGAGTCCGCCTTTGGGAGCAATAGACATTACTCGCCGGTCTCTCCTCTGTTTTGAGCGAGTTTCGTCACCTGGTCTGTTTTGATCTCTCACCGACAGAGATAGATGGCACTAAGCAGGCCAATTTTGCCGAAGAAGCTTCGTTGTGTGTCGAATGGAGTCGTGCTTGCCCTACTTTGAAACGCATCGTGTTCCCATCTGGAACGGAGTGGCAGCTAGGTGAAGATGGAACATGGGTATGATCTCCATTCTTTTGGCTAGTGGAAAAACTGTGTAATACCACGTAAATTTAATTTAATTTCCCCGCCAGCCGGACTTGAACTTGTGGAAAATGATGGCACTTCTTCACTTCGGAACCCAAATAGCGCCTCCTTATTTAGTGATGATGATGATTTTGCATATAATAATCGTGGACATAAGTACAATGCGGGGTTCAGCAATAGCTACAGAATGCAGATTACATAGGATTAATTACCATCAGTCCGAGCGTCCGTCCAGGCGCGGGTATCAAAATCCGAGCACACCACAGGTATATAAACGAAGATCATTCTGAATCATCCACGAAGATGTCCGTATAGTGCATTAAGATGGTCTCGATCGCCTGGCCACAGTTAGCTATAATCCATTCGCGGCTTTGCGATCGAGGACGAACCTGATTCTGATGAGTAGCATCGGCCATCCCACCCTCTGAACCGTTGGCGGGATTGAGTTTCATTTGGCCGAAGAGTGTCGGGCCGAAAACGATGGCCAAGTTTTGCACGGACATGGAGTTTTCCGCGGCGTGCTGGTTTATCCTTGGGGGCAACAACTTATCAGCGACGTGGTGAGGACGAGAAAGTGACGATACCGATGCAGATGGCCCAGAAAATATTTGAGGGTCGCGTAGTTGGCGTCTGGAAGATCGTTAACTCGCTCGTGCAAGCGGATATGCCGTAGTCGGTCATTCTCAATTTCTGAAAGAGTCGTTAGTTATCTATCCGACTAGTGAAGGAACCCGACTCACTAGCGGCATCTATGAATCCCTGCTGAAGCTCACACGTGAGCAGTGGATCTGGTAATTCTCGCAACCACATCTTCATGACGCTGGCGACATTGTTGATGTCGGACGACCACTCCGGGGCATCGAGATCCACGGATTCAAGGTCTGAAAAAAGGGGTAAAACAAACGACACACGGCCCGTAGCTTAAAAAGGCCTACCTTTGTCCAGCCGTTGTCGAAGGTTTGCAACCTTCGTCACCGTCCCACTAAGTCTATATATGCCCTGTGACTCTATTCCGTACTTCTCGATCGCCTGACAACATTTCTCCATGATGGGCGGAAGCTCAACGTTGTCCCTCGTCATCTGATCAGCGAGATGCACTCCAAATGTCGGGCGACCACGATCTTGAACGCCGTTGGTCCCATTTGGAGAAGGAGTCGTCTGTAGTTTGTCTGAATGGTGGGTAGGCAGCGGCGGGAGCTGCAGGCTATATCGTCAAAGTTGCTCCCAAGCGAGAAGGAATAGGACGTACAAAGCCCTCGTCGGAGGGACCCTCCCGGCGTGGACCTCGGGGGTAGCAGGACCGCGAGCATATGCATAGTTCTGCATGTATGCCTTGAAGTCTCCACGATTATCGATCATCTCTAGCGTAGCTTTGAGGCCGACGCCTAAAGGAGAACCTGCATGAAGAATCTGAATGCCCTCGTCGGATGAGGGATGAAGGGCGCTACGAACCTTCTTCATTTGGAGGGACTAGCGTTGAGCCGTCATTCAGAACAGTACTTTCGAAGAGAAATGCGTATCGGGTGAGATGGTATTGAGTGCCCAGATCCATTTCATCTGTGCATTCTTTCAGCGCCTGACGTGCTGTTGTTAATCATTCCAAAGCAAAGAACAGGAATTCGGCAAGCGCTTACACGAAGTATCCGAGGTAGTTGAAAGTTGAAGTATTCTTGTCTCATGGACTGTGTGTCGGTGACTGCCTTGCGATACGCATCGGAGGCGTTCGACATCCGAGATCGAATATCGTCTTCTTGCCGTTGTATCTTAAAACCTAGTTAGAACTCGCCAGGATACCAGAAATTGCGACCCACATTCCCGGGGTTCTTGCCTTTCAAAAGCAGACCGCCTTTAGCAACCGCTTTGCCGATCGCCCGCTTTCCTCCCGCTCCTCCTTGTCGGGGCTGGACCGTGTTGTCCTTCAGAGACTCTCCTTCCTTTTGAAGTAGAACACGTTCGAGTTCCTCGGACGTTATATCGAGCCGATTTTTGCATTTCTCAGTGATTGCCTCGGATTCTTGTAGTGCCCGCTCGTATCTGGTAGCAAGTTCTTTGGTCTGGGAGAATGATTAGCCGTGGACCAGGCACTGGAGGAACACGTCGCTTGCCTGTTTTCGATTCTTGTCCACTTCCTTGACGAGAGTGGCCAACTCGTCGCTCATTTCGTTCAGTCGCTGAGAGAATCGTATTCGACTTTCGCCCATAGATTCGTGGATTTTCATTGCTGATTGCCAAGAGGATACGAATGAACTGAGTGTTCGGGATGAGCTTAAATCGCGACGCGCGGCGGTAAAACACGTACCCGGCTTTGCCGTCATTCATACCGTATGTCTCCGATGTCATTCGAGCTAGTTTCTGCATATTCTTGCCATATTCATCCTCTATCGCCGCTCGTTTCTTCAGGAACGCCGATGCTTCCTGTGGGGGATAGGCTGAACAAACGACCTTGGCGGACGACTGTGAAGATCCGCACCCTGCAAGATATCATGCTCTGTTTTATGCGATCCAAGAGCAGCGGGACGCCGCACTGAGAACAGATGAGGAATTTCCGAGAGGACACTGGGGAGAATGACGCACATCTAGTTCGCACAACGACCTGAGCACATTCTCGTCGAAACTAGCCTCGACCAAGCTGACGGAATCATTCGGCCCGACCGTCTCGCGATTGTCGTTCCCTATAGTGGGGCTGCCTCTCCAGGAGCGGCCCACGGAGTCGGTGCTTGAACGCGGCTGAGATGCGGGCACATTCGCCGGTGGTGATGCGTCTTGGGAATCTATAATTCGTACGGGATGGTGATACGAGCTGGGCCCGGTTTGGAAGTCGGAAGTGTCTGCAGAGTCCCATGCAGACGTGGTGTACGGGTCGTCAGTCATCGAGGAACGCGCCAAAGCCAAGCCAGCAGTAAAGTGCTCTCCGGACAGCGACAGTAGTATCCTTGTCACACGCGTCACAGCCCATCGCCCATTGCCTCCATTCCTCGACCTTCCTATCCCATTAGCAGTACTCCTTCCGAAGGCAGAGCTTCATCTCCCCGCAGTTCCCGCATTCCCGAGCCTTCTTTTCGAATGCGTCGGGATTCTCCTCCTCAAATTCATCCGGATGTCTGTCCCCCTTGTACGACCTGCCGGTGTGAGAGCTCATGTGGTACCACCGCGGAGCTGCGAAGATTCGGTCAGCGACCCCACATGTACAGTAGAAGAAAACCCACCCATTTCTCAGTACGGCCTTCCGAAATTGCTATTTTGACAGTAGCAGGATCCTGCGGGCAATCAGTCTCAACAGGGTGCGAACGGAACACAGTTCTCGCACGCCGAGTATCCGCAGTCTTCGCACATATCCTCTGCCACACACTCTTCCGACCCATCCTCCGACCCATCCTCAGCGAACTCGGTGTTGCATCCGGTACAATGGGTGGTCGGAGGTTTTTCAACGGGCTTGGCTTCTTCCTTCATTTGGTGTTCGTGGAGAATACGATTCATCTCGCACTCGAATTTATGCGACGCCCACGCTGTTCAATTTTTTTTTTCAATGATGAACCGCCTATGCTGAGCGCGGTGGTTACCTTTCTTTTGACAGGCCGTGCCACAGTATGTAGCCTCCTTGCAATTAGAACACCGCTGGTCTGCTGGCTTCATGCATCCGTCGTTGTAGCAGAAGCCCATTTCTGAGACGCGACGAGAATTGGACGAGACAAGCAGGAAACGAAATTGGTTACATAAGCCATAAATTAAACTTTGCTCTTCCCGAAGTCCTTGTGCAACTCGAAGATCCTGACCTCTCGGCGCACGGCGTTTTTCATCACACGGGCCCTCCATTCCGTGCTTGTCGCATGCTTGAACTCGGGCGTCGACAGGAAGTCGTTGTTGCTCAATTCGTGTATTGCGAGATATTTGGCCACAGGTTGGTCCGCCAATTCACCTCTCTGGTTGAAGTCCAAGAGTTTGTAACGTCTGCCTCTTTCGTTCATTAATTGCACGTCACGGTTAGAATGGCACCTTCCTTCCGGCCTTCCAGCCAGGGATTTTCGATAGCAAGTCCATGTGTTCCTCGTCGTACCTTAACATTCATCACGAAAACGTCCAGCCAGAAGAAGGAAAAACCCGGCGCACCACTTGTTCAGCTCGTCCTCTCCTTCGGGAGTCATCTCCAAGCTCACCACAAACACATATTTGCTGGGCAGCTCCTCCGGTTTGGTATCGGGATGAGTGAAAGTCCCCATGTGAAGATACGATCGACGACTCAAGCCGCCCAACTTCGATAGGATCGCCTTTTCATTATCCGAGCCCTGTGCTCTCAACGCGTTGTACGCATCAGAGTTGGCGGCCTCGGGCGTCTCGATGTCGTACAGAGTGAGCCATTTCGGATTCTGCGAATCGACGGCCTTGTACCGGATCGCACTCATCTACCGACGATATGAGACCGAGACCGATTACTGTATTTAGCGACTGCAAGGACGCACAAAGCCTGGCACAGTCAACCTGAGTGGAGCGTGCTCGTTATCATACCACGCTGAAAATCGCTCGCTCAACAGACTGCTAATTCACAAAGGCATAAAGAGGCACCATTTAGATCGGTTTCGTTGACGTCTGGACCAGCCTCGAGGTAGATGAAGACAAGACCTTGCGCTGAACTCTGCTGCGAGATCATGATCGTGCGGAGAGAAAGCCTGAGAAAGCCAATGATCGCGGAGAGGAGGTATATCTGCCGAGGTCTCTAAAAGGCGTCCCTATGTATGCGGCGCCGGGCTTGTATATTCCCGGAGATCTTATACATGCCGGACAATTGTAGAGTCGAGTCGAGTTAGCAGAGATCAATTCGGCCATCACGGCACGGTATACCTCGAAGTTTTTGCTTTTGCGCTTACGCCGGCGGCGGCACGGTCAGGAAAAATCAAAGACCCGAGACGCTAGAAATCAGTCAGTGTCCAAAGTTTGGGGTTAATTATCTTCAGTGTCCGAAGTCTGGAGCTGATTATTTCCTTACCTATTTCCCGTCGCTCGAAACGGAAGCATTTACGGGTCGTGCCGAAAAAGGCAATAGATTGGTTTTGGACGGTGAAAATCATCAGAATTGTAGAAATGACGATTTTTCTGGGGGTTGGGAAATCTTTATTCGTGGCTTCAAGTCGGCATTACATTACATATGGCTACCAGCATATCCTCTCGACTCCAAGAGCTTCGAAGCACTTGAACCTCGAGGTTAAGAAAAATGGCACAAGTCGTGTCTAGACATCATGCATTCGCCAACTTTCCGGCTGGAGGAATGACTGGTTCATAATTGGAGAGATGAAAAATTCAGTCAATGCAGGGAGCACACCCTTCACTAGCTATACTCCGGAAGATCGAATGTAATAAAGTTTTAGGCGAGTTACCAATGGGTCGGGGAAATCTGTGAGTCAATCTGAAAGGGACCGAAGCGCGTGAGTTGGGACACAGGTATCCTTATCTCCACTCTTCTTCGCAATGACGACGAGAAGCGGGATCTGAGGCACGGGCGATCCCCTGTATCTGTGTTCTTATTACGAGAGAAGAGGTAACATGGAGAAATCACGAACAAGCAGATGGAGCGCGGGAGATATTCCCGGCGCAGGCAGGAGCGACAAGATCCTGTGTAAGATCAAAAAAAACCTTATTTCCCAAAGTAATAGGGACAGAAATCGTGTACAGAGTAGGTTAGATATATTACAGAGACTGTGAATAGTCATTTTGGAGCGCATACATCGTCGCCAAGTTCCCCTTAGACGGACGCAGATTTTCTATCCGAGAATGCATTTGTCGCAGCGTCGATCAAACCGTTCTTGAACGACTCGGATTGGCGGAGACAACCTGCAATATTTTAATGAGAAAAAATCCAGATAATTTCAGCGGAATAAGCGGACTGGTGACTACATGTCGATTGGCAATTATGGGGGTTTTGGTTGTGTTTCCGGCTCATAGCGCACGTCGCCCGCATGCAGTCGACCTAGACTTCATAATGAGCAAAATAAATAATGGATGGTTGGGACTTGCCAGAGCGCGGTTTTTCCCCCATTGGTGGGTACAGCGGGAATATTCCCAAACATATTGTGCCTCGCAACACATACTTGTTTGAATCCCTCAGGGTACACCATGGTCGCTTAAATACGCAGGACCGGACGAACCAGACACCTGGAACTGCTCAGATCGAATACGAGACTGGAGCGCGCTATTAATGAGCTGGACGTGATTGTATTCAGGGGCCGGCGCCTGAAGAAGACGCGTAAACAAGGAAGGGCAAAGTATGCATTACCAGATGCTCCCCAAAACCTCTGTGGTAACATGGATTGCCCGACGCCAAATCATTCAGCGACGATCATCCATAGCGGGAGATGCGAAAGCAAAAAAAAATACCGTACAGTAATACATCGCAAATTAAACACTTAAGACAGCAGACCTGGCGAAATATCGCGCAAGGGCGAGACGGACTGTGTTTAAACGAGCCAGTGCCTCCTTGTGCCCCCCTCCACGAATGGTTCGGGCCAAAATATCCAGATAGTCGCCTCCGCTGCCTTGGGAGGATCTCGTACAGATCTCTTCCAGTTTGCCCAGCAATTCCGCTGCAGCGGAGGCAGAAAACAACAAGGCCGAGCCTGTTCGCGGTAATTAATAGGATAACACTGGGAACCCGAAATTACGCTCACGGTGCTGCAGAAGGTCCACCGCGTCATACAACATCACAGCCCACCACGATTTGGGGGCAACGTCATCTCGAAACATAGCTACCAAATCTAACGCAGCATTTTGTAGGTCATGCTTGACGCGAAGTTGCTGAAAATTAGAATATCGGACAGCAAACATTAGCCGGTGAACGAACACCCCCTGTGATGACGGGTGCTGGGCGCTAAGGTTCTGCAGTGATGGAGCTATATCCGATGCATAGTGCGCAAAACTTGTCGGGCCTGAACTCGAGTAATTTTTAGCCATCAAATTGGAGGGGCGTGTGGTACTCGCCGCTAATGATATATTCGTCAAGCACTTGATCGACGACACGGCCAAGTCCTTGCCAATCTTCAGCCGACGAGCAATAGGACACAGCTAGGCCGTAGTCCTTCTCGCGAACGAGTGTTTGAGCGGCAATCTACGAATGTCAATATTGGCCGCCGCGGAAGGCTACCACTCACTCTGCAAACGGTTCGCCTGGCCGCCTCTCTCCGGTAATCGAAGCAGGTCTGGTTCACATCTCTCAGGACCCCAACGATGTTTCCTGCTCGGATTTTCCCCTCATCTCCGCTGTGGGAGATCGGAGTTTTATCGAGTCGTAGGGGTACACGTATCAAAAGTTCGTCACCACGCTCCTTCCCAACGTCCCCGCATGAATACATGTAGTCAACAGTTATGCGCCATAAGGCAGGGTCAGAATGAAGGTATTCGGCGTAGGCAAGGATGTGTTGGTCGCGAATTGCGATCCTGCTCAACAAGTAGGTTAACAAGCTGCGAGGAGACAAAACAAACGGCACTTGCTCGTCAGGTGCGGTAGAGTCAATTAAGGTCAGGGGTTCCATAATATCTGCGAGATGAGCAGATAGCCACCGGTCAAGCGAAGAAGCATGAAGCAGGGCGTCGACTGGTTTGCCGGCGAACAAAGCTGTATGGACCATATCTTCAAAATTAGTGGGGTCAGGTGGCATATCGTCTAGGACTCGGCCGACAACATCTCTGATAACGGATGAGATTCAAGAAGAAACTGGTAAGCGCCGACTTACGGTAGGTCTTGCCTCCGCAGTCTGGTGTCCACGAATACACCCCACGCCGCACAGACCTCCTTCCAATCGGCGCCGAGCTCCCCGCACACGCGCTGCACTATTTCGCCTCGTCCTTCTAAAATTCCAACGATGTCGCTTAGTCGGTCCCACCAGTTGTCAAAACCGTCGTCTCTCTCGTCTTCTGGAATTTGGTCCATATCGACTCGAATAGCTTTAACCTTCTCTTTCCACCGACGCGACGCGTAGGCGAAATCCCGTTCGGCCGCAAAATTTTGAAGCCGGGGCTGAGAATCGACTATCGAAGCCATGGTTTCGGCCAATTGCTGTAAATCCTCAGAACGATGTCCCGAGAGCATCTTGAAGAAGAAGACGGAGGCTTTTGAAAGCCCGCGTAAAGTCGCTCTAGTGGATTGTGAGCTTCGGGATCAGCGGAACGGAACGAGCGGCTTTCCCTGACCTTGTGAGATACGTCCAGAATGATTCGTCCTCCCACGGGGACTTGAGAGAACTTAAATGGTCGCCTTCTTCCGTAGAGGGCTCGATGAAATGGATATTCAACCACTCCATGAGCTCCTCTCCTACTGGGGCCTCTTCATAGCCGGGCTCGGGCAGATATAACACCACGAAAAGGGAGAAACAAGTATACAATGAGCGGTAATGGTCACCGCTGAATTGCAATGGGCCGTCTGGTCTCGGGGCAGGTTGCTGCGAACAAGATCAGTACGAAGTACACACGATCGCCGAAGACCTACGGAGGCGTGAATCCAACACTCTTTGATGAAATTAACATAGTCGATGGCCAGCTTCCGCATGACGGTCAGATTTTGTTCGCTCTGGATCCTACGTGCATCACGTTGAACGAGAAGAACGAACGTCTAAACTAGACGCGCGTACCATGCGGGATCTCTCGCGCGCGATGTTTTTATTAGATTTTGGAAGGCCGCAAAAATAACGAGGGTGTCCGTGATAAACTGTAGAAATGAGAGACTTGGGGCGACGCGACGGGTGACAACGTACCAGCCGCCGCTCTGAAGAGGGAACAGCATCGATGCCCGAGAAGTATATAGGCTGCTCTTCGCCCGGTGGACGCCTGCCTGGCTGTGCACTGGCCTGAGGACGGGATAAGATATGAGTTGCGGGTGTGAATGGCGGAGGTTGTTACAGCATGAGTGACGAAGACGGCTAGCGAATTGTCCAAGGGGGAGAGAGACGCGCAGAGGGATTGGCCGGCTAGTAGGAGATCTCCGGGTTTCCCTGCGGGAACCAAAGGGGGAGTGAGATTGAAGACGTCGGCCGACATGTTGGGCGCGATTCGGACGAGACGCGTTCGTGTGTGGTTCTGTTTATTTTTATTTTACTCCCTCGGCAGTCCTCCAACTCCGACGGTCTTCCCTCCAAACTCCGACGATCTTCCATGCCACTCATTGCGGACTCTATCACTTCGGTACACACAAAGCAACATATGAGCCCATCCGGATCGTCGACAAGTGCTATTTGTAAAGTCGCCAGCACTGGACTTTAATTTCCGCTCCCTAATTACGGAGGCTTTCGGCGAATCTCCTTGAAAGTGCATCCCCTCTTTCTCCTCGACCCCCAGATCCTTTGACAACTCGCTTCAAGGTTCTTTGCACCGCGACGAACTCCCAGCCGCCGTAGCTTTCGTTCCCCGTCGGTACGTGCTCTTTACTGGGCTCTATTTCTGTCCAACCCGCTAGGTGCAGGAAGCTCGTTCGCAGCTGGGCAAAGCTGGGCACTTGAGTTAAATCAAGGGGGTTGCGTGCTCTGGCGCAGTCGCATGCCATGGGTGCTCACCGCAGTCGGGAAGGCCCCGATCTCGTGGTGAAGGTACGCGGAGGGCTAGTTGGGGTTGGTACAGATGCCGTCGGCCGCGAAGGTTCGCGGGTGGGACGGTAGATTCACTTGGATGATTCAGGCAAGATTCACGCAACGGGAGAAGGCAGGGAAACGGAAGATCAAGTATGTACAATGTGGAGATTATATGCGAAATGGAAAACCAAGTTCATATCAACCTGCTCGCGCAACGGCGACCAAGGTGAATGCAGTTGGGACATTGGGCGCTAACGCACCAAAGGGGGTCGGAAAGTGGTTTAAAATACAGCCAAAACATAATGACAATATAATTGGAGAACTCAAGACTGGGTGACTTCCCGTAAGGTAAATATATTCCGGGGCATTTTCCGAGCTTGTTTGAGGGTGCCAGTGATGAGATCAATCAAGAGGATATTCATGCTGTCTCCGTTTCCCGCAAGCAAGGGAATATTCTTTGTAAATGCATGTACCTATAATGGGATCACATGCTGCTCCCTCCACAATGCAACTCTTGCCTTCGCGCACACGCCCACCGACGCCTCGCGAAAAGCCGCGGCTTCCTGCGGCTTCCAACGACATCAGGTCGTAACAAAAACACGCGGCAGGTCCTGGGGTCATCTAAAGTCACTGAAAATAGCGGAGAGTGGACGTCCCGGTGAGTCTGAGCCCTGCCGAGGCCTCATGCGAAGGGATAAGACCATCACCATAAGAGAGGGGACACGACAATTGTGATGATCAATCAAAATCGTCCCAAAACGTATATTCGACAAACAGAAAATCTATTGGGGGGGTCGCGACCCCCTCCTCCAGATTCTTATTCTATTCAGGTGACGCGGAGTAAATGCTGTCCGCTTTGGGCTGGCCGAACTGATGGGGTCCTGACAGGTGCCTCGGCAAGCCTCCGAAATATTCGGCAGGAATAAATTTAACTTACGGGAAGTCACCCACTCACGCAAGAGAGAAAGCAAACCGAAATTGAAGATAAATTACAAGTACAGTGTACAGAGATAACCGAAAATCGCCCTGCCATCTAATCTGCAACCTTTTGATTGTCTCGACGAGATGAGGGCGCTCCAAAATCGACTGGCAACACCGTAGCGTCTTCGCTGGGATTGGCGAAGATTCTGAAAGTAAATCTGTAATGTTAATGTAGGAGTACAGGATTCGCTCCGCGACTCCATTAAAGCGTCGCGAGACACACGCGATATCGGCGAGTGTGGGTGGGGCAAGATCATCGAAGATGGCTGCGAGCGTTTCGTTAGGCAGCGACAAATCTAGAGCTCGATGACGAGAGGTAATAGTAGGCGAAGACATAGTGTTCAACGACGATGAAGCTAACCCACAATTGCTGCGAGGGTGCCCCAAAAATCGGTGAAATTATCATTTGGCCCATTTTATGGATCGGAGAAATCTCGGAAATATAGTTGCAGGCTGATTTTCGGCCGCGGAACATCGACGGCGAGTCGTATCTGTGGTTGGTCAGATTGTGAATGGCGATATGGCGATCAACTGACGTTCAGTTTGTTCCGGTACCTCGTTACTAAACGCAAGGAAACTGCAGAAGGCAAAGCCAATGAGGGTGATAAATCATCGTGATGATTAGCTACGGACTTGAAAGAGGTGGAGGGTTTTTCTTGTTGAAATACAGTCGCCCGAATCCAGAGACACAGGCCAGGCCAGGACTTCGCCACAGGTAGCCCAAGTACAACCGTACGGGAGTGTCTGGGAAACACGAGTAGTGTGCGAACACGAGGGATCGTCGGTTGCGTGGAAGCAATCATGCTTTGAATTGAGCTCTACGGCGTTTTGTTGGGACGGAATTATCGCGGGTTTATATCTTCGATGTATGCGGGCAGCCGACGCCTAAACTGTTAACGTATATGAGAAGAGGTTACCACGGTAGCAAGTTCCGAATACCCATGCATACTTCATATCCACTGCCAGTTTGATTTTAATCACAGGTAGTGCGCCAAGGTCAAAGTCATGCCCCAAGTTGTGGTCCTGAGTACTCCGGGCATGACCCAAGTGAGAGTCCTGGACTCAAGTACCAGTGCGAACCCAGCTGTCGCGGAAGTTCGGAAGCGCTAGGCTGTGCATAATTGCGAGTGAAAAAATGAGAAGAAAGTCCGGTCAATACAGAAGACGCGCTGCTACGGTTGCCCGCTGCAGGTCATATGGCTTGACGGGCACCCGTACGACAATGTTACATTTAAGGAGCTGCGAGCGAACGGGTCTGAAAAGGGCGAAGGGTGGCAACAGCGGAAGAACAGAAGGTTTTATGGCATGCCATCCAAAACAGGAAAGCGGGACAGAAGGCTGTCAGAAGCAGCATCTCTGAGGTCGCAATCGCGCAGGTCGGACGGTTGAACGTTAACTTTGAACCACGGTGTGGACAATTCACGCAACGAGAAAGCAAGCCGAAATTGAAGATAAATTACAAGTACAGTGTACAGAGATAATGATATGAAACAATGCGGGGGAGACGAGGGATCTATGCGCCGAAACCGTAGAGTGTGCGGCCGGAACGCTTGAGGGCGTAAACGACGTCGAGGGCGGTGACGGTTTTCCGCTTGGCGTGCTCGGTGTATGTTACAGAGTCGCGGATGACCTGAGAGAAAGATTAGAAAAGACAAAAGACAACGCAACGCAGGCAACACACATTCTCGAGGAAGATTTTAAGGACACCGCGGGTCTCCTCGTAGATGAGACCAGAGATACGCTTCACACCACCACGACGGGCGAGACGGCGGATTGCGGGCTTGGTGATACCTAGAAGACAAAAAAATTAGGACGCGAGCGACAATTTCGGTCAGGTCTAAACGCACCCTGGATGTTGTCGCGAAGAATCTTGCGGTGGCGCTTGGCTCCGCCCTTTCCGAGACCCTGAAGAGAAATGAGAGGCAGCTAAAGGTGAATACATAAACGCGCGCACCTTGCCACCTTTTCCGCGACCAGACATGTTTGATAGAAAGTAGAGTGGGTGGGTGGGTGGTGGGTGTTTGAGGTGGGGAGACGAGTGAGAGATCAAAGGATTCGAAGGCGTCCTTATATAGGTTCGGTGATGTGGCTGTGTTGAATTAGGCACATCAACAAACGCGCCCTCACGTGAGCACGCGACGCGTCTGTATAAATACACGACCACAAGTGTTGGTCTCTTCACTTCGCCCCCAACCACCACCACCACCCACCACATCTCATCCAATGGCTCGCACCAAGCAAACCGGTAAGCCGTCGTGTCTTCTGCCTCTGTTCCTCGTCTCATGCTCTCGTAGCCCGCAAATCTACCGGTGGCAAAGCCCCGCGTAAACAGCTCGCTGCCAAATCGTCCGCTGCCCGTAAGACAGCTGTACGTGCCTCCAATCTTTTCCTTCGCCACCCTTCTCACTCCTCCCCTCTCGCAGACTGCTGCCGGTGGTGTGAAGAAGCCCCACAGGTTCCGGCCTGGAACCGTCGCGCTCCGTGAAATCAGACGCTACCAAAAGTCGACCGAGCTCCTCATCCGCAAGCTGCCCTTCCAGCGCCTTGTTCGTGAGATTGCCCAGGACTTCAAGGTCCGTTTCTTTAGCGTCTTCTAGCTCTTCGCCTCCTGACTTGCCTTCTCCAGACCGACCTGCGCTTCCAGTCCTCCGCAGTCATGGCGCTCCAAGAAGCGGCCGAGGCCTACCTCGTCTCGCTCTTCGAGGACACCAATCTTGCCGCGATCCACGCCAAGCGCGTCACCATCCAACCCAAAGACCTTGCTCTCGCGCGTCGGCTGCGCGGCGAGCGTTCCTAGAGTCTTGTCTTTTGTTATTTTTATATTCTACTTGTACCTCTAGTGTATTTATCTCTCAATCCATTCCGCTGTCTGCTGAACACATTGCTCTTTGAGGCCCCGCTTCTCGTCTTGAGTCCACGACGCGTTTTTTCTGGAGGTCGTACGATCCACGCCAAGCGTGTCACCATCCAACTCAAAGACCTTGCTCTCGCGCGTCGGCTGCGCGGCGAGCGTTCCTCGAATCTTGTCTTTTGTTATTTTTATATTCTACTTGTACCTCTAGTGTATTTCTCTCTCAATTCATTTCGCTGTCTGCTGAACACATTGCTCTTTGAGGCCCCGCTTCTCGTCTTGAGTCCACGACGCGTTTTTTCTGGAGGTCGTGCTTTTCTTGAGTTGACGCCCTGAACCTTCTGCGCTCTCGATCGCGGCCGCCCGTCATCTTTCGCGCCGCTATGGAAATTTCAAGGCCTCTCTCGAATCTCACACAGTTCTCCTCGAACGAGCAACTTCATTGTTTCGAGTCCCATATCTCAACAGGCATCCCCCCGGCTCCCGCTCGCCGCCCAACCAGCGTCAGCTCGATCCCCGCCGCCTCCGCCATCGCCCAGAGCGCCCGTTCCCCCGCATCCCGCACCTTGTACCCCATTATCACTCTCGGGCGTTTAGCGCTCGAGTTTACCAGGCCCTTCAGCGTTCGCACCAACGACGGAAACGACGCTGTGTTGTACGCTACGTCCGCCATTCTGCACATTCTCCGTGAGCCTATCGGTCAACAGGAATAAGATGGTGTACCTACATGATCATGTCCAACGCCTCGCACTCCCGCACGCACTCCGGAAATTCCTCCTCGTCCCAGTCTAGCACGGCCGCCTGAACGCGGGAATCGTTCGCGGCGATGTTATGTTCGAGCAGGGGCATCGCGGATTCTGTGCAGCCGGGTCAAACGCGCAGCGGATGCTAGGCAGACTAAGCTCACCGACGTCCGTCGCGATGATATGGTCATCTGGCCGGAGGGCACCGAGCACGATACTGACCATCCCCGTCCCCGCGCCCAACTCGAGGATGTGGAGCGGATCCGGCGAGCTCAAAAACGACGGCGGGGAGGAGACGAGCCACGCGCTGAGACCGATGCCGCTATCCCATATTTTCTACAGGCCGGCGATCTGCGCGCGAGCAAGGAAGGCGCAGGTGGTAAAGCTCGCCTTGTCAAGGTCAAACGACGTCTGCTCCGTTATCCGCACACGCTTGTCCTCGCCGAACGAGTACACGCGCTCGATCTGGTCCTGGAGCTTCGCCTTGACTTTGCTGCTCTGCGGCTTTCCGAGCAGGATGGGCATGGACATGACGCCGAGCGGGAGCGGGCTCTCCGCGTCCAGCCGCACACCGCTAGACATCGGGCTGCTGCCCAGCACCAGTCTCCATGCACCGTTTGCTGCCGAGCGAGGGAGCGGGACGGGGATCTCTTTGTATGCGCTGGCCTCGCCGCGCCAGGTCGTGAGCTTCACGGGTTTCGTTTCTGCGCCTGTGGCCAAGGAGAGCCACGAGTAGTAGATGTCCTGGACACCGTCAGGCTCAAACAGCTCGGTCCGTAAGTCATTGGCGATTTGAGGCGTAATCGAGAGTGTATTGGCACAGGACGTCGGAGGCGGACGGAGGAAGGAGATGTAGAAAAACATGGCCCGGCAGTTCGGTCCGGCAATCCGTATATTATTTATTCCAAGTAATGAGCGTGTATTATGGGTTCAAGCTGGAGTCGGTCACTCCGACGCGCAGCCAGTTCCAGAACCTGGGACCATATACATAATACACTGCCCCAAAGGCAGCCCCTCCCAAGTGCGCAAAATGATCGAAGAACCTGCAACCAAATTATGAGCATGCCGCAATTCGACGGACCGAAAACGTACCTCCATCCCCGCCAGATCCCAAAGAGATCCAGAAGCAATAGACTCCCGGCGCCCCACTGCACCGGCACAGAATAGTTTGGAGGGTAGAAGAGAGCGATCTCCGCATTAGGGAAACCCAGAGCTGTCAACGTTATCAGCGCATACAGGGCGCCGGTCCCACCGACTCGTGGGGTCAGTTGGGTTTTGGGATGAGGAGTTGGGGAGAAGAATTGGAAAAACGACCGCAGGCGCGAAGTGGGCGGGGTCTGGGTGCGAAGGGCGGAAGCCCATGTGTCCGGGTTTGTGACAGGCAGACTGGAGGGCAAAGAGAGACGAGCTATCAGACGTGGATATAATATTTTGAGGTGGATTATGTGGGACGTCAGAGCGGCGAATAGTCCCGCTGTGCAAGTTAGTTCGGCGGCCTTGTGTGAAGAAACTAACCGGCTAACCCTCTCGCGCGTCGGCTGCGCGGCGAGCGCTCCTAGAGTCTTGTCTTGTTATTTTTATATTCTACTTGTACCTCTAGTGTATTTAACCCTCCAATCAATCCATCCTTCCGTCTGTTGCATACGCATCTTGAAATTTCGCTTTCCCAAGCCAACATCGCGGTTTTCTATGAGCTTTTGCGTTCTTCGAAACCCCGTGGCAGCTGTATGCCCCATCTTCGAGTCTGACCCGTTTCGCATGCTTTCATATGTCTATTTTGACCCTGCCCTTCTTTCACTTGCGCGCCGCACACCGCTCTTCGATGCCTTTTTATGCTTTTACTGCCCTTGGGACGGGGGTTCTTCAACTCCAAATATTAACGCGGTCAGCGCCGTACTGCTCTCATTGTTCCCATCCCATATTTCTACGTACTACACGAGTCGTCGCTGGGCCTCCGGTTTCGGATTATAAATCATCGAACAAGTACCCAGTGAACGCCCTACACAAGTCCCACAACCGCGGTCCACAATGGTAGTACACCGCCCCAAAGACGGCGCCGCCGAGATGCGCGAAATGGTCAAGCATTCTAAAGAAAATGTCAGAGAAAGGGCACAGTTTGCAGTACTACGACGTACCTCCAGCCTCGGACAAACCCAACAACATCCAGCAGAATCATCCCGCAGACACCAATTTGTATCGGAATGCTAATGGGCAGGAATATTGGCGACACATAAATGCTCGGGAAGGCCAGTGCGGTGAGGGTGACCGTCGCGTAGATGGCGCCCGACGCTCCGAGCGATCCGCCTATGTGTGGGAGAACGCCGCCGGCCTTTCCAACTCTCGAAATGCGCGCAAGGAATTGATCGTATAGTCTATTTCTGAGCACGTGGGACGCGAGCGAAGAGAAGAGCCCAGCTGGTACGCACGATTTAGCAGGAAAATAAAATAATGGTGCGTGATGTGATACCAGTTATGAAGAATGCGAGAAAGTGGTAGCCTGCGGTAGATTCGAGCCGATTCGAGCCGCCCGCAGCCTGTTCGGTACTCAAGTAGTATCCCGTTGTAGCGGCTGCGAATATTAGGCCATAGTTCGGGCGGACAGAGAAGATGGCGAACCGAACGATGTCAGGGCCATCGAATTGAAGAGTAGATGAATAAACGACTCGTGGCTGCGCAAAAAAACAACAACATGAATGGTGTTCCAGAAGAAGATGCAGATGACGCACCTGAATACGCTTGTTAGCAGCGTCAGAGACTTTCCGGACAACGGACGGTGGACAAAATTGCGATACATGAATCCTGTTAATCGAGGAACTTTCCATGCGAGGAAAACTGCTCCATTGAATGCACAAATCCCCCAGCAAATCTTGACGACGTCGGAAGTATTAATATATTTCTGAGCGGCATCCGCGTACAATTGACGGATCGTAGTCCGTGGTATTTCTGGAAGGCTCTCAGTCTTTTGAGCGACGAGCGCTCCCCAGCTGCTCAAAGTCTAATTTTATACATGAGTCGGACAATAGAATACGGAAGCATGAGCAATAATGCACCTCTCGGAGCTCGAATATCTTCGCCTGAAGGAGGGTGCGATTGTTTAAACCATCCGTGCCCCGGACTTGCACGATTTTCTCAACCAACTGATTTGTCTCAGTGTTGGTTTTGACTGCAGCCCAGAGGAATACGCCGAGACCGACGGAACCAACAAACTGCCAGGGACTGTGGGATGTTGTATCGTCCAGTTCAATTGTAAGCGCTTACGAGAACCTGGTCCCGGCGGTTAGAGGTTGGAGACCGCCGCAAGTCCTCTTCGGGGGCAGGAACAGGGTGACTGGCAGAGTCGCCGTTTTGGGAGGTTGGTCGCGCGGGCGGAATCGATTTTAGTGGGGCTGAGGCTTTCCGTGATTTACGTTTGGCGAGACACAGAGGAGTGCTAAAGTAAGGTCTGCGTGGTAGAAGCAAAGATCGGCCGGGCAAAAGGAAAGATGCAGACAAAAGCTTGAACGAATGTTGAGCGCGCAACATGGTCGCGTCCAAGCCGAAAGACGCGGCCGTTCGGCCCGGGGCCGACCCACCAATCAAATCTCTTGACTCTCGACGTCCGGATTCCTCCTTGCGCGTCTGCTGAGTACTATTTTCCAGCTGGAAATGTGCTACTCTGTGCTGCGGGAATCAACTACACGCGCTCTCTGATCACCATGATGCACGGCTTCGTTCCTAATGAACAGTTGCCCATCCGCATAAGTAATTTCTCCGTCTCATTCTGTCTTTCGCGTTCCTTTCGCTGCCGGACATCGTTGGGACTCGGGGAGGACGTTTCAATCCACTACCACAATTCGGGACTCAAAATACTCCGCTTTCAAATCTTTGTCGATGGCTTTCCTCTGTGGCAGGCTGGCAGCCCACACGATGGTCCCGACGTTTGCAGTTCCATTGACAGTCGGTTCTGTTATCCGGTACGCCAGCATGTCAGGACTGGCAGCTAGATCATGCGCAATCTCATTATGTCGGCGGCCAGCCTTGGAATTTCAGCCTCCGTGCACCGACGACCAACTCCACGACTGATTTCACACACTCTTGGGGCCCTTCAATTTTCCTCCACTAGGTTGATCATGTCGCGTACCAGAACACGCACTACACGAAGCACCAGCTTTGCTAGAAGATTGGCCTACGACTCTCTCACGTCCGGTGACTTTCGGAACGATGTAGGGGGGAGCATCAAGACTTGATCAAGACGATCGTCAGCGTAACACCGTGGATAGAAGAAGCCACCAAGAAGCCACCGTCAAGTACTCGCGGGGAGAGCGGAATTATACCAGAATGTACTTCGATTGTTGGAAATCATACACGCGCTTTAACGTCACCCAGAAATTGTACGAGAAGACCTTGGTAAGGCTTTTATCCGCACAGAAGGAGCGGAGAGGGCGAGAGCCGACAGAAGTCCGGAGATGAAAGAGCGCCGAGTCTGAATAATTGAGTGCGCGAGATAACATGAAGGAAATGAAGAGCACGCAGGTATATCGACGTTGGTGAAGACACGTGCAATTGATATCCTAACATGTACTAGGGGAGTGTATGTGAGGTCTAGACGCAACGAGAAGGTCCACCCAGGTACATGTAAAATTCAAATGTGAGCATGGAAAGGAGTGCAATCCAGAGGAGTGTGTTTGTAGTACGTTGCCGATGAGCGGGAAGGTGTGGCACAGTGACAAGACCCTGGTCATCCAGCCAAGATTGCCCGCGAACGAACATATCCCGCGAAGCAAAGACTTCGAGAATTTCGCATTCGATTTCGGGCACAGAAAGTCTGTACTTGCGCCACAAATGGGGGCCGCTTTCGTGACCTTTCTCGACGGAGATCATATCATCCTGACCACCGATGCCCACACCAAGGAGCTCAAAGCTGGGGGTGACCTCCAATTTGCTGAAGAGTTGACCGATACCGTATTTCTCTTCGAGGAAGAGATGGGCACAACGGGGGGACAATATTTTGACCGTAGAAGTCGCGGCGCAGACAACTTTGCCAGAACACTGCAAATGAACTTGTCGGTGTTGGACGATGGGAAACTCCGGTGATACTGAGGAAATCGTGGAAGGGTTGGGGAGGAGAAGGGGGACCAGGGTATCGTCGGGGCGTTTCGTGTAGGTGTGCGAATAGATGAGGGCGAGAACGATCGGACGTGCAAAGAATGCGCTGCATCGAGGGTCAGCGCACAAAGCCTTCTATAAGTTACAGATGGCAAACCTTAAGACCCTCTGTAAATCACCCTGCGCGGACAGCGCAACACGTTCCAAGCCGGTAAGTTCCTGCGGCCATGAGAACTGTATATAACCTGAGTAGACTCGGAGTTCGGTTTGGGGAACGGAGCCGGCCTACGCTGATAGTTGTGGTCTTGGGGCCGAAAGTGTAGAAGGGCGCCATGAGCTCGACAGGCTAGCCAGGGAGTATAAATAAGGTGACGGAACTAGTGGATGTGATGACCCAATTAATATGGTGGGCATGCGTAAAATCTGCAACGCCAAGATACGCATATGGAAGACCGCCACAACGAGCCCAAGGCCCATCATGATAGCGCAGGTTGATGATAACCCAGCTTTGGTAAAGCTCCCTCAAACCCGCGGCGGATCCAGTGTAGGGGCCATTGGAATTGGACGTTGACTGGTTGATGTACAGGTTGTACGGAGACTGTCCATATAGCTTGTCGGGCGCGGTCAAGCGACCGCGAGTGGCAAGGGATCAGGCAGCAAGGGATCAGGTTTGTTCCTGTTTGCAAGGCTCTGTTCTGATCCACTCTGATCCCACTCGCTCAATTGCTCCTTGTGGCTTCCGACGGCCTGTACGCATGTCAAGTAGCCCCTTGCTACCGCTTCCGGCCACCTCCAGTCCTATCCAGGAGGCGGTCCACTTGAGAGCCAGTCCTAGTTCTCAAATCCGGGCGTTTCTGGCTGCCTCAGAAGACGTCGACATTGATCCAGAAACTGTCGAGGAGCTACTGCAGGCCCTGATTATCGAGACGACTAGTTCTAACGCGGACGAATCTCCTGGCATTCCACATGCTTCCGAGGACTCGGATGGTGCTGAATCTGGCTCTGGATTTGACCTGGAAGTGTCAGAGCTTGACATGTCTGCCTTGTATTTTGTATCAGACGAAGGTATACCTATAGTGCCACGTTATAAAACAACCTGTTTATGCGAAGTAGACGTTCAACCGTGGTCACAACAGCAAATCCGGGGTATGATGCACCATCTGAAAGAGTACGGTCAGTATCCAGTGCCGGCTCTGTTCAGAGTACTTTAAATCATCCTTCATCAGGGATGTCGTCCTGGATGAACGAGTACGTTCTGAAGCGCAGCATCCCTATCCCCCAACTTCTCCTTGCCTTCGGGATCAACTTGGTGGGCACCAGGGATTTGCAGAATCTTTTCGATTCTCACATCTGCGCACTTAGAGTCCCAGTTTGCATAATATGTCGCCGGCCACATTAACTTACTTTCTACGAGTCGCAATGAGCCGAGAGCAAGTAGATGAACGACTCCAGATATCAACTTCTAATTTCCATAATAGACTGCAGCTGCGGGATAAGCTCCCCAATTATAATACCGTAGAAGATGCTGTTCGTCTTATCAGCACTTCCCGGCGCATTTTAATTCTCACCGGCGCCGGAATAAGTGGATCCGCCTCTAATATCGACCAGACCTCTGCCTAACTCAATGCAATTTTAGGTGTATCTTGCGGTATCCCGGATTTTCGATCTCGCGACGGTCTATACGCCTCTCTCAAAGAAAGAGGTGATTACGATTTAGACGATCCCCAGCAAATGTAATTCTTCCAGCCTCTATGACTACACGCTCTCATGTGGAATCTAGGTTCGATATCAATTATTTTCGAGAAAATCCGACTGGTAGGTTTCCTTTTGGGCTCCTGAGTAGATTCTCATCGCATCCATCACGTAGTATTTTAGTACGTGTGCACGATCTGTGCCCCGCCACCGCATCTGACAGCCTTGATTCGACTCCTAGCTCGTTCGCAAGGTTCATTTATATCCACTAGACTTGCATCGTCTTGTTGACGTCCAAGTAACAGTCAGATATACCCATCTAATTTCATTCCTTCGCCGTGCCATCGTTTTATAAAGCTGGTTGAAGATAAAAACCAGGTTTGTGCATAAACACGATATGCACGGCATTCGTATTAACTGTGTCCCTAAAGCTATTGCGAAATTACACTCAAAACGTCGATGGACTTCAAGGTGTCGCGGGCGTTGGACCTGGGAGTATAATGGAGTGTCATGGATCGTTTACAACTGCCAGCTGTCTGCTGTGCCGTCGACAAGTCCCTGGCTCCGAAATCAAAGCCGATATCTTCGCGCAGAAGGTTCCTTTGTGTTCAGTGTGCAACGCTCCTCAACCGGGTGCGTCTCCTCGCAAGCCCAAATCAAAGAAGAGGAAGAGTGCCAAGAAAGCAAAGGGCGCATGGGACAGCGATGATGAAGACGAAAGCGATGACCCAAGCTTTCCACCAGGAATCATGAAGCCCGATATCACTTTCTTCGGAGAGAAACTCGCGGACAAATTCGGAGATTTGTTAGCTCGAGACAGAAACGAGGTGGACCTCCTTCTCGTCATCGGCACTTCCCTGAAAGTCAGCCCGGTCGCTGACATCCTGTGTGCGTTAACAAGACAGCTCTTAACCGCATGTTGACTCTTCTATAGGCCATCTTCCCCATTCTGTGCCTCAAGTAGGTTATGCCTCTGCGAAACATTTTCATCCCGTCATTCACCACGTTAGATTCTCATCAATAAGACGCCAGTCAGACATATAAACCCCGATGTAACCACCTTCAGTTTCTGTTTCTATTGGATCTCACAGTCGGCCCCGTAGATCATCCTCCTCGGGAATGCGGACGATATAATAATACACCTCTGCGCCAAGCTTGGATGGGAGTTACCTCCTCCTACCCCGAATTCAAGGGCTGCCTCTCCCGGATTTCTTGGACACAAATCAAAGAAAAGGTCAGCGGCAGACTTGGACATCCTTCAAGAGCCGCAGCGGGTAGGCGAAAGGTAGCAGTCTACACTGTGGTTCAATCCATACCGCTTATCCTTGCACTTAGCCACATATGGCTGTTTGAAGGCGCCGAGGGCGGTGATTGGTTGCAAAATATCGAACAGCGAATAGTATCAGGTCTTGGTAGGTCCAGCTGCGAATGCCAGATCTACTCTGATGCCTGTTCAGACGCCGAACTTGCCGGTGGACCGGACGCCGAGCTTGAACAGAGTCCCAAAAAGCAACGGTTGGAATAGAGGACGGCAAGAGGCGGGAACTCGGCGATCAAATGATTAATGACGTGCGCCGCGGCTTGGTCAGCTCGTTCTTTGCTCTCTACCATATGTACCATGCCGGCCGCTGTCGGTCTACTTGAAATCGTCCAGAATGCCGGCAACCGCTCTCCTCCTACTCTTCCCCCAGAGCTACTCGACCGCATAATAGAGTTTGCCTTAGAACTTCGTCGCAGTGTTCATTCTACCAGCCTGCATAGTAACATCGAAACCCTCGCGCCTCTCACACTTGTATCGATCCAGTTTCGGGCGCTCGCCCTGCGACACTACTTTCGTCACGTTTTTTTCGCTGAATCTGGGAAGGAAAACTCTCCGTGGAATGCACTGTGCCGATCCGGCGAGAAATGGTTTACCTGGGTTAGGTTCGTCGACAGTGCCAACTCGACGCGTTCCAAGTCTAAGATGTCGCGTAATTTGCTTCGTAGATCCCTGCGAGCATCTTCAAAAACCCTTGCATTTCATTCCGACCAACTTGCTGCCCTGACCAATCTTCAAGAACTGTCCCTCGATCTCGGTACTGAAGGACTCTTCACTCAGCATCCTATCCTCAAGCAAATCTTCCGCTACTTGCTCTCGGGCTCTTCCCCGATTAACAACATTAATCCCTCTCATACGCTAACAGTGCTGACTCTGACCTCCCTTCCGCGCATTGACATCCCACTGCTACGCTTGATCACCGATTCCTTCCCGCGTCTTGTCGACCTCCATCTCAGCTGTACCGAACGCCTCGACCTGCATTGTTGCTGGTGTTGTTATGAAGAAAGTTTCGGAATAACGATCCATTCTCCAGTTCCAGACATGTTTTCGCGCTCCAGAGACATGGCAGTACGTCAGATACTGTCTATTCACCAACCACTGACCGATTTCGGATGTAGATTGCCTTTGCACACATTCTACGACCGCTAAAACAACTCGCACACCTCCACCTCGGCGTCTATCTCTCCGACGAGATGCTTGTACACGTCCATCTTGATCACGGCCAAGCCGAGGGCGAGTTTCCCTTCGGTCCCGAGCAGTGCATCTTGTGCGAAGAAGCCGCCGCCGAGGTCCAATTGCGTGAACTAGCCGCAGGCCTCGAACTCGCGCAATATCTCAAAGCCCTACGAACCATTGGATTCAGCTCCTTCTTCGACGATGCCGCGTACTATACGAGAGGTCGGCGGCTGGACGAAACGACGGTGTATGTGTTGCGGGAGAATGGCCGGATCAGAGTGAGGAAGACACCGTGGCCGCGTGGCGAAACTTCGAATAAGTAGCCCAATATGGAAGTGCTTTGTACCATCGCGGTGGCCTGCAGGGCTGTTTTGCATTGATAATGTGTGATCCAACAATAGGTTGTCCACCATCAGTTCCAAGTGGCAAATACGCTCTCGCGATTCCGTATAAAGATCAGCCTCCGTCGCGCCTCTTCGTTAGCTCTTTGCCCCGCGGAGTCAGATCAACGCAATCACTCCCCCGACTGCAAAATGACTGCTACTGCTTCTGACGCCAAGACGGCCGAGTTCGCAAAGCTCTTCGACCTCTTTGAAATGCTCGCGACGCGTCGGTCGCGCAGGACCGCGACGACGGAGTCCTCTCTGGAAGATACACGCGCCATCCCCGTCCCCGCCGACCTGGAACCTGTCTTCCGCAGCCTTGCCACCGTCGTCGCGCCCCCTTGCGGCCGCCGGCGCAGAAACACGGTGGCAGCCCTCGGCCGCACTACGCACCCCGACAGCGACGCCGACTCGGACTCGGAGGTCGAGTCCGTGGCCAAGTTCCCCCTCGGGAAGACGTACAGATTCTCCTTCCGCATGATGATCCACAAGCTGTACGAGGTCGACGAGTGGGCGCAGAAGGTCCGCGACGTGCTGAAGAAGTCGCAGATCGAGTACAAGCCGTTGGCGGAGCGGGAGGAGGCCAGGAAGGTCGCGGCCGTGGTCGCCCCAGTCGCCGACGGGCGCGTCCACTTCAAAACCGAAGTGACCTTCGGGGGGAAGAAGAACATGCCATTGGCCCCGAGTCGCCCTCGCAGCCATTCCGTCGCGGGCCCTGCCAGGGCGTTCGCGAACGTCCGCACCCCCGTCTCTCCCACCCCTCCCAGCCCCGTCCACGACGACGACGCCCGCGCAGTCAAGAAACGCTGCACCGGCCGCCGCAAGTCCGTTAGCGGCCTTCTTTCGCCTGCGACGCCCATCGGCGAGGGGTGGATTTACGACGCCGCAATCTCCTCCGCCGAAGTCCGCGAACGCGTCCCTGTCGAGACCACCCCGACTTTCACCGCGATACCCCGCCCCCGCCCGCGGTACCAGTCGCTCCAGACCGGCAACAAGAAACTAGGTGTCACTGGGGCCCGCCGCATCGTCTCCGCCGTTACCCCCAACGATTACGCAGCCGCAGCCGCCGTCGGTCCCGCTCCTCGCATTTCCACAAAACGTCGCCTCTCTGAATGATTTATGAATCGTTTCTTCTTACGCATTTCATGACTTTCACGACGCCTACGATGATCTTGCATTCAGTCGCATTCCATATATCCCACAAAACCCCACATACCTTGTATCCTAGTCATCCTTTGTAAAAACTTACTGTCCCACATTTGAATCGCGTTGCGTTGCCCTCTCTTGTCCGCCGTACCGCGCAATCTTCCTGATCCCACGCCAGAGAAGTCGATGTATGCATGATAGAAAAAGGATATAAAATAGCACGCGTCGGGAATTTACCTACTGTCCGAGATGCAGATGGACCAGTACACCATACACAACACGTCGTGGAGATATCAACACGCCCGTCACTCCCCAGCTCGGTGTCTTACTTTAATACTTAGTTCAGAGGGACTTCAGTGGTCACGGGACTTCCTGGGACGGATGGTGAGCTCGCTAGCGGTGGGGAGGGGAGGAGGATGGGCGGCACCTGTATTCGCCGTCGGCAGCGACGCTCAGCTCCTCGATCTCGCCTTGGACGGCAGACAGGCTCTCCGCGGCGGCGGAGAAGTACAGAAGCTAGATAGCAGGGTCAACCCGATACCGGTCTGGGCAAGGGCGATACGCACCTGGGCTTTGGCTAACTCGTTAAGGTTCTTGATAGACTCGGGCTACGAAAAATGAGCGTTTGATTTGGCATGGCATCGCGGCTCTCACGTTTTCGAGGATGCTCTTCATTGCTGTGATAGCCAACTCGGTCTGTTGCACCAGGGTGTCCTCGCTGTTCTCGACTTCGAGCCTGGCTTGTTCCTGCCTCGCGGGGCTGGCATTCTTCAGGCTGCAGAGAGAACGGAGTTGGAACGGGAATGGAGGGAGTATTGATGACACTGCAACTTACGCCTGTTTCGCCGCATCTAGCTCGAGCCGACTGACCCGAACTGCCTGTCGCGCCTTGAGTGCCACGTTGATCGAGGTGGAGAGGGTCGACTGCCAGGGGTGCAGGAACTTCTCGCGAACGACGGTGTCGTGGTGAACTGGTGTAGAATGATAAGGGCCGTGGCAAAGAAACTATGAACATGATGCGGACCCCTGGCAGATGCAATCTTCTCCCAACCCTCGGCATACAAGCCGAGGGCCTTTCCCAGCTTGTCTTCAGCGCCGGCGGTATGGGTCGCCTGGATGGCGGTGGCCGCGCTCGTGGCGGAGCGGCCGAGGGCATGGGGGAGCGTCTTGTGCTGCTGAGCAGGGAGCGTCACAGGCGCGGGCGCGGGGAGGTTGGTCCCCTTGAGGTTCGTCGAGGCGAAATTGGTGATTCCGTAGCCAATGGATGTGGAGAGCTCCGAGATGGACTCTTGTATCGCTACAGGGTAGTCGTAGGACTCGGTCTCGTAGACGGTTGCAATTCTATGGCAGTATCACTATGCAGCGGCGGAAATTCGGAAAGTGACAGACTTGAGCAAGCTAATATGCGCCGCCCTCAGCGCATCGACGCGCGCCTCCAAGTCTTTGTACTCTGCAAGTGGGGCGGTCAGCAATGAAGGAAGCTTTGGGCGCGGAAGGGACTTGCCCTGAGGAAGTTCGGTGAGTTCCTCGGGCGCTACAGTGCCCAGACGCTCCTTGGTCGCCTGTACGCTCGAGTTGAAACTCTTTGAGAGCCTGTTAGCGGAGCCGGTAAAGTCGATGCTGCTGAAGCTCGACTGGATGTTTTTTGTCCAGCCTTCCATGTTGTGTGAGTCGGAGGGAGTTGCGGATGTGATGGTTCTCGTCAAGCCAGTAGCTGTCAATGCACCGCCTTGATTGAATTTGGGCGGTCACTGCTACTTAATAGCTCTCAAGTTGATAGCTCTGCTACGCTCTGCTAAGCTTAATATGCTCTTAACGGCCTGATAGACCAGCCTTGCCCTCCTTATCCAGTGCTATTGACGGCGAAGTGTACGGCGTAGATACTCCGTGCTATACTCCATTTGTACTCCATTAAGTACTACTAGTACAATTATAGCGCATCATTCTGCGTGAAGTTCAAAGTGGTCCCCGTAACAATCTTCGAGGGCTGGCCCTCAGTGCTCCGCCAATACAATGATACAGGTGAGGAAAACCACGGCCGCCACCAGGCTGATAATCGCGAAATGCGGTCTGTTCACCAAATCAATCGGTCTGGACACGCCCGGTGCTTGGAAGGAACGCACTTTACAGCGACCAAGAACGCGTGCATCCTGCGTATGTCGTTGTACCCATAATAGTACTCCCAGATGCCCGCGACAATCGCTGCGATAGCCGCCGCAAACTGGAGGGACGCGACGACGAGGCCGGTCGTTCCGGTCATGGATGTGGGAGTGTCATCAGGTACGAGACGTGCGCGGAGCAGGACGGACGAGGAGAGGAGCGAAAGCAGGAGCGCGAGTTTGAGGTGGGAAAGCAGGTTGCGCTCGAGCATGCAGAAATCGCGAGCTGTGTCGGTTTATTCGAGGTTTATGTTATGTGCAATATGTACATGAGATCGGACGAACCAGCGCTCCCGGCGTTCTCAACCATGCAACCCATCGTGGAGGGGCCAGAAGGCCTGAAGGCTGAAGCTGGAGTCCGGTTTACATCAAGGCCTCGATGCAAGACCGGATCAAAGAGCCGAACCGGCATCTCCTTATTTGGCTACGGTCACGATTCAAGTTCAACTCTCGCCCCGACGCGCCCTTTCACGCGATGGCTTTCAAGACCCTCAAGCGCTTCTTCTCCATCGGCAGCAGGAAAAACAAAAGCTCCAAGAGGCGCTCACAGATCGCCTACAACGTCCCCACTACCCCACTCCAGCCCATCTCCGAGTCGGGTCTTCTCCCCGACGATTCAGGCGAAGTCGCTGCAAACCAGCTCCTGCGCTCGTCTTCTGCACGCTATGCTGTCGTGAACGAATGTGACTATGCATCTCTCCCGCCCTTGCGTATGTCTCGCTTCTTCTCGCACAGCTCAGTACTAACCGACCATGTTTTATAGCACACCCCATTAACCATGTGCTCCAGACGCCCGCTAGCTCCACCGTTAGTCTCGCGAGCGCAACCACCAGTATAAACAGCACCACCCGCGGCAGCTATACCGTCAAGGTCCATCCCCGCAAACACCACACTCGCACCGAGTTCCCCCATCCGAATCGCGACTTCGATGATGAGCCAGCACAGCGAAATAACAGTCAACTGCTGGGTCTCCGTTCCGATCCGTCCGTCGCGAGTCTCCTCGACTTGTACGATGAACACGGCCGTCTCCCGGCGCGTGCCTTCTCAAACTCGCCGCCTTCGGTCAAGGGCAAGGGCAAGGAGGGACGTGCCCAGGTGCAACGCAACGGGTCGACGCTGCGCCAGCTCCTCGGCAATCCATCCTCCAGCGTGAATTCGCGAAATGCTGCGCTGGAGGGCGACATCTCTTGGGCCGAGCGTTTCCTCGGCGAGACCGAGAGCTTGGCATCCTCGACCTCTTCTTTGGGGCTTGCCACCCCCGATACAGACTCCCACTTCCCCGAGACGCCTCTCCAGGCCAACCCCGACAATTCGTTCATCACGGAGCACGATGTATCCTCGACCATGTTCGAAAACCCCGCGATATCGTCGCTCGAGGTCGAGCTGAGCGACCTCGCAGAAACCCCTCCGCGACCGTTGCGGAACAGCCCATATGCTGTCCAAGACCCCAAGACGCCCCAGAGGGCCTCCCAGGTATTCGGCTTCCTGACGGACAAGCGGAGGTCGCGCGCGGTAGAGGATGACGAGCGGTCGTTGCCCGAGGTGCCCAGCGCATTCAGTTCGCCGTCGGACGAAGCCTCGCCGCCAGCCCGGGGCAGATCCCGCTCCCATTTTTCTTCAGACAGCAGCGCCGACTCGATCAACCCGACGGCCCTCCCAACGACGCCAACCGAGACACGTTTCCATGATGTGCCTGCAGAGCCTCCCGCCCCCGCCAATGACGTCCAAGTGATTATGGCGCATGGGCCGACGAAAGTGATCGTCACAGCGCCGACACCTTCCTACCACGACAATGTCGCGCCCATGCGGGTTCCGCGTGGACCGCGGTCACACCCCAGACAGCGCGCAGGGAGCGGCAGGGAACGACAAGCCGACTCATTCACCGCTATCCCGTCGCGCAGACATGTGTCGCGCCGCAGTTCCGCGTCGAACTCGTCTATTCCCGTCTCGCTGGGCGAGAGGGTGGAGCCCGGTCTGGTCAAGACTGCGAGCAAGGGCAGCAAGCGGCGGTCGATTCTGGCCGTGTTTGAAAAAGAGAACCATTTGGCGGCACGGCAAGAGCTGCCTCGGACGCCGATTAGGACGGGGTCGATTTCTCGACCGTTCCAGCGAGGGGCGACGCACCGGGCGCCGGCGTCGCCTGCGTCGTCGCTGGAGCTGTCGGTTGCGGGGCAGCAGCTTATGGTTGATCTGAGGCAGCAGCGGATGAAGGCTCGAGAGCAGGATCGGCGGCGGGTGTACGTTTAGCAGGTGCTATATTTAGGACCCTTATTATAGCGAGTTTATTCTTGTACGCAACATATACATATACATGGCAAGCCGTGTGGATCCGGTGTTGCACCTTTTTCTCTTTCCACATCATGAGCTACGACGCCCTGCAGAGCACCCACCAGCAGAGCCACCAGGTATACCAAAATGACAACCCCTCCTTCTACCAGTCCACAGGCTACATTACCCCTGCCCCCAAGCCCGCAAGGCGCACTAGCAACTGGATTAAAATAGGCATCCCCGTCGCTGTCATCGTCATCGTTGCCGCCGTCGTGGGCGGTGTCGTGGGCTCGCGCAAGTCGAGCAGCTCCAGCAGCGGGAGCACGTCTTCTGCGAATGGTGCTGCTGCTGCCGCGAGCGTCAGTTCCGCAAAGCTTGCAGCAGGCATATTTGCCACGGCGACAAATAGCGAATACATGATACCCATATACCCCTCCGCGACCAATACTGCCGCGTACACCACACCTACCTTCAATGCTGCTGCTGCTGGATGGCCCGCCGACCCCTTCGCTCCGGCGACCCCCTCTGTGCTCTCTGTGCGCCCAGGCGAGTGCTCTCGCTTTTCGCCGCGTTTCCCAGCTAGAAAGTGTGCCCAGACCGGCCGCGGCTCATTGCGCCTGCGTACAAGTGGGCCGCCTTGCCCGCCCTCATTGAGAGCGACCCCTATCTTTCGCTCTGGAACACGTCGATATTTAACAATGCGTCGCAATACGACGCTTTACCGCCCGTGGTACGACCGTTCATTTCTTCCACGCACTCGCGGTTACTCATGCGTGGTATCCAGCCGTATTTCATGGAGTACATTTATTTTTAAAGCGGTTCCTGGCGCCGGCTGATTGATTTGTGTAGTGGAGACAGCGGGATTCTGGACGTCGCGCGACAGGTTAAACAGCGCGTCAAGGCCTTTGGCTACGTCTACCGTATGACAAACAACACTCACTGGGTCGACCGGACGTGGGAGGAACTTCAGGTCGGTGCCACTTTCCGGATTAGGACATGCCGCCTCACGGTCACACACACAGAACGCGGCTGGAAACGGGACGACCGGCTGGGGTCCGGATGAGGACCGCTGGAACTCGGCGCATTTCTTGGACACTGCAGAGTTGTCCGCCGCGTATGGGATCGCGTACGACTGGATGTACGATATCTGGACTCCCACGCAAAAGAGCCAAATCATGTCGACGCTCATTTTGTATGGTCTGGGCCCCGGCGTGCAGGTAAAGACCCGACGCTGTCTTTCTTGTTCCTCGTTCTGACGTTTTGCAGGCATACACGAACACCTCCGTGTTCACGGGCTGGTGGGCCAACAACATCGAGGGGAACTGGAACTGCGTCTGTAACAACGGGCTGACGATGGCGTCGCTCGCGATCTTGGGGGACGACACGACCGGCTCCGCGAGCCAGCTGCTTGGGCTGACGGTCAAGAATGCCAACGAGAACTGCGTATTTGCGGTTTCACCGGACGGCACGTGGAGCGAGACGGCCGACTATTGGTACTTTGGCAGCACCGGGCACGCCGAGATGGCTTCGTCGCTGGTTAGCGCCACCGGATCCGACTATGGCTTGTTTACCACCAATCCCGACCTCTGGAAAGCTGGGCTATTCCATATGTACGGACAGGGCGCGACCTCGCTTTTCGGCTGGGGCGACAATGGTTAGTGGGGCACTCGTCGTCCGTACGATCTGTATCGACACCCTTTCTTCTCAGGTCCCAACAAGTATACGGCTACCGCGAACTCGCTGATGCTCTACGCGACCCAGTACAACCAGCCGCAATACGCGCTTTTCCAGCGCGACCAACATGATTCGGCCGATCCGTGGAACATGTTCTGGTACAACCCGCAGCTAACTGGTGCATTCTGGGACGGCCTCGCCCTGGACCTTGCGTTCGACAACTCGACGGACCAGTGGATGTCGATGAGGAGCAGCTGGACGGACCCGAATGCGCTTTTCGTCGGTATCAAAGCAGGGACGCTGCAGGGCCACCAAACGCACAACGATCTCGATGTGGGTGATTTCGTTCTGGACGCCCTCGGCACGCGTTGGGCGGGAGAGCTCGGCGACGGCGACTATCTCTCCCCGGACTACTTTTCGAACGACAGTACGTTGACTTGCATCGCGCTGAAAGATCCCGTAACCGACTCTGGTTTCAACAGCCCAAGGCAGCGCGCGGTGGATGTATTATCGCAAGATGACGGAGGGGCAGAACACCATTTTGATTGGGGCGACGAACCAGGATGTGACCGCGCACCCGACGATGAATTCCGGGACGAGCAACACGACGCAGGGCGCGAGCACGGTGTTCACGCCTGATTCGGACTCGACGGCGTTTTTCACGACGTGCGTTACATCTCCCATTGGTTTCCGCCTGTCCTGATTAGAACGTATGCAGAGACATGACTTCTGCGTACTTCAATGCGTAAGCTTATCTTTTTGCGTGGCCGGCGCTACTCTGACCTTTTCTCGGTGGACAGCCCGTCTGTGAAGCGCGGGATACGGCTGCTGAATGGGCGGAAGCAAGTCCTCCTCCAAGACGAGATTAATTCGAGCGCGGCCGTGATGTGGCGCATGCACACGAATGCGACCGTTACCATATCGGGCGCTTCTGCGACGCTGACACTCGACGGGAAGACGATGGACGTGTCGATCCTTAACGCACCAGACGGCGCGACGTTTAGTCAGTCTGAGGCTCAGAGGCTGAGCACCGACGTCACGCCGCCAGCCCCCGACCAGCCGAACCCGGGCGTAACGGTTCTCATCATCAGCCTGCCGGCGGGCACGTACAATCTGCAGGTCCTGTTCAACCCGCAGTGGAACGATGGCACGACCTTCGTTACGCCGCCGTCGGTCGACCTGGACAATTGGACCCTGAGGAGCCACGATAGCTGAATGGATACCACGAACATTTCTTGGATGAACATTGCCGCCTCTCTTTACACACCATCTAGCTTGTACATCGGTCAACTCGATAGGCTGGAAATTGTATATGGACATTACTCGCTTTAATATTAACTACTCATAAGTTTACCACACTCGTTTCTGTATCTACTCCGTGCGAATACATCGCGGCCCGCCAGTTAGAGTCGGGTTCGGGTTTCAAGGTGAGGGCCGATGGTTCGAAGCAAACGTCCCAGTCAGAATAAGGGCGAATCGCAGACTAAATCCTGGACACCTCGGACCAAGAGGGGCCAGGGGTTGTCAAGCTCAACGCCGGCGACCATGGCGTCCGGTGAAGGGAAGTTGAAGATGGGCGGGGGCAGCGTTGGGGGAAGGGCCTCGCCCAGCGGCTTCAAGTAGGAGTCCATGTCGTGCATGAATAGCTTCCCGTAGGGACCCATAACGCTCTGTCCCTGCTTCCGGCATGCCAGTGCGGTTTCCAGGGTGTACGGAATTGCATCTCGAACGCGAACTTTCTGTCCTTCGGTAGGACCGAGGAGGGGCTTGACGAAGATATCTTTGCCGTCCTCCCATGTCTGCAAATCGCATGTCTGCTCAATATGCGCATGGTGCGGAAATTCGGGACCTACCACAATTTCTGCGGGAATCCAGACGTCTTTGTTCGGGATTTCGCAGATCGTTCCTGGCAAGTCGAGGCGAGTATAAACGAAATTCTGAAAGAGGAAGGAGTCTTTAACGGATTGTTATGGCGCATAGCAGTAGGAGACCTACGGCCCTACGTCGCATCGACTCGCACTGCGTAATGGAGACGCACGGGTCCTCTTCGCTATCAGGTCCGTCCGCGGAGCAGATCTCCCCCATAAATTGAACAAATGTCCCTGTGGTTTCTTGCCCAGACAACTGGGAAATAACCCGGACGACATAGGCATGGCCGAAATTGCCAGCCTGCATGGACCGAAAAGGTCAATATTCTTCATTGGAAAGAAATTGGGAGACAACTCGCAAAGGACCTCATGGGCAGATAGAGCATTACTTGCCCCCATTTCCACGCCGTCCAGCAGGGACGCTTCCCGGCGAAGTTGAAGCGGCGCACGCGCACCTTGTCGCCAATCTGCGGACATCGTGGTCAGAACGGGGGCATTAGCAATGGCGCGGCGGGCGGGCCCTACCATGAAGGCCCGGAAATCCCCGGCGCTGGCATCGAGGTTGGAGGCCTTTGCGCCCGGGGGCGGCAAGTTGAGCGTGCCGAAGAGAGACGTGTGCGTGAATAGCCCCGGGGCGAATCGGCCGCGGCGCGCATCCAGGAAGGCGCGCTCCGCCGCTTGAATGCGCTGCCGCCGGATGGTCTGCGCGCTCTCCCACCGCGGGTGTACGGGGCGGGGGCGGGTCTTGGTTTTGCTGCCATTCTGAGCTGGACGGACCGTGACTGTGCGGCGGGGCTGGGAGCACGGGGGCGGCGGGCCGTTGCATGGTTGGGTTTCTAGCAGGATGTCAGAATTGCGCCGCTGAGACTCTAGGGTGGTGATAGCCATGCAGGATTACTATGAAGTTGGCGGGCGGAAAATAGGATGCGACGCAGAACTCTAACTTTCGGTGTTTATCATTCAAAAAATCAGTGGCCACATGCGTGATGCTTCCCCAAGGGGCCGTTACGGTTGTGTGGGCGCATCGTACAATTGAGACTCAGAGTACAAGGACAAACCACCCATCAAACGGAGAATCTGATCTGAGATCATTGGCGGTCCGGAACATTGCGAGCCTGGCAGATGCCCATGTTAAGGAGGACGCATCCAATAGAATCTGCGAAGAAGGAACCCAAACTTGTTGGATGATGAATAAACAACGCGGACGTGGACCCACAAATCCCGTTTTGGGATCTACTTTGTGCGGCAGATGTTCACGCAGATAGCGTCGTTGAGCGGGGGCCGGAAGGCACCAGACCAAAGCGGGAGGCCCGGATGCAGACATCTGAACGACTTGCGCGAAGGCGGTCGCGAATCGCCGATAAAGGCGTACAAGCATGTTCAAGCAAGTGGAGAAGCCAAAAAGACCGTTCGGTGATGAGCACACACTAACGTAAGTATGCACAGAGCGCGAACAACAGATGCACTTGGTTGAGGGTGCGCAAGTGCTAAATTTCGGTGGACGAAATGGAAGCCTACAGCCCACATAGCTACGCGAAGAAAAACATTTTAACATGCCAGGCAAGGCCGCCGGGCGGCGCTCAGGGGTGCGCGGGTCGGTGGGTTCATGTATACACCAAGGGCGTCACGGTGCTTCCAACGCCGTGATGTGGAGGCGGGCCTACAGCATCAGCGGGGGCTGCGACACTCGGCTGGCGGTCGCTATGCGCTGTGAACTGAGCATATCGGTGCCGGGATCTTTATTGGGACAAGGCGCGGACACCGGAACCAGCCCAGAAGGTGCATCTATCGGGCCTTGAGAGGGAGTGCTAGTGGCGCTGGTAGGCCAATGTGTGGACCTTCCGGAGTGGACTCGCGGGCAATTTAACCGAGAAAGCACAAGTTCCTCGGCGGGTCTGTTTGCTCGCTGGATTGGATCAGAGGTGCTCCCGCGATCCAGTGGTCTCGCTTCCGAACTGATATCATGAAGGCAAGACCCTGATTGATTATGAAGTGAATTCATCCTCGTGAGGGCGACGATGTCCAAGAGAAGAGGGAGCCAAGTTGAGCTTGAAAGCTCGAAATGCGAGATTCGAGAAACGGTCGCCAAGGAAAGATCGACAGAGATGGACACAGTGAACTTGTGTTCCATGGCCTCAAGCTGTCCCGCAGCTGGGTGTTGCGACCTCGCCACGGTCCAGGAAACGGTGAAAGACGATGCTGGGTGAAAGCTGGGGCTTAGGCAGAAGGTTTGCGGAATAAGTATTGACACCGCGGCACAGTGGGGAAGAGCGTCGGAAGACTGGATGTCGCGGATGATGGCGGATAGCTCGATGCGCTGGTTGACTCGCTTTAATACCAAGCACATTTCTGTATTTTCTTCCTAATAGTAATACACCGCGGTCAGCTTCGGGTCTTGAGGTGGATGTCGAAGCAGAAGTCCGAGTCGGAAGGAATCGGATAAAGGGGTGGGTAAGGGTTGAATATTGAATCACCTACTAATCGCGGACACCAATCGGAGGAAACCTGGACGAACCTAAACTGTAAAGCTACAGCGACTGCGCAAAGACTGAATGAGCCAACAGCAAGAGGCCATCACGGATTTCGAGTCCAAATTTGGGTGGCACGCATCAGGGAAGATTTCGTCAGCCAATCAGATTCAGCCGTGATCTGCGATCGGACCATATATAAATCCTCATCCTCTTTTTATTGACGCCTGCTCTGTTTCCCCCGGGGTCCCTGGCATTCTAATTCCACTCTTTAACGACCCTCCCATCATGAAAATCACCCAAAAGATACGCCAGTCCGACAAGGAAAACAAAGTATGGTGGTCCTTCGAATATTTTCCTCCACGAACGGCACAGGTGCGCTTGCGTTCTGCATCGATCCATTCGTTCTCACGGGCAGACGTCTCCAAGGGCCTCCAAAATCTCTTAGATCGTATAGAACGCATGCGGGCGCTTGGCCCCGAGTTCATTGACATTACCTGGTACGCTGCTAATGCGACGCAGTCAGTATATGAATAACAGCAATGCAGGAATGCGGGTGGGCGCACCTCTGATCTCACGTCGGAGATGGTGAAAACATGCCAGGGATTAATTGGCATTGAAACGTGCATGCATCTTACATGCACGAACATGCCCAAGGCCAAGGTCGACGTTGCGTTGCGGGTGTGTCCATTGGTTTGACTATCCATTGTCCCGTTCCTCAGCTTTCCCCCCAGGAAGCCAAGCAGTCCGGTTGCCGGAATGTACTCGCCCTGCGCGGGGACCCGCCGGCCGGCAAGGAGGAATGGGAAGCTGTCGAAGGTGGCTTTATTCACGGCATCGACCTCGTGAAGCACATCCGACGCGAATACGGCGACTATTTCGACATCGCTGTCGCAGGATTTCCGCAGAACCAACTCCTCCCTCCGGAGGAACGCGACCTCGAGATGCAATATCTCAAGGCCAAAGTGGACGCGGGGGTGGACTTTATCTTCACGCAGATGTTCTACGATGTGGATATGTTCATCGCTTGGGTTAAGTCCGTACGCGCGGCGGGCATCATGATCCCCATAGTGCCCGGCATCGCGCCGATCCAGACATGGAACGGCTTTATGCGCGCGACGAGCCTCGCCAAGACGCTCATCCCGCAGTCCTTCCTCGATGCGTTGGAGCCCCATCAGAATAACGACGAGAAAGTCAGGGAGATCGGCACGAAGCTCGTGGCGGAAATGTGCAAGCGCATTCTCCAGGAGGACATTGGCATCCGCGGACTGCACTTTTACACCATGAATCTTGAAAAGGGCACCAAGATGCTCCTGGAGGAACTGAACCTTGTTCCACGCGTGGAGACCATCAAACCTCTGCCGTGGCGGCAGGTGCGTCTTTTCCTTCTCGCTAATTATCTCAAATTTGACCCGAAATCCTAGTCTCTTACACCGAACAGACGATCCGAGACTATCCGTCCTATATTCTGGGCAAACCGCACCAAGTCGTACATCTCCCGCACGGAGAACTGGGACGAGTACCCCAATGGACGATTTGGAGACTCTCGGAGTCCCGCATACGGCGAACTCGATGGTTACGGCGTCTGGATCAAGCAGACAGTGTGTATTCCGACCGGTATCCGATTACCCCCCCCTGACTGGCACTCCAGAAAGAGGACGCGTTCAAGCTATGGGGCGAACCCAAGAGCTTTGATGAAATCGCCACGCTCTTCGCCCGGTTCTGCACGAAGGACCTTAGGGCGCTCCCGTGGTCGGACCAAGCCCCTGCCAATGAGACGTCGATCATCTCCACCCAGCTGGCGCGCATGAACCAATACGGGTTCCTGACGATCAATTCGCAGCCCGCTGTCAATGGCGCAAAGAGCGAAGACAAGGTGTTCGGCTGGGGCCCACGGAACGGCTACGTATACCAAAAGGTAGACATTGCTATTTTCTTTCCATTGTGTCCAGGCCACTTATTTTTTGTTTTCTTCGAGGCGTACCTGGAGTTTTTCGTCAATCCGCCCCTCCTTTCCCTCCTATTGGCGCACATCGAGCGCGACAGCAACATCACTTACTATGTGATCAACAAGCGCGGCGACCTGCGTACCAACACACACTCGGACGGCCCCAACGCCGTAACATGGGGTGTCTTCCCCGGCAAGGAGATCGTCCAGCCTACCATCGTCGAGGCCGTCAGTTTCATGGCGTGGAAGGTTCGTTCTTTCTATTCCCACCATCTACACCTTCCTCACCTTTTATGTACAGGATGAGGCCTTCGAGCTCGGCCAGCAATGGGCAAAACTTTACGACGCCGACTCCCCGTCGCGGAAGGTCATCTCGGAGTTGATGGACAATTGCTTCCTCGTCAACGTCGTGCACAACGACTTCCATGACTCCGAGGCCATATTCGAGCCCTTCTTCAAGGCGGGCGCGGAATACCTCGCCCAGGAGAACAAAACGGAGGCCGCGCAGCCTCAAGCGAACGGACATTAGACGCGCTCTCAACTGCGTTTAGATTTCTCTTTCTCTCTTTTCCTCTGGCCGATTGGCTGGCAACCACTGTATAAGTATCCGTCCCCGCATCCCTTGTGCCATATCTCGCATCTCATCTGCATCTGCATTCCCGGGTTCAACCCCCGTTGTTTTTTTAACCGCTCATCGCTCATCGTCTCTCGCACTGCATTCTTGCTACGTACCAAACCACATAGTACAATCATACTCAGACTGCATCAACTGCATCTTTACCACTTTGGGCTCGGTTTTGCAACTTAGACCAAGTAGTTTTCTATGAATGCACACTTGTGGGCCGTTTTAATTATGTCTCGTACATGCTACAAACGGACGACCTCGAAATGATCCACCCAATGTCTGAGCACGCCCCGGCCCACTCGGTGGTCCGCAAAACGCGGCTCCAGACAGATGAGCATCGCGTGCGCGTTGCGCACCGCCGGCCGGAACGCGGTATGTTTGCGCACCCGGTCAAGCTTGTTCAGCGCCCGAACCATCCGGACCTGTGCGGCGGTCATTATTGTGCTATCGAGGGTCGGCGCATCTGCGTCAGAATCGGGTGCCGGATGGATGATTATGGCTACGCTTGGCTGGAGGAGGCGGATACGGGCGCGAGAGGCGCGCGAGGAAATGAGGTAGTCTATTGCGAGGTAAAGAATGCCCAGGGGAACGAAGAGGGGAAGGACGAGGTAGAGGATCTGAAGCGCGTCGGTGGCGTGTAAAAAGCTTCCGAAGGCAGTGCTTACGAGGTTCCAAGGGAAAACCCATGCGATGAAGGGCCCGCTGAATGTGAGCGGGCGGAGAGATTTGAGGCGGGCGATGAGGGACGGGGAGGCGCTTACTATCGAGAATCCCTGGATGAGCGGGGCGTAGTCGGGCAGATATTCACTTGCTCGCCGAGTCAGCAGCGGTGTTCGGAGAAGCGCGTGCTGCTCACGGGATGATATCGCGTTCTGGATGACCAGCGAAAGGGTCCGTGTCCTCGAAAGCGCCGCTGAAGTATGGCACGGTGAAATCATTGATTCTGACATTCACAGCTCAGAAATATGTGAAAATGCAGTATATTGGGCTCACGCGTTAGCGTAGATGCTGATATTGCGAAACTTGGCAAGGCCGTGGTAGAAGGGCGACTCGACATTGGCCATGACTTGTAGAAGGGGGCGCCCGGTGTCGGCCCAGCTGTCTATCAGGTGAAGCTGTTCCCCAGTTCGTCCTAGCATGGTCGAGCCCAGCCAGAACAGAATGCGGGCCGTGTGCGGGTAGGGGGGTATCCCGACGTGCGGGGTGGTAAAAGACGCAAAATTCACAGCAGCTACCGAATCAAAGAATCCGCGAGAGTAGAGAATGCTGCGACAATTACTGGGCAGCTCCATACAGTAGCAAGAGGGCACACCCAACAACATAGCGAGCAATGAGGCCACCCAGACTGTATCCGGAGATGGAGAACTCGGTGACGCGGACTGCTGGGTCCTTCTCGAGCGCAACGACAGCATCATCTAGCTTCTGGCGACTTGAGCTGGCCTGTGGGGACTCTGGGAGAGGTGTACCTCGTGCAACACGCGATGTGCATTGGAGTCTATTCCGTCGTATGTGTTTTGATAGGCGAACGAGGTGGGCACAAGGAGGTGGACCGCGGCATGACTGGCGGCGAAGAGGTGGGCCGCCTCTGCGAGATGGCGGGGATGGCCCTGCACGCCGTGGATGAGAACATGGAGATGCATGAAGCCGGCGGGGATGAGCATGGAGATGCATGAAGCCGGCGGGTGACGCGGCACGAGTAAACTCGCTGACGCGATGTAGAATATATATGGCAAGCGCGCCCGTCATCCTTCCCTCCGAACTCCTATGTCCTCAGAAACCCAGCTTCCCAAGCCACCCATGGTCCACCTCCTCGTTCTCGTCCATGGCATGCGCTAGTCTTATAACGACGCTGCAGCATTCTTACGCGCGTGTTAGGCATGTGGGGTAACCCAGACCATCTGGCAGAGCTCAATCGCATCGTGAAGGAAACAATTCCCGACCCCACCTTCCACGTTCTCCGCGCAGAAACGAACAAGGAGGACGGTGCGCGAACAGCCCTTTCCTCCTATTTCTCCAAGATTTATTGGTGTGCATAGGCACGTATGACGGCATCGACTGGGGAGGCGAACGTGTCGCCGAAGAGGTCCGTCCAAATTCGCTGTGCCCCGCTTCTTCCCCGACCAAAGTTCGTGCAGATAGCGGACGAGGTCAACAAGCTCGCAAAGGAAGGCCGCACAGTGACCAGGTTCTCCATAACAGGCTACAGTCTCGGCGGCCTTGTTGCCCGATATGTCGTCGGGTAAGCTCCTTGATTACAGCGCCTGTTCTGGCAAACTGACCTGCTACAGCATTCTCCGCCAACGCGGCTTCTTTGAAAAAGTAGCGCCGGTCAATTTTAACACCCTCGCCACTCCGCATCTCGGTCTTCCTAGATATCCTTCGTTCGTTTCTTCCCTTACCTCTTTCCTCGGGCCCAGTGCGTTACGCTATTTACACTACACACCTTCAACTGACCGACCAAAAATCCAAAGGATTATTGTCTCGGACTGGCCCGCAATTCTACTGCGTGGATAAATGGTCAACCCGGGGCCGCCCCCTATTAGAGGTAATGGCTGATCCAGGTAATTTTCCCCCTTTCTAAATGGTCCTCCATTGAGTCTGACCGTCCTAGATCGCATATTTTACCAGGCACTCGCCGCGTTCGAGACCATCCGAATATACGCAAACACTCTGAACGACAGGACTGTGCCGTATGTCACGGCCGCCATAGATGTCGACGACGTCTTTGTAGATCATCTTTCCACCGGCCTGGAAGTGTATGTGCGATCGTGCTTTCCCATTCCTCTGCTCACGTCCACCTAGAGAGCTGGACGAAAAATATGCGCCTATCATCAAATCCTACACCCTACCACCGGTACCGCCAACGCCAGCGCCGAAACCTAGCATATTGTCGCCCTCATGGTTCAGACAACTCAAGCCCTCCCGGCCGATTCTGCCTCCCCTCCTCCAATTCCGCTTCCCCTTGAACATCGTTCGTCTCATTTTTAATGATCCTTGGTTCTCAAGATCTAAACATGAGCACAGGTGCTATACATGATGCTCCCCCTACTGATACCCGTTTTCTTCTCCCTCGTTTTCGTCCGCCTCTCCCTCGCCGCGCGCTCCTCCCGCGCGCGCATCAAGCTACTCGAGAACGACCCATCGAACACGCAGAAGCTCATCCACATTTTCGCGCAGCTCGAGAAGCAGGTCGAGAACGCTGTCGTCGATCTCATCGAAGACGACTCCATCGCCGCGCCCCTCCCCGACCCCGAACGCGCCGCAACAAAGGCCCACCCGATCCTGACGCCCACACAGCGCCGTATCGCTGCGTCACTGAACCGCCTACCAATCAAGAAGGAGCGCGCATATTTCCCCGACGTGGTTAACAGCCACGCCATGATAATCTGCCGCGACGTCAAGAACTTCGAGTCACACCGCACGGGCGAGGGCGTCGTGCGGCATTGGGCGGATGCGTTTGTTCTTTAGGGGGACTCATTTTATTCATTTATCTTTCAGGCGGATTATTATCTTTTAGAGGCACTGTTCATAACTTATCGGTACACTATGTAATACACGGCACGTAATACACGGCACTAGACGGAATGTTATGATGTTGGCCGGGGACCTTCCAAGCCTTTGAGTCTTGGACTTGAGATTGGAACGTCCATGAAAAATACTTGCCAGAGAACACATTCCCAGGCTAGGAACCGGCGGCGACGAGTTGCTTATTTAAGCTGTTTTGGGAATTACTTATTTGGGTCTTGGAAGGTGCGTTGTTTGCTTTAGTTGGGTCAGCCCCTATCTCTTCGCTAAGAAAAAATCGACTCGGTAAATGGGGGTGAGACAGCACTACACCAGGTGTATCTTTCACAATGGAGATTGAGAATAATTTCAAGGGATGGCACTCGCTTCATCGAACAGTCGCAGAAGAACGATGCAGGAACTCCCGAAATTGAAACCTGCGATTGGCTGTCCTACGCCAGCACGATGCTAATACAAGCTATGATAGCATGGAACTAAATAAAGCAATAAAGCCGTTTGTATTACCACTTCTTAGTGCCGCGTCAGATCCGCTCAAATCCTTCATTGAGCGGAAGCACTTGCACTCTGCCCTTGCCCAAATGTCTCGCTTTCTTTTTGTGCAGCGTAACAAGCACGCAGTTGATCGCCTTGACCAACTTGCGGTCCCCCGTGCGCGAGAGCGCCCACGTAAGTCACTCCGCGCTGTTGCGGAATCGCTCGTCGGCAAGCCGCAGACGGTTCAGCACGTACTGGTCGAATGTGAGACCATTCTGCTTCTGTTCGCCAAGATAGTGGCCCATCCCATACGGGAAGAGCGTCACGAAAGCCATCGCTTCGTAGTTGGGGACGAGCGGCGTCGCGGGCGGGATGGGCTCCGCCGGGTCGGGGCCCATGAAGCAGTCCCACTCTACGTAGAAGATCTGGAACGCCAAGTGGATGAGGTTCTCCTGGTGGCTGGCAGCGGGGTCTAGCGGGGCGGCGGCAGCAGCGGGGAGGAGGATGAACGGGATGATGTGTGGCTGCAGGAGATCTGGGGACATGCACGGCTCTTCCCGGCCGCGGGGCACGACTCTGGGCCATGGGTTGCCGGCCATCCAGGTGCTCCACGTCTCGACGTGTGCGCGCAGGTGGGCGATGATGTCTAGCTCGTCGTCGTCAGTCTTTTCCGCGGTGGGTTCCGCTCCTGGTGCTTCGCGGACCTTCTCCGCTACTTTGTTCGACACGCCCGTCTCCTCCTCGCACTTGCGAATGGCAGCGCGGACAGTCTTGCTGTTGATATGAGGCTCCCATTCGGGGTGCGATGTCTTGAGGCTCGAGACGAGCCGCTTTACGCCGGGCGGGTTGGAAACTGTCCAAAGAGCCCGCACTGCTGCCAGCAATTCGTCGTTAGTGGGGGCAGGGGAGGACATGGTGGTGAGATCGAAGGTAGCCCCTTGACCCGGCAGAGCGCGACCATTAGAATTTGAGACATTTTGTGGTATTTGTGCGGAGAGAGCAAAGCTTAAATCTGATTGCATCAGGGGGCGTCCGGGGGAATCCACCGTCACATTGCTCGAACCCTTCTACGCGCCCCAGCAATTTTGCGGCATCGAAACACGACTTGCTCCCGAGTCGTAGTGGCAGAGTAAGAGCAATTTGCTTGCATCAGGGCGCATCAATGGCGACACGTTCGGAACGCTCGACCCTTTCCACGCACCATCCCGGATTGCTGTATCGCGGGAAACTCTCTCAGAGGGCTTTCTATGCCGTGTACTTATTCTATACAGCTCAGTTGGTTGCCAAGGATCACTGATACGTCTCCCCGCTTTCTACTGGCGCGCCAATCATAAATCTCCCGAAGTCAACGCTGTGCACTTCCAAGGACCACTAGCTTTTCCCTGCTAGTCGAAGAAATGGCCTTCCACACATTCAACGACGCCATAGTCAGGGAAGGTCCAGTAACTGTGAAGAAGGCTGGACTTCTTTCCTCCTGGAGAGGCTGGACAGAGAAATGGATGGTCTTGAAGGCTACCAATTTGACGATCTACCAGAACCGCGTTCGTTATGAGGTCCGTTCCGTCCCTTTATTTTCTGAAACGTGCCGACGCGCCCTGCAGCTCTCGCCCGAGTCGGGCGTTCGGATTTCTCTCAATAGTATCACCCGGATAGAACGCACGCACTCTTCGCGCAAAAGACACTGCCTCCTTCTCCACGCCGCCGGTTCGCGGTACCTCCTTGCTCTTCGGGACGACAAGGAATTGTACGGGTGGCACGATGAGGTTTACTCCAACAGTCCGCTCACGCTCTTCAAAGCCGGCGAGAGCACAGAGATTGATTTGGAAAACATTATCAGTGGATACAGCGCGGTGCGTGATTTTCCGTTTATCTCGGAGCAGGTCACTTATATTTCTTGAGCTTTCAGAGCAGCCCTGACCTTTCGTCTCGACCTTCATCCCCGCGTACACCCCCGATCAAGGCGCCTGTGATCAATGACCCACTTCCCCCGCCTCCTTTATCTCTATCTCGGCCCTACACGCATTCTCCAGCATCCTCGCGCCAATTTCTGCTGGATTTGGAGGATTTGAGAGGAAACCCACCGCCGGTCGAGCATGTGCCGGTGAGAATGACATTCCCGTACATCTACCAAGCTTACCTGGTGTTAGACCTCCAATGAACGCCGCCTCCGGACCGAAGAACGGGAGCTCATTCGGAAAGCTGTCTCACTTATCTGCAATCTGATGGAGCCACGCCTGTTAAGAAAGAGCGAACCGGGGGGCCAGAAGTCGCCGTTTGATCTAGTCGAGATTCGCCTACGATCACTATCTCGCCAAAAACGAAAATGGGGAAAGCAAGAAATTAGTGACGAGTCCGATTTGGACGAGAAACAGACTTTCTCGGACGCGTTGCGGGACGGCTACGTCCTCTGTCAGCTCATCAACACCCTCCATTCCAATCCCGTTGTGCGCCCAGATGTGCGGGGCCAGGACTACAACTCCAGTCTGAATATAACCAAATTCCTTGCTGCCTGCGCTGAATTCCTTCCCCACTCTGAGCTTTTCCTACCCATGGACCTGATTGAGGCATCTGGATATTCCCTTGCCAGAGTCGCCAGCACGATCATCGCTCTGGTCCAGTTCTCCGACTCTTCACCCCCACCGAAGGCTCTGCCCACTGCTTCTCATGAAGATATATCGGCAATTCAAAGAGCTACCGGAGATCTCGAAGAATGGGTTGAACACTTTATAACCCTGACACGCCAGAAGATGATTTCAGATCAGCTTGCAAGTGGCCTTGCCGAGGAATCAGTGGGAGAACAAGATGGCGAGTTTGTGCGTGTTCAGATTCGATATCTTGATGTTTTGCTCACGCTCAGCGGCAGCCAAATAGCAAGGTACGGACTCTTGTCTTTCGATTTTGTTGCTTGTTGATCAGGTTGTGTCCAGGTGTACCAGGTACAGAATACGGTTTTCCCTCGTTTTCAGGGTCTGACATTGTTGCTACTTGCCAGCATTTGATCTCCTTTATTATACAAGCCGAGTCAAGTCAGGATGAAAGGCACTTCCCTCCTATTTTATCTCCGCTACACTAAACCAACTAGCTGTTCTAAGGTTCCGAGCAGTTCTAGAGACGCTAGTTCGATTCATTTCGTCCTTGGATCTGGTGTGGAGCCTTGTGCAGAGCTCGCAATTCCGCATTAAATTGTTAAAGGTAGGCATGATAAGCAGCCCCAGTGTCGGTTATTCATCCTTGGTAGATTTCGTCTGTACTCGGCATTTCGAACGACCGACGGCTCCGTGATGCGCTTCACAAGGACGATCTGGATCTCGCTCGGCTTTTCAAGTTGATACTTAGCTCGGAGGTCCATAAAAAGGCCGTCCTCCGTCTCAAGGGAGGAAGCGCCCAGAACTGTGTTGATCTCATTCAAGACGTACGTACGGCATACTCCCTATTGCCACCATCTGCTGATTGAACGCCAGGTCCTGGACAAGGGGTCTATGCAGAACGATGACGAGGGATTCACTTTGAAGGCGCGCCGGCTTCTTGTGAAACTCTCTGAAGCATCAGACACTCTACCTTCATCACTGTTTATTCGGGGCGTGTCGCGGCTCGACAAGGAGGCTACGTTTGGTGGAACGTTTGGGGATATATATCGTGCATCCTACCAGGGACAAGATGTTGCTCTGAAACGTATACGCGTGTTTCAACGCGACTCCGGACGACACCAGATTCGTCAGGTTGGCCTTTTCGATGCAATCATCTCTACGATATTTGCTGATTGGATGCCACAGCGATTTTGCAGAGAGGCCCTTCTGTGGCAGCGGTTGCAGAACCCGTTCGTGCTACCATTTACGGGCATTGACGCAGAGAGCTTTCCGTCCTTCCTCTGCATGGTTTCACCGTGGATGCGGCATGGAACAATCCTTAAACACCTTGCGGAAAACGGCAACGCAAACGTGGAGCTGAGGGTATGTCTTTTGTTCACTAATGGTTCCTCCAGGTCGCTGAATACTTGGTAGTTGTTCGAGATTGCCCAGGGTCTGGCGTATCTGCACTCGCAGAATATCATCCATGGCGACCTGCGGGGCTCCAACATTCTGGTCGACGATGAATGGCACGCATGCCTCGCGGACTTTGGCCTGGCTGTTTTCTCGGACGCAACAGCGGCCACGCACACCTCCCACCACGGCGGATCCGTACGATGGATGGGCCCCGAACTGCACTACCCGCAGGTCTGTGGTCTAGAGACGTTCAAGCGGACTTTTGCCAGTGACGTCTACTCTTTCGCCCTTGTTTGCGTGGAGGTGCGCCCTCTTCTGTGATGTTAAAAGCCAACTAAATTACCCCTCCTCAGCTCTACACTGGCAAGCCGCCGTTTTCCGATATTTCTCATGACGCTGCTGTTATGCTGCGTGTTATGGCCAAGGAACGACCGCCCCGGCCCTGCGACGCGTCGGGGCGCGAGATGATGTCTGACGCGTTATGGACGCTTGTGCAACAGTGTTGGTCGCACGATCCTGCACAACGTCCCAGTGTAGCGCGAGTGGTGGAAATGATGCAGGGAGGGAATGAGGAGCTGCGCCTCGATGTGCGTGTTTCGATCCTCCACAGTCATGTATATACTCATCATTGTCATTCAGACGCCGCAGTTGACCTTCCTTCCGCGACTGCCAAAGACACCGCCCGGGGGTAAACCAGCATTTCAGGTGCACAGATCATCGAGGAGGCGACCAAAGGGGCCGAACACAACTACTGTATATCAGAGTCTTTCCTTTTGATCCTGCTCTGTATTTTATTTCGGGCTGCGTCGCATAATGTGTACTGCTACTTGTATGTAAATTTACGCGCTACTGACGTTCTAGCCCAGGGCTGCAATGGTGAAGCAGATAAACGCAGGTAGGTCGGTAGTCGCCGTCCTCGTCGCATGCATTCTCAACCATTGGCCCATTGATTGTGTGGGTTTCCCGTCCGGTTCACCGTCGCGGATTGCCTTCAATAGCCTCAGTGCAGTTGGTCCGTAGAAGAAGTGCGCCACCGTAAACCCGACACCGAGCCAATACCACTTCAGGGCACCCGAAGCCTGAAGGGTTGCGCGGTGTATGAATGCGTTCGCAAGGCCTGCGCTGAGGCTCATGGGGAAACCGGTGATCAGAACCCAGGTCCCTTTAGCGCCCCAGGTCTTGAACCAGGGAGGAAGCAAGGCGTCGGCTTGGGCGCGATACGCGGGGTTCATCCAGGAGCCCAGGAAGGCGTACTCGTCCAAAGCCCACATGAGGTTGACGGTCGATGATATGACGGGGAAGATACGAAGGAGCTTGAGAACTGACATGGTCCTGATATTTGAATGGGACGGGCAGTCGAGGTGGGAACTTGGGCTGTAAACCTCGTGAGTTTATACTACTGACAGTCGCTGGAACCTTGCTCAAGCTCACAGGGTGGAAAGCCAAGAAATGCCTAAGGGCCAAGGCAAGCCTATAAGGTTGCCGGCCCAAGCGCATCAATGTCATTATGTGGCGATCATCACGATGTACAGCCGAAGGTTGGCCGAAGGCCAAACAACTTAACAGGCTTGACTTGTGAAGATTCGAAAACAAGTCTGGGTCGGGAGAGCCCAATTGTCAAGCTTCAAAATGGGTACTGCTCTTTCCCGCGTCCGCTTGGCTCTGCAGTCTCTCCGGGTCATCTCCGCCGCATATGATAAGCTCAATAAACGCATCCAAGAGTCTCCGGGAATCCCAGTGTCGGACCCTTCAACTCCATACTGGGCAATCCCCGCCGCACCCATAGCGCAACATGGCTCTGAATCGAAATTGCCGCCTTATGCCGACGTCGTAATTGTCGGGAGTGGTATCACTGGCACTGCGGTTGCGCGGACGCTGTTAGATAGCAGCTCCAAGGACTGGGCCGGTGACTTGAAGATTGTTATGCTCGAGGCTAGGGACGCCTGTTCTGGCGCGACAGCGCGGTAGGTGTCCGACATCATGTGGCGGTTGTTTCTCAAATTTCACAGAAACGGAGGTCATATCACTCCGCTACAGTACCATGACTATGTAGCATTGAAGCAAGAACACGGCGCGGACATGGCGAAATCTATAATCAAATTCAGACTGACACACCTCGAGGAGCTCATCCGGGTAAGCAAGGAGGAAGACATCCTTGCCGACAGCCAGTGTCGTGAAGTTGAGACTTTCGATGTCTTTTTCGACCCCGAGACGTATGATTCGGCGATTCAAAACTTGAAAGAGTTTCTTGATGATATGCCCGACCAGCGCAAAATGTGGAGAGTCGTTGGGGCCGAAGAATGTGTCAAGGTGCGCGGCGTACCTGCCTTTCGGCCCGCGCTTACAAAACATCAACAGAGTTTGCAATTTTCACAAACAGTAGTTGGGGCCATAGCCACCACAGGTGGTGCTGCTCATCCTTACCGCTTGGTCACCGGCATACTCTCACGACTCCTTACATCTTATCCGTCCAAGTGCGCCGTTCCTGTGCTTCTTTGTTTCTTCCTCTCATCCAACAATAGTTTCCACTTGTTTACACACACGCCGTGCCTGTCCATAACTCCGTCGACCGGTTCGGGGATCGAACCATTTTACACCGTATCTACGAGCAAGGGCACTATACGAGCCCGCCACGTCGTTCACGCAACGAACGCATGGGCGTCCCATCTCTTGCCTCCAATGCGCGGGAAAATCGTTCCAGTCCGCGCGCACATGAGTGCTCAGAGACCCGGCATGGGTTTAGGAGGAACCGATGGCCTGAAGCCTAAATCTCGCAATGGGAAAGCCCCCAGCGCAAATGATTCAGTCCTCACTTTAACTGACGCTGGTACTGGTTCCGTCGATTCTTGGCTGGGGACACGTTCGTTCGTGATGTACGCGGACGGCAGATACGACTACTTGACACAGCAGCCTTCTGAATCCTCGCTGCAGTCCCTATATCCATCTCCCGCTGCCGAATTCATGTTTGGGGGTGGCCTCGGCCATGGGGAGTTGGCGGAACAGACACTCATGAGCGAGGTCGGACTCTCGGACGACCGCAGCTGGAGCCTGGAAACCGGTGCATACCTTGGGGGTGCTTTGAGCGTGTATTTTGGCCAATGGGGTGCAGAGGGGAGAGTCATGGAAGGCAAGTCGGCCGATAACTCGACGGTCCGTTCTCTGGCTGGCGAGGAAATAGATGACGGAAGGGTTAAAAAGCTGTGGACTGGAATCATCGGTGTGTCCGCCGACGGTCGACCATGGGTGGGGCGACTACCTGCGAAGATCAGTGGCCGGCGGGTAGCGTCCTCCTGGAAGGGAAAAGCAGGGGAAATCACTCGACTTGCACCGTCTGGCGAATGGATCGCTGCCGGTTACTCTGGAGAGGGAATGGTCCATGCATATATGTCGGGGAAAGCACTAGCGCATATGCTCCTTGGGCACACGGAGCACAACGAGTTGCCTGAGGCTCTCCTGGTAACGGAAGCGCGCTGGAAAAAAGCGAAGATAGAAAGTCGTATCGATGGATTTGTAGCTTGATTCCTGGTTAGACTTTTGTATCTCTGTAGTATATTTTGTATGCGAATCTGGTCGGCGCCGGGCGGTTCTATCGGCTCGAGTGGCCAGCTCTGACGTCAGCTACGCCAGTCATTGCTGTGGCTGTTGATCTCGGATCCTTTGAAGATCCCTGCCTCTCTGGACCTGTACACCACTACACTAACCTCCGAGGCCCTTCACGACATTGCTATGGCCCCAGTGGAAACGGAGTATTATGACCTGGTGCGCCCGTCAACTGCCGTACTTGCATTTCTATATCAATGCCACTCGTAGCTCGGCGTGGCAGTCGACGCGGACGACACGGAGCTCAAGAAAGCCTACCGGAAACAAGCCATGAAGGTGTACTCTTTTTCTGATTGTGCCACGCGCGCGTTTGGGGCTTACAGAGTATCAGTATCATCCGGACAAGAATAAGTCCGCAGACGCAGAAGAGAAGGTGCAATTATTTGACTCCGATAATCTTTGCCGCCTCTAATGCTCTCGCTAGTTCAAGGACATAAGGTTGGCGTCTCTGTTCATGGGGATTAAAGGAAATTGAGCGCGCTTTCCGCCCAGTAAAGCGTATCAGGTCCTTTCAGACTCCGTGAGTCCTGATCTCCATCCTGGATTCAATTTCAGCGTCTGACTCGTCCCTCAAAGAACCTCCGTGCGGTATACGACAAGAATGGCAAATCGATGGTGGACAAGGAGGGCGGGATGAACATGGAAGATGCTGCCGGTTTCTTCGCAAACGTCTTTGGTGGAGAACGGTTCGTCGATTATGTGCGTCCCATCACTCACAGCCTAGTTTCCCCTAGACTCATGCGCTACTATTCCTCCTAGATTGGCGAAATTTCAATCATGAAGGACATGACCGCAACCGCTACGACAATGATGACCGACGAGGAGAAACTTGAGATGGAAAAGGCTATGAACGAGGGATCGTCTACCCCAATTGGCGGAGGACCCGGCCGCTCGACGCTATTCCCTGGCCCGGGAACACCGCCAAATGCCACACCGGGCACCACCCCAGGCACCTCCCCAGTCGGCACACCAACCGGCGGGAAAACTACACCGACAGAAACACCCTCTACACCTAGCCATGCATCACAGACACCTTCAAGCATCACCATGCACTCCGAAGCAGACGCGCCGTTGGCGAGCGCGAAAGACAAGAAGCGCAACAAGATGACGCTGGAGCAAAGAGAGAAGCTCCGTGAACAAGACAGGGAGCGGCAAAGAGTTATGGAGGCACGCGTAGCCATGCTCACTACGAAAATGATCGAGCGATTGCGGCCTTTTGTGGAGGCAAAGCACCCTGGGGACAAGGACGATCCCGAGACCCAGGCTTTCGAGCAGAAAATGAAACGGGAGGCAGATGACCTCAAGCTGGAGAGCTTTGGGGTGGAGGTGAGTTATTATTTCCTGCCACACTACGAAGGTGCTCAACAATGCTCAGCTGTTACATGCCATTGGCAATGTGTACATGATGAAAGCCAGCTCGTTCATGAAGTCGAAGAAGTTTTTGGGCATGTATGCATCCTGTGCGTCTAGATATTTGCCTGAATACTAATCCATCCCAGTCCCGGATTCTTCTCGCGTCTAAAAGAGAAGAGCGATCTCGTCAAGGATGTATTTGGTGTCATCGGGAGCGCGTATGTTTCAACCACCTTTCCATTCTGGTCTTCACTGAGATGGCGTACAAAGTCTAAGCGTCCGAGACCTGATGCTTGTCTGTTTTCCTTCTCGTCTTGTTGTTGGTCGCCGACTCAAGCTCAGCCCGATAGGAAATGGAAAAGCAACAGGCTAAAGGAGAGATCGGGGAAGAGGAGCTAAGGGCCCTCGAGATGGATGTGACCGGAAAGGTGATTTCAACGTCATCTGTGATGCTTTCTGCTTAGGCCTTTTTTCTAGATTATGCTAGCGTCGTGGCGGGGTGCGCGCTTGGAGGTTGTACAGGTTCTGAGAGGAGTGAGAATTTGACTGTTTCCGACTGCCAGCAAGCTTATGCTCAGTCTAGGTGGTCGACAATGTTCTGAAGGACCCTGAGGCCTCGGATGTCGTACTGTACAACCGGGCCAAGGTACCCTTTCTCTTATGTTTGTGCGGAGGCCTCGTTTATTGATATCCTCCCTCTGCAGGGCCTTCTCATCACTGGCGCGATCTTCAAATCCACCGTTCCTGACGAGTCCGACGAGGAGCGGCGGGAACTTGAGAGGTGCGAGCAATGCTAGTCATTGCAATTCCCACTAACTCTTAACCCGACGCAGAATGGTTGCCGAAGCAGCGGCACCCAAATCCAAACAAACATCGACGCGAGCCGCGAAAGCACGGCGGGAGCAGATGCTGCGACAGGAGCAGGAGAAGGAGAAGACGGGCGTTCCTCCGAACGCCGCTAACCCTTCTCCAACTGACTGAGACCATCGCGGCCGTGTATATATATGTTCATCATAAGATCGTCGTGGTATAGATCTCTCTCTCTCTCTTTCTCCTTTCGCGTTTGCGTTCTCTTTTCGCGCTCCGGTTGTCTGTCTCGTAAGTACATGCAAAAGCGCCCATATAAACCATGCGATCTTAAATAGCTCGACGGAGATGAATCTTACCAAAGTATAACAACCATGGACATCTGTCTATTTGAAACGGCCGTGAAAAAGACGCAAGGGTCTGCGACTTACGCTCCTATTTATTCCGTCTCCTTCGGGCGGTGTCCAACTCAAAATCCAGTTCATTCCGGGTATTTTACGATCACTTAAATTTAAACAATTTTCAAGATCTTCTCATGATTCGAAAGATGCTTTGACCTGAAGTACATGAGCGAGGCCCAGATGTTTGCACATCTCGAACGAGAGGAAACTTACTTGCTTGAAAAAGTCGTCGTCACGGAGGGCACGGAAGCCTGTGTGGGCGAGACCTTTGGTAACGAGCATGGTCGCATCATGTGCTTCCTGGGATGCCGCCGCCTTTGTAAAGCCAATGGTGTGGTTACCTCCGTTCGGCACAGTGGGAATGGCTGCCGGACATGAGAACACAGAAAACTGATAAATTAAATTAAAACGAAGAATACTCACCGAATACCGGATGGAGAGCGGGCAGTGCTTGGACAATCCATCTTCAGGCATTACATCACCAAAAAAAATATGTACGTACCATAGGTGACATTGCCCTTCAAGCAAGTGTCAGCATACAGACGCATGGAGATGATGAGTGGCGACACTCACAAAATCGGTGGATGCGTATCCTGCCCCTGCGTTTGTAACCATCCCATAATTTTGCCGAACGACGTCGGAAAATTCTTGGCCTGTTTCGAACATGAGAGCGGGGCTCGCGGCGGCCCAAGAAATGATGGTGGCTCACCCAGGACGGAATTCTGATTCAAGTCAAAGTACGGCGCAGCGAACTTCATCTTGATTTCACACGACGTCGCAAGAGCCGCTGCTCTTGAATTAATCCTTAAAATGTAAACCACAGGTAGACCAACAGACGCTTACTCGAAGCAACGTTTCACGCGTTCGGCGAAGGCAACCAGAGTGTCCGACGTAGGAGCTCGAACGAGCCACTGCATTTTCGCGTAGTCCGGTATAACTGCAAATATTATAGTTGAATACTCGTCGAAACAGAGATGCTTGCCGTTGGGAGCCCAGTCCTGGTTTCCTTCGACGATACCGTGAACCCTGTTCATAGTCAACGCATGCCACACCGCGGCGGGTAGAATACTGACCTGTGATCGGGCCTCATTTGCTGCCTCAGTACGGAAATACCTATCTCGCTAGTCAGACTGATGAAGACCTAGAACACTTTCAGATACCGGAATAAGCCAAGAAGGCGGCGTCTAGTGCGTTCGTTCCTTCCCTGCGGCAGTTAGTAGCTATTAAAAGATGTCAGAATAGTGCACCCACCACGGGGCCGCTCCAGCGTGGGCACTGGCCAAGAACATTAGTTAAAGGGTACAAAAACTAGGCGAAGCTTACCTTCGTCCGGCGTATTCGACTTCGATGTGCTGCGAAGCGATGGACGTCCCTATATTTGCGGAATTAATGGCGCCCGTGGAAGGGTGGCACCTTAAGCCGTTTGGAAGATGGTCATGTCGACTAAACGATTAAACCTACATGACGCAGAGGTCCATGTCTTTATATCCGCCCCTTTCAAGTAGAATCACCTTGCCTCCACCGCCTTCCTCAGCTATCTCCTGATGAGTCAATTGTATTTTCGTGGTAGTCTTCCAGAAATACCGGGAGTCCCAAGCAATACCACCTTGCCAGGAATATCATGGGCCTCCAGAGCCGCCTTGATGGCCAAAGCAACTCCGCAACCGCTCACAGCAATCAATGAATGGCCGCAGGCGTGGCCTGGTACATTGTTAAATGGAGAGTATAAGACATAAGAGACTCTAAGAGACTCACCTAAACCCTTCAACGCATCGTATTCTGCAATTATGATGAGGTTATTGGATAAACACTAACCACAAATAAGTTCTCACCCGAGTTGACTCCAAGAACACGGCCACCTTGTCCATGAGTAAATTCGGCTCTGAAGGTACTTAGTCTCGAAAACCGACTTTCCCAACTTTTTGTTAAGATTCACCTGAAGGCGGTAGCGAGGCCGAGGTAATGCTTGGTTACGGTGAAGCCGTGGGACGCCATGAACGAAGTCAGAATATCATGGGCAAAGCTACAAGACCAGGATGTCAACCAACAACATCCCGCGTTGGTAAATACGTGGACAGACAACTCGGAAAATCCAAGTTCCGGATGGCCTGAGCTAGTTGAGAACCACAAATGTCTCCGTTGAACATTGAATCGCACCGTGTATCTCCAGGCTGAGCTGGCGGAGTTGCGGGGAAACTTCATCCAATTTATTGTCGATGACCGACTGAAAATTCGAAGCTATTTGAGGCGTATAGGCAGGAGGTTTGGGGTCGGTCTCGAGCCACCAGTTCGACACGTCGGTGTAAGAGTGATCGCAGGTTGTCAGATAATGACACTGAGCTCAACAGCTGATCAGTCAGTCAGTGGCCCAAAATTTCAGGTCTACCTTCAATTCCGACCGAGGAGGGCTGACTTGAGTATAGTATTCTTGGCGAGGTACTTGGTGGCTTGGCTGCGCCCCGGAGACCTGTTTACGCCGAAACAAAGAGCCGAAACAGCCAGCTTGAAAACCCGGCATTGGAGAAAAGTGGGCAAGGTGAGGGGAAACCCGAAGGAGGTTGAACGCATCATATTCGCGCGGATCCACCCACCGGCCGATATTTGGAATCGGTTGCAAAGGTCGATCATTGGTCGATCAAGAGTTGATGCGAGACCGTCAATGTCGGCGATGGGGTAATTGACCGAATGGAGATGCATGCGCATCATGCGCCGTTTACTACTTTCAAGTCCCGAAATGGATAGGCCAGTAACAATGTCTGGTCGCGACGCGTAAATTCACGGCCGCGATCTCATGGAAGGTCTCTTGAATCTTCCTACGGATCTGGGACCATTAAATGCGCCCCCTTGAATGGCAGGCTCTATCGAGAAATAATTTAAACAGTAGGGGACATTAAAAACGTTCAACTCCACATTTGTGCAAACAACTGCACTAAGAAAAACCCGCCTTCAAACGCAGCATCAGACTGAGACTCCCTCAGTCTCGGTCTCCCGCGAAATTCAAATACCCGCCAATGCGTTGCCACAGTCCCGGGGGTTCGACGTATGTGTCTTCTCCGCTGAGGCCTACGACGATTTTGCCCGAGCGGGAAAGTATAGCACAGTAATCCGAGGGAAGTCGACTTGAAGGATCTATCTGCTTGCCAAAGAGGACCAGCGTTTCGTGTTCACCCGACTTGACCACCTGGGATCGCGCCAACATCGCTGGCAGAAATTCCAGGGTCCCGCTTTTCGTATACAGCTGGATCGCGCCCGCATATGTTCCTGGGATAAAAACCACGGCAGTTCCTGGTGCACGTGTGGGGATTGGAATTGTGAGGGCGGTTGGCGGACTTACCGCTATTAATTTTGACCTCGAGGTCAAGGCGAGGCCTGCTTTCATCCGCCGGAAGCAAGTTTAGTGTGATATTGCCGGATTTTGAGTGTACTTTCACGGACGCTGATGCTACGTCGAGCACTTGCCCCGCTGTAGCCAGGTCTAGAGTAATGTTGCCACTACGAGTCCTAGGTGGTTGTCAGGCGAATATCGAGGACTTCACAAGGACAATACGCGCCGAAATATAGCATCAGGAACCTTCTTCTTGCGAGACTTTTTAGTCGATAATAGCGGTGGGCTTTTGGGGTCAATATAGTATGTGCCTGCATTGCAATAAGTATATGAAACATAGTCAAGGCTTAAGCAAACCCTTGATGTCCGTGTACCGTGTTTCCAGCCGGACTTGACTGAAAGACTGCCCTGGCGTTGTAGACGGGCGAGTGTCGCTGTCTGCGGGAGATGCTAGGAAGGCCTCTGGTGGAAGAGCTGGAAGAACACTGGAGCGCCTCGATCGTGATGTTGACTGAGCCTGGGGGTCGTCGGAATTGAACGAGTATGGCGGAGGTTCTTCGACTTTAACGGGAGACTGGCAAAGGTTATGTATCGTCTGACAAGAGTTGCAGCGCGCGCGTACGTGTGTCGCAGGGTCAGCTGCGGATTTCTTGTCGACGAGCATGAAGGAAGATGGTGGTAGTTCACCTAGTACAAGTGATGGCCAGGCTGTACCAAGTGAATGATGACACTGATGGGTGTGCGCAAAGAATCGGGGTTTCGTAATTCAGTTTACGCGATGGCATTCCGCCCAAAGAATTAAGTTACTCGAGAATAACAACTACCTAATGTCCTTAATGTTGTACAATTTCTCAATGTCGGAGGAATCCAGTCAGTCTCTGCCAAACGGTAGGGGCTTTAACGTATGTATCTTTCTCTCTCTCGCCAACGATGATGCTGCCTTTATTCGAGCGCAGTCGACAAAAGTCAGTTGGTCCATGGTCTGAACCAAGGGGGGGTCCATGATCTCCTACAAGCACCAGATATTCAGTGTCGGTGCACTTCATGATCTTAATTCTCGAGGCAATTCCTGTCGTTACGTTAGTTCGGATAGAAACATCATCAAAATGCCAATGCGTCGTACCTGGTAAAAAATCGAGATTTCCTGTCTTCGTGTGCAGTTGTATCGCACCCGAAAATCCAGAAGAAACGAAGAGAATGATGTCCCCTATTGATCCCTGAATAATCGCTGTACGGTATGTGATTCCTCGCACTTACCGCTTCGGGTTTTGACCTCGAGATCGAACCGTGGCTTGCTCTCCGCTCCGGATATCAAATTTAAGCTTACCCTCCCAGAATTTGTCGACACAACAACGTTCGCTCTGGGAGCTTCGTTTGCGTACCCGGTGGTGGCGAGATCGAGCGAGAGATTGCCCCGGTTTGTGCGAAAGACTGCATCGGGAGTATGCTTAATCTTGTGCTTCCGTCTTTTCCGTCGACTGATTATTTCGGACGCAGGATTTTTGGCGGCAATGTAGTAAGTACCTTCTCGAGTTGAGGGACCCCGCGTGACCAGGAATAAGACAAGTAATACGCACCACTTATATCCTGGAATCGAGTTTGCAGATGAAGATTGCTAAATGATCCAAACGAACCCGACGGAAGAGCGATGGGTCTGCGGGGAACAGGTCCGGGGGGGACAGTCGCCGCTGACGACGAAGATGCAATCGTCAAGGGCCTTGCGCCAATGTAACCTCCCTTCTCGCCGATTTCGTACGGTGGAGCCTCATCTTTGTGAGCCTAGGTACCAACTTTTCAACGTTTCAACTTCCCACAGATAGGAATCTGGGATCCGACCTTTTCGAGTTCGGGGGGGTTGAAGGTCCCCATGTTGACGGGTTTAGAGAGGTATATTAACGGCGCGGTCCCGTTAAGAAACAGCCGGGGTAAATGAGCTGAACGCGGAGCATGTATTTTATCGAGGCTGCGGATGCTGCGGACGTGAACATTTGCGATGTTCTGATACTGCGCGCTGTCATTCCTGATCACGCAGCGCACTTTGTCGGCATTGGCACGCAGTCAATTGCCAAGTGAAGGTAGCCACATATTTGAATGAATTACTCCCGCGAGGTCTTGTACAACAGGTTTGGCTTCAATGAATTTCAGGCACGCGTTCAATCGCATGCGCGTTGTAAAGAATTAATTCCGGTCGATGTCATCAAACTGACTACTCAGAAGACAAACGTAAACCCCCGGATTCACCTTCGCAGTTCTTGTTTGGCAGTTCCTGACAAGTGTGGGCAGATGTCGAGTTTGCACTCAGGCATTCCTGGGAACTTGTTCCGGAGGCATTCCGGTCGTCGCGGCAATAGGACCCACGCCCACTTGGGAGCATCAAAGATTCAATATTTGAACCAGTCTTCCAAAAGGACACACACCAAGATAGACCAAGATGGACGTAGGCCTTCGGGTAAACGGCAGCTGTCAGGAGCCCGCTGGAACAAAAAATTGAATCAGAAGGCGATGCAGCCGACTCGGCAATGCGATAGTTCCCCGAATAAGCGCACAGGACCGATTCCCGACGACCATGGCGGACAGACTGCTGCCATACGCCGCAAAAGCCGGAATATATGCCCGAGGAACTCTATGGGGCAACGCTGTCAACTGAAAGTGGCCCAGAGCAGAAGTGGGATAGCCGTGATGGGAAATGTCAGGGCAGTAAACGAAGAGCGGGCCACCGGTCCTGTACGAAACGATACAAGCCAACGACCAAAAGGAAATCGAAAATCTGGGAGGCAGTTGGGACCCGAAGGTCGCGGGCGACATGAAGCGACATGAAGCGACATGAAGCGACGAGTTCTGGGTTTCCTGATGATCACGGTTTGACTTCTGCGAGTTGGACAAGGAGCCAACGAGAGAAAGGAAATGTGACACGGCAGAGCATCGTTGAGCACGGGGGCTTCCAGGACATCTGCCATCTGTTGCAGGAGGTCAGCGAACAGGCCCCGAATAAATGGGCCGTCCCGGATGCTCACATATTTTTTTCGTGTGATGAAGCACAGTCTATCATCACAGAGAGATTCATGAGCAGGTGGGATTAAACCAGGAAAGAACGTGGTTTACTCCAGCTGGCGCGAAGTTGAATCCGGATCAGCCCAACCAGCCAAGGATCGCAAATGCGACGCACCCCTTCATTTGCGAGAGATGCATCAAGTATCGCAAGCGTGATTGCCGGGCATTGATTCAGTATTCTCGATAAGAAGACAATGATGATGTACAGCCGAAGCTGGACTACAAGGAGTACATGGATGGGGTAGCAGGTGACGGATCCGAAAATGAAAGAAGTCCAGACCATTCCATGAATATATAGAAGCGGATGCTGAGATGCGAGTAGGTGTTGTCGGATATCAGTGATAGGTTCACGTTCCTCTACGGGTCCTAATGCTCCGCCAGAGCGGGACGGGATGGTGGGATCGAGATTAACACGGATGATCGAAGACGGAAGGACAAGTCCGCTGGCGCTAGAGTCGGACCACGCGAGGGGGCTTTGGGTCGAGGTTCGGGGAATTGAAATCGAGGAAGGTGAAGTGACGACAGAGCAACAACCGCTGTTTGCGTTTGTCTTTCTTCAGACTCCGAACTTCTGCTTCAGGTCAACAAACTCTTGAGAACGCATCGTCGTCCAATACTTGAGTAGATGCAGCATCTCTTTCTTGCCCTCACTATCTCGACAAAAATAAGTATCGAGAAATATGGCGCATGAAAGCACTCGCCTGTCCTTCTTGAGCCATTCCGTTCGTAGACTCCCACCCTCTCTCCAACCCGCCAAATCAGCGTTCTCTTCCTCCATTTCCTCTTCCGCCTTTGATTTCCCTTTCTTCTTTCCCCACTCCATATCCCATTCGGATCCTGGCGGCCAGTTTCCCTCGCTCTCTTCGCGTTTGACGCGCGCTAGACCAGAACTGGCAGAGGACTGCGAGAGCTTCTCTATCATGGATTCACACATCGCGGCGGCCGTCCTATTTGGAACCTGGGAGAAATTAGTGGGCACCGGGACGAGCAACGTAGTACGTACAAAGGGGAATGTTATGTCTAGATGACGGATATGAGAGTCGGGCACAGGAAAATGCTATGTGCGCCTACCTAGACGTGGGACGCGATCGGGGGTGATCACGAGCAGGCTGCGACACATAGGGCAGTCGACAGACTCATGCCAGCCGCCGCATGCCTTGTGTAGGCGGGAGAAGAAATGTCGTAATATACAGAGTGCACAAAAGGTGTGACCGCATTGCCCGGGATTGAGGGAATAGGGCTGCGCCATGATCTCGTAGCATCTAGGCATGCGAGTGAGCGGGGAGCACCGAGTCCGAGGAGATCGGAGAACGCACAGCGCGCAGGTGAAGAACTCCTCAAGCTGCGCTAGGGTCGCCTTCGATTCCCGCGCTGCAATCTGGGACATGATAGTGGAGGCCTCGTCCTCTTTCTTCGAAAGGGACATAGAGCGTTCTTCGAGTTCGTCCGCCTTGCGTCTGCATTCTAGTTCGCGTTGCTCAAGGGCGGTCTCACGGCGGAGGAGTTCGGACGGTGTAATGCGTGACGATCGTCTCGGGTGGTCGGCCATGGCGTACGACTTGTCGAGGGTGTCTGAGATGCACAGAGAGGTGGTTTCAAGGAGCGAGGAGGAGGAATCGAGGGGTTTGCGGCTGCGCCTGGGCCGTTGCTGGATCTCGACAATGGCATTGTTCTTTATTTCTGGGAAAAGGGTGAGGGGGGACGAGGGGAGATGGAGAGAAGCGGACCTTGGTTGTTGAGCCTAGAGGAGCGACGCCTGGTCGACGGCGGGGCTGCGCGGGTTGCTCTAGGCATCGTCGGATGACAGCGGGGAGCAGCTGAGGTAGCAGTACGGCAGTACGGCCCGAATTATCAAATCGCCGTGTTGTGACTCGCAACTCGCGGCTGACTTGCGGTGACGTTCTTCAACCTCAACCACCATGTCTTGTCGTCTTGTCCTCCTTCTTCTCGGTACCACTGAAAACTGCAATTCTGCCCTTATCGCACGTCTCTGCTCGCCACCATCTTTCCATTTAGCCTCCTCGGGCTTGTCGAATTCCAACTGTCGCCGCCTTGTCGCGCCCTGATGCTCCCAGACCCGTACGCGACCCGCAAACTCCTCTCCAATGTCTTTGCCGACGTCCGCTTTCCCGGGTTCTATTTGCTTAACCGGCATGCATGTTTCATGGGATCCGGTCCCGGACTGTCCCGGAGCATAAGCGCCTATTCAGGCGAATACCTTTCTAGGCAATCTCGTTGCCGACTGATGCTAATAACACAGGATTCCAGTAGCCCCGGATGTGGCCCCGCCGCCGGGCAACCTCTTTCTGGGTCCCGCCTGCTCTTTGCGCACGCTCTGATTTAAGGAGGCTTTAAGTTTTCGTCGTTATCATGGTATCCAAGTCATGCGTAGATCGACTTCCGCTCTCTTGTCAGTTCTCTTGTCGCTCCCAACATCCGCCCAGGAACGCGGTCCCCTGGCCAATCACAATCCCGACATCGTCACAATCAAGATGCGCCTCGTATTTCAAACGAAATCCATTTACGGCGGTATTATGTTTATATTGCCCTTGATTCCCTTCCGCGGAAGCTTTGTTCCCGACTTGCGGTCTCCGGAACGTCGCTCCTCCATTCACTATCTTCAGGGCGGAGGCTTTTCGCTTGAACAACTGGCTCGCGCACGAGACGTTGTATCGCTTGACTTGGGTCTGGTTGTCAATGTCAACTGGGTGACATGCAAATCATCAAATACCCCATCAATGGCGAATCTGGAGTCATTATCTGGGGCCCCTCGTTTTATCCTCTCTTGGGGCGCCAACTCCGGGCCAGCGAGGAAGCGCGCGCATTCCCATGCAACTTGGAAGAGTAGGAACAAGCGTACAATGTAACAATCTGGCATCATCGCCCGACGGATCTCGTCAAGTTGGTGCGCATATATGTCCTTTTGAGGACGATGCAGGGGTTTTATGAACCCGTGGCCTTGTCACCCTTCAAACTCCGCCTGCCTGTTTCTGGACTCGGTCGGACGCGGAAATTGACGTGCGGTAGGTCACGGATGATTACGAACAGACAGTCCGGTAAGATTCGGGTACGGACTGATGCGCACTGGCCAGCTCGGGGCCGAATTGGGGGGAAAGGCGGGTGGGAAATAGAGTTAGGCAAGGGATGAGAAGAGTGACGGGTTGCGAAAGCAGCGGGGCGGATGGCGGGTCGTCGCGGAGTGGTTGCACTTCGGTGTTCTCTTTGTTCGTCGCCTGATAAGAGAGGGCGTTCGGAATAGAATTCGAGATGGAAGACGGAAGGAGCGATGTGTGATGGGTTGATGTGATCGAGATTAGGTTCGCAAACGAACCGATTAAATCTTGACGGGATTATTTTTGATTTAAATCCATATTATCTTGAAGCGTTCGAGATGCACTCAAAGGCGCCCACTGCCAGCCCAGTCCTCCGCGCCAGGCCATGCTCTCTGCCCACCACCCCCACCCCACCTTTGACCATAGCTTCCACCACCACCAGGACCCCCAGACTGTCCCCCGCTCCGGATCCCTCTTTCTCAGTCAAATAAACCGCCTCGTCGCACACAGCGCTTCCCCCTTGTCCCGCGCGTCTTCTGGCACCGTGGAGGACGATTCTCCCGTCTCGCCCTCGGGGCCCAACTACCACTATGCCCCCCGCACAGATTCCCCCGTGTCCTACGCCCCCCCGTATCCCTACACCAGCGACCTGAGGCGAGACTCGTCGTCCTTTCGTTCTTCGTCTCCCCCCCAGGATGACGCGCCGGCTCTCCCCCACTCCCTCGGCTCCCTCAGCGCGCCCCACTCGCAGGATCGCTTCCCGATATCGCCCTACCCCGCCGGCACCCGTCTCGACTCGCTTTCTGATCGCCAGCCTCGATATGGCTTCCTGCCTAAAATATACACGTCTAATATCCTCGACCAGCGCCGCATGTCCGAGCCTTCCGTCTCATTCATGTCCCAGTCTGCCCCCGCCTCCGGCGCCCAGAATCGCGTCCACCAGTACGGTTTTACTAATTATGACACGTCCCCCCACTCCCCCGAGTCCCCGTTTCTTCCGCGCGTCGCCAGCCTCGGTTCCCTGCGGCACGAATATTCCCCGTCCGTGCCCCATCCAGATTGGAAACAGGACTCCGAGGAACACCGCCCGCATCAGGACCCTTCTCTCGGGGACGTCTCCCCGTTCCAGCCCTCGTTCTCGGGGGGCCTCTCGTCCTCGCCGCCGCTGCAGTACGCAGTTCGCGGCGAGGACACCTATGGGCCCTCGCCCCCAGGAACGGGAACGTCCTCTTCGTCGACGGCCCCGGTGTCTCTGCCCCCCTTGCAGAGCGGCCAGGACTCTCCCGACCCGAGCAATAAGAAGACCTATTCATTTGTTGCACTGCCGGGAAACGCCGTCCGCAAACGGCCGCGGCGGCGGTACGACGAGATTGAGCGGCTGTACCAGTGCTCGTGGCCAGATTGCAACAAGGCGTATGGGACCCTCAACCATCTCAACGCCCATGTACAGATGCAAAAGCACGGCGCGAAGCGGAGTCCGAACGGTAAGCACCAGCTCAAAGGGGTAGTCGTCGGCAATTATTGATGAATTTGCCCCACAGAATTCAAAGAACTCCGCAAGCAGTGGCGAAAGGCCAAGAAGGAGTACGAATCCCCCGGACTTGGCCCGATGCGGCGCAGCATGAGTCTGCGCCGCGAGCATCATGACCTGTACCCTGGCCACCCGTACAGCGCCCCCCATAGATCATTTTCGCATAATTCCGCCCTCTCCCCACAGCATTCCGTCGCGATCCCGCACCTCCGCCCAGATGGGTCTTACCTCGTCGACCACCTTCGGTACTCGCCGGACAACCACGGGGAAATTGACCCACAAGGGTACGGCGGTGTCGATTTCCGGCAACCGAACGCGCCCACATCGTGGCCGGCCTCGTCCTCGCGCGCCGATATTTATCAATCTCCGTTGTCGTCTCACCCGGCGTACCCGTACCTCGACAGCCACGCGCAGATGATGGAGAGCCCGCCGTCGAATCCGTATCATTCGCCGTCGCGCTCGACGATGGACCGGCTGCCGCCCGACAGTATGCTCCTCACGCCGCTGGTGAACTCTGGGCAGGTCGCAGACAGCTACGCGGACAATTACTACGACGAAAAGCCTCGGAGCGGGCACCCGTCGAATCTTGACCAAGGCAGCGGCGACGAATATTAATTCTCGCCGACAACATGTATCTATCCACTCTCCTAATTATGGACACTCGGAGGATCCCCCTCATCTTGGCCCATCTTGTACCACCATTGCACAACTCCCTCTCGTCCGTCTTGCATATTTTATCCCGCTAATTGTTCGGCCTTCGTTGCATATAGTTCTGCATAACTTATCCCAGATTGTATAGCCATACATCCTCTGTATATTCTCTCGCCCACCGGTCCCATGTTATTGCCTTGTACATTCCGACTGTCTCGTTAGACCCCCTTGTTGTATACCGCGGTTTAATACGTAATCTGTCTTCCTCCAACTTCGTTAATCGGCCCATTGGCGCTTCGCAAGTTCTCTTCCGAGTATGTAATATTGGCAAGCCAACAGGGTTCTAGATCTTGCTTCTTGACCGCCCCGGGCTTCTGTTCCGTTATTCCCTTCGCCATCGCTCACAAGCTCGAAGCGCAAAATACGATCCCGAGCCCGAAAGCAGGATCCGAGCCCGCCCTCCTCACGTCTGGAGCCGGCAATTTGTTGACCCGAAGAGAGTGGAGATAAGTTGGCTGATGGCGATTCAGCAGCAAGATCATCTGAGCAGTTGCCAAACCTCGAATCGTGCGAACACGCACGAGTCCGAAAATATCGCGGTGGGCGCCGTAATCGAGCCTCCATTGGCCGTTGGCTGGCAGCTGCTGCCAATAGATATATATTTCGGAGATACTAAATATGATGTCAGCTTTTCGCGCATACATCCGAGTTGCGTGTTCGGCATTTCAAAAAACAATCATTCCAGGGCGGGAGATCGCTTGATGAGATTGGGAGAGCGGAGGTATCTGCAACTATTAAGATGTATGTACCGCTAGGGAGGCGGGAACACGTGTGTCATTGCTGCCCACTAATCGGGCGAACGAGACGTCAAGAATGCGCGACTGCGCAGGATCAGTGCGATGCGCCGAAGGGCGCAATCATAAGTAGATCAACGCGGAGTTTTCTCCGTTGAAATTACTTACCAGCTTCCAATCACAGCAAGAGGATAAAATGCGAAGGTGACAGACGGTCAGCGAAGTACTCTCCAAAGTGACATCCAGCCGGCAGCATATAGAAAATTGGACAACCCGAACGAGGTAGGCGGCGGTGATGCGAGCAAGAGTGTATTGCAAGGATGGCATAGGTAGACCGAGCGATGGGATGGCGAGTAGATGGACAAGGACTCGGTGTCAGGTCTGCCCGACAGGTGTGTCTCGAGATCGGGAAAGGGGAATGCCGAGAAGTGAATGCCGCAGAGCGTCGCAGTAGCGACAGGAAAAATAAATTGTCTGAATCAGAGGATGCCAGGACTAGGCGAGATCGCCGAAGCGGAGCTGGCCGAGAGGACGCCCAAAAGGTACAGACGTGATCGCCAAGGCGGTTGCAGCAACTGAGCACGGCGAGCGACAGCCGTGTGCGGATATCCGTTTGCTGATATCGGAAGTGAAACCGAGCGTGTGGATGGGAGAGGGGATTGCGGCGACGACCGGGGCTCGGGGACTGTGCGAGTGATTATCGTACACAACTTCAAGGGCGACGATGAGGAAGGGCGAGACTGTGACTCGGATAACGATGGCCCAAAGTGGTCAGTGACATCATCTGCTGCGAACTGCTGCGCCAACCTGAGCTTATTCCTCAACCACCATGTCGCTCCAAACCGTCCCCGTCGAGGTCATCCTCGATAACCTTCTAATGGTCATGTCGATCCAGAGCGTTGTTCGACTGGGCTGCACCAATAAAGTGCGCCACTTAAGAACACTAATGCATTCGTCATTTCGTTTACTCTCGCTCAGTTGTTCGCTGACATCTGTGCCGACGAGTTGTTATGGCAGCGCAGGCTGCAGACCGATTTCAATTTCTCCGGGGCTGGCACCGCTCGCGTGAGCGGATGGAAATTTATATATAGAGGATTGTTTAACCCGAAAGGCAAGTTTGTCGGGTAGCTGTTCAAATTTCTCACCTGTGTCCTTCTGTTTCTCAGTCTTTGTCTGGGGGTAAGTACTACGGCTCTTCTCATTGGACCTATTTAATCAGGACTTAGCGAGAAAACTCACGGAAGACTCGGACTGGGGTCCAAAGTCCCTAAATGCAATGTCCGTAATGGTGTACCATTTCCCACACAATTGAGGATACCGGGCGCCCGGATTGTTAGTATCGTTGCTGGTGGAATGTAGGGTTGTCTGTTTCTACTCGCAGTGCCTTCTTATCTCGTACACCCAGGTCATTCCATGCGCTTGATTCAGAGGGCAGCATCTACGTCTGGGGTAAACACAGAGCCGTCCGAGGCTTCCTTATTCTGAACACTTTCCCAGGAACTTTGAACGCAACCTCTTCGACTTTGACCAGTGATGGATACTCTGAGCCCGGGAAAACGGCCCCTCAGCCGTTGCGCCTAGACCTGCCCTCTCGTATCAAGGAAATCAGGCAAGTTCCTTCGCTTGTATAGTTGCAACTTTGGGGAATAACCTCCATTTAGCTGCGGGAGACTCCATTCTTGCGCACTGGATTCCAAGGGCCAAGTTTGGACATTCACGAGCTGGGGCCGTCCATTCACTCTTTCTTCTCGACATCTTCTCCGGGACTCCAAACCGATCCAGGTCGAATGCGGATGGAACTTTTCCTCTCTTCTTACCAAGTCGGGCGAGGTATTCGTGTGGTGGCCACGGTCTGGACGTATGCTAGAGCAAATCGATGCCAAGAACGCATCGATGGACGAAGGGCGCCAGTTTACTGCGGCCTCGTCTGGCGGAATGATTCCTTGTGCTACCTGGAACCTTGAGGCCGACCCCGACAGGTTGCCTCCACTTCCGTCCCTCCCTCAATTATCTAGCACAGGCGATGAAATCGTAGAAGAAATCAAGATTATCAAGATCGCTGCGTTCGACGCGCACATGGTTGCTTTGACAAACCAGGGCCACGTCGTACTCTTCTCTGGTCTTGAGGATGAGAGCACATTTTCCCGTGGGAGGTGGCAATACGCAAGTACTTTGGCGCATTCAATTGCTCTGCTGATACAGATCCGCGTCCAGCTTCCCAACTTCAGTGAGCTCGACCGAGTACGCACCATGTCGCCCTTCACGCCAACGGACGACACATCCGGAAGCGAGGCACCTCGAACGATGAAGATCACTCATGTGAGCCAATTCAATGATTTGTGGTGCGCTACCAATATCACGCGTACAGATTTCCGCACACTTTTTAAAGTTCTTTGCATACTCGACCGGCGCGAGCTCCGTGGTGCTTATGGGCGATACGGATACAACGGAGGAAACAAATCCACATATTGACCCCGCCTTGCAAAACAAATCTGTCATATCAGTACTTGTAGGCGATTGGCATAATGCCGCTTTGACGTCCTCTGGCAAGCTGTTGACGTGGGGTGGCTACTCGGCCGGAGCACTGGGGCTCGGAGACCCGACCGTGCTCCCCATTGGGGCGCCCGGCGCGTTCGCCGCCGAGCGCGAGCGCCTAAATGCTCTCGAGCGCGGCCATGGGACCCCGCCCAACACGGCCGTCCCGACCGAGGTCCGCTTTGATCATGCGCGCAAAACGCCGACGGAAAGATTTTGTTTCTCGGCCTGCGCATCGGGCTGGCAGACAGGTGAGATTCCACAATCAGTTTGTCAAGACGTCTGGACTAATCCGGCGCGTAGGGGCCTTGGTAATCGATCTACAGGTCAGTTTGTTTTGGTATCGCGCGCTGTAGGGCAGGTGGCTAAATTCGTCTGCAGCCGGATGAAGAGGAAGGATCTGAGGAGGAGGAGCTCGTCGAGGAAACACCGCGACGCCCCATCAGACCTGTCCGTGGCGGGCATGGTCTGCCCATCCAGAATCCCCACCAGGCGGGCTTTCCGATGGGCGGAATATTCCGTGTAGGATACGCCGGGAGGGGCGCCACCAGGGGGCGGGGAATGTAGGGGCTGATGGATCTCGAGTGTATTTGTACGCGGGAGTAATGAATGTAAGTATGTATGCGTATGTCGCCGGTGCTCAATCGAGGGCCCTGTATCTAACGTTTAAGTTGTCCACGGCAATAGATTGTCCGTTGGACATCTCCGCGATCCAGATTCAACGGCTCGCCTCGCGCAGCCCACCCAGGCTGCGACGGGCTCGGAGATCCAAGGCGTCTGCATTTGGCAACTGAGGCGCTGTCGAGGCGAGCGTTCCTGTTCATTATTGTTTAAACCTTGTGTCCACTGTAAGGAACAACCACTGGCCTGGGCCCGGGCAGTGGCGGCGGCGGCGCCATCATTCAGAAAGTTCTTTCAACTTCTCCTTTGGTTCTCCTTGGATGCCACATAAATGTATCTGTGAATTGTCGGCCCTATACGATCTCGCTTACTGAGGTAGGCGAGAAGTAAGTTCCACAATTCAAGTTCCGAAAGAGGAAACTTGAAGAGGGTGGAAGTGATCGAAGGTAGGTAGGTAGGCGCGGTCCCGTTAAGAAACAGCCGGGGCCCGTACTACATACATGGCGTCACAATGCATGCTCTCAGTCTTCAGCCACTGGATTACCTGAGTAACCCTTCCATGCCCGCCGCAACATCAAGTACGAAAAAAATAAAAATACCGCGCGGGAATTTGGGCATGGAAAAAATCCCCAGGGTCGGGTGTCATCCGAAATCAAGTATGAAAGAAACAGGTCGGACAGAGTATGCAAGATGCTCATACTGGCCGGCCACTTTGTAGTATGGCAGGACATTTGGTTGAAACCCGATGGGACCTGAGTGGAGTTCTCCCCTCCCAGGTGAAAATCCCCAATGTCCACCAGTATGCGAGTTTGCAGCGGTAAACTGATTCAAATGTGAGTGAATTATGCTATCGATGCGCTCATATCTGCTGACAATTAAGATTGGTCTCAGCCTCTTACACCAGACTTCCAGCCGATGCTTGCACTGGAATCTAGAAGACATATTGACAATGAAAGACAGGGGGCCTGAAACCTGCTCGAGTATTCGGGCCTCGCATTGCAGCATCGTCGCGCGAGTCGTAGCCTCTAACGTTAGACCCTCCATTTATGGCTCGGGTCTACAGGGCATTTTGATGGATGGACACGGATGACGAGCATGCCTAGGAGATCGCGAGCTCTTCGCCCTGCGTCAGAAGCCATGTAAGTTGTCCAGTCTCAGCCTCTAACATTAGACCGAGCCTTCAGTAGAAAGCTCGGGTCTACAGGGCATTTTGACGGAATGAGACAGGAGCGACGACGAGGAAGTTGAAGTCCAGGGAAATAATGTCGCAGTGACGGAAGTCCTTCTTGACAGCGGCAGCGTGAGGTATCTGCTAAGCTGCCAGAGCGCGAGTCGCCTCGGATTATGGAGGTTTAGATGCGAGTACTTGGTTGCCAAAAAATATGGGCTACGGCGACGACACCGATTTGAGAAGGAGGTCCAGGGCAAGGCCGCGGGGATGAGTGCCATAGTGGGCAATGTTGCCAATGTTGCATGTAGCCAGCAGGAGCGTCTCGTACTGTCCACAGGTGAATTTGTGAATCGGGTGGTGATCAAGTGGTGATGGTAAGGAGGTGATTCCGACAAGACTTGAGCTTCCGACCATTCTTTACACCGTCCCCGCTATCCAAAAAACACGGAAATATTCTGGGAAACGCAGGGAAAGGTGCTCTTCCGTTCGAGTTACGCAAATTGGGCAAAAATGCCCAAAATGCGCAAAAGGGCCTAACTGGGAATTGAACCCAGGACCTCCTCGAGGTCACGTGATTCCCGGATTATATAATCACGGGACACCCTAACAAGGAATCATACTACTAGACCATCAGGCCGATGAGAAGGAGTCTGGTCAGAGAGTGAGATCGAGGACGGCTCGCGCGGCCCAATTCGTGTCAATTTTCTGCCAAATGATCATACAACGCTGCAAGGAATTATACTCCGATGGGAAGGATTGCTGGTGGATGCTGCCCGGTCCAAGAGCTCTATGAAATTCCCAATGATTGCGCAGAACTTGCTTCTGACTTCACTTCATATTAGAACTCAGTAAAGCTCAGTAAAGGCTTGGCTATTCCCCTCCCTCATTTCCCGTGAATGATCACACCCACTGAGAAAGACGTAAAGTGTCGTCGGATGCCGTTGATCTTCGAAGCCGAAAAGGCAGAAGATGGAACTTCACAAGTTTTCGAAGGTCTGACATCAGACCAGATGTGATTGGTCAACATCGTACATACTATTACAGCCAGATACAGTCCGCTCATTCTACTTGAACCTCGTCAGAATGTTGCGGAGAGGAACCGGCATACGACTTTTCTGTGTCAAAGGCTCTGAAATCGATGCACGCCTCAGGACGTTCTCGTTCAGCGTCCACCGCGTACGACTCGGGGTTGGCGGGTTCGGCGAGCCAGCGTTGTTCTCCTTCTCCTTTGGAGCCGTAGCATTCGAAAAGACACGGCTGAGAGAGTTGCGCCCGCTAGAGGCTGCGCTTTTGGGGGGGCTGCCCATGGTCGAGGCACAAGGCCTGACGGGGGACGAAGCGGGCGAAGTCAGACGGCAGGAAGCTGCGGGAGTAGTCGCCCTTCTTTGACCTGGGGATCGACCAGGCGTCGCCGTAGGTTTCGGGGGAGGAGACCGCAGTGGGGCGGGAATGGTGGGCCGCACTGTAGTGTGAGATCTTGGTCGGAGCGGGACCGGCGGCTTTCTCGGAGAAATCGACGGGCCGAGCGATCGGCGCGGTGCTCGAATCGCTGGGACCGCAATAGAGACTGGACGTTCGTTCGGCAAAGAAGCGAAGCGAACGCTCTTGGAGCTCTTCAGAATACTCCGTACGCTTGCCCGCTGGGATGCCGGGCAGGGCGGGAGGGGCGTTGAAGGAGGGGCGTTCAGGACCGAAATAGGACGCGTATACAAAGGATCATCTGCAAGTGACTCTTCGGCGTAGTCGACCATGTGCGGCAGAAGGGGCTTCTTGACGAAATCCGAGTCGAACGGGTGCGAATTATACAGACCCAACAGGCCGTCTGCGAATGCCCACTCGTCGTCTTCTCCGTTGGCGGCAGTCGGCAATGCAGTCACCGAATCGGCCGCGGCGAATGGGGCACCAGAGTCAATCGAGGCGCATTGCGACCTCAAACTTGTGACCATTTGTTGGAGATCCATCGACCGGCGGTTAGGGTCAGACGCAAATTCAAACTTGGGGGAATAGGCGGAAGGAGAACCCAGGAATGCACTGGGCATGCTGGGGTACGCGTCCTCGTCAGACGCCGGCTTGAACGACAATGGCGGTAGCATTTTCTTGCCTCTGCGAGCCGCTAGAGCGACAGGAACACCCGGTTTCAGATTTCCCGAGGATTCGAGGGAGACTGGCAGTGAGAAATGAGAATTGGAAACGATAAGGGAAGGCGGCTGGGGCGGTGCGACTGCGTGATCTGAAGAACTCGACTCTTGCTTCTTGAAAAACGAGCTAAGGTTCTGCAGTTCGGATATCATTTCTGCTACCTCTGGATCCATCGTTTCTGCCGAGGCCCGAAGGGACAAGCGCCTGGATGTGCCGCCAGAGTCCAAAATGATTTCGCGTTCGAAAACCAACGCATTTCGATTAGCCGTTCGTTGGCAGATGCCCGCAGGCGCCGTAACAAAGATAGAAGGAGTTGAGTCTTGTTCCTTGGATTCGGCGCTGCGGTTGCGTCGAGCAAAGGCCATCTTCGTCTTGAACGCGGCCGGAGTGTGGATCGAACCTTCCGATTTCCAAGGTATCGCTTTGACATTGTCAATGCCAGCCCACGGCGTATGGTCAGACTGGTCAGAGTCAACGCTATGCTGTGGCGAATGGGGGCGTCGTTAGCAACGTGTAAAGAAGGAGCGAGAAGGAAGATTTACCAGCCACGACTCGACCAGTAATTTCTCTCTCAGCATCGTCCGGAGCCGGGGAGGTGTCGGCGATGTGAGCGTCGCTTTAGAGACCCTGCGCGAGGAGGCGCGCCGGAACATAGTGGGGCCTTCGTGATGTCCAATGATGGTGGACAGCGGGACCATGCAGCCTGCGGGAATGGGTGGGGTAGAGGATGTGGACGAAGATAGAGAAGAGAGCGTAAGGGATTCAGAGAGTAGCGAATCATCGAGGGCGTAGTGACTGAGATCCAGGGACCCAGCAGACGTGTCGGAAGGGAGGGGACCCGAGCCAGACGAATACATGTACAAAGAGGTCATGGTGAAAGAGTAGTTTGAACCGACTTTCCATTTGCGGCTGACGCGTTTCGGATTTTGCCGGGGCGCGTGCCAAACTTACTTCTCAGAAGACTACGTACAACAATAAAAACGCTTGTAACAAAGGCATCTTCTTTCCTTCAGCCACGATGGAGGCGCAACTGGAAGACCAGATCAAGTTGCTGCTAAAAGAATGGGAGCGTATTAAGCTCAACCCAACATCGCGCCTCGCTATATATCAGCCACCCCGATGCTGTTTGACTCATTGTCAACGATTCGTCGTGGAGGTAGATTCCACTCTCATTTTACTGCAGTGATGCTGAAGGACACGGAAGGTCAAGGTTTGCTCGGCATGCAAGGCGGCCATCTATTGCTCACCTCAATGCGCCAAGCTGGGATGGAAGAATCACAAGCAAATCTGTTCTGCGGTGAAGGTCAGTGAGAAGATGGTGATCGTATACTGAGATGGTAAATGGCCTTTCATAGAGAGACCGAGAACAGATTCCCAGGTACAAAGGCGTCATAGATCAGTTTGCGTGGACAGACATCGCGTACAACGCTCAAGGCCAATTCAGCGATAATTTCGTCCTGGCGCAATTCGGTATCCTTGGCACCAGCAGAAAAAAAGTGGGATACTGGGCAATTAACAGCAGAGCCGAGGGTCCCGCTGCGCCGGACGAGGTGGTCGATGCGCCGTGGTGCCAACTGACTGAAGCCGAAGGATGGAGACTGAAAACGGAGGACATTCCTTCGCTCGCGCTGCACAACTCGGACGCCTGCCCGACTTTCCCCCCTGAATTCGAAGAAACTTGGAAGAGTTATTATCAATGGCGAGGGCTGCCGATAACCTCGCCTGCCGCTATGTTGCTACATTGGCCAATGTCGGTATACGCATGCCTGAAAGAGCTGGGCCTCGCGCCAGAAGGTTCTACGTGCCTGGGATCGAGGAAAAAGTTGATCGTCTACTACGTCGGTGCCAGAGTAGGCCTCGTCTTGATATCTTGTCTGTCACTTGTACTCATCAGCCATTTTGACCCGTAGGATGAAATATGCTTCATACCGGTGTTCGTTTAACCTCCTCGTTTTCCAAGCTCGCATATTGACATCATCCAGCTTTGGGGAACTTGCACTTCACTTTCCTAATACAGACTTGGATCTTGTAATGTTTGGAGCCAACGCGGCGCACTCGGTAAAACGCGCGAAAGCCCGTGGACTCACGCAGTCTCCCCGGCCTTGCGTGTTCGAATACACAGGGCCCGCATCCGGGGGTAGTGGTACAGTCCGCGTCTACATTGACTCGGACCCAGCGTATTATTGTCCGTCTCGTGAACGATCCAAGCACCCGGACGCGATTGTTGCTCTAAATGCGGGATTGGGGTCATATTTGTCGTGGCAACCAGTGATTATTAGGTTTTCTTTTTTTCTTCTTTCTTGGAGCGCTTTATAATGGATTATTAGAGCTTTTGACTTCGATATTCCGTTTATATGCACCGATTACTGCGAAGGCTCCATGGCGCAAGTCCACTTGGAGCCACTCCAGCAAGTATTAACCTCCACTTTGCCACGCCCTAAGGATCGCCTGGAGATGGCTTACCAAGTACGTCGTTCGTTCCGTCACGGCCGACGATCCCATCTGAGAGTTCCTAGGCGCAGATAAAGAAGGTTATTGAGGAGGTCAAGATAGTGGACGTCGAGAAGGTGTGCGCCGCGCTGATAAGGAAACTCCCTCCGCCGAAGTTCAACGAGTTCATGAAACCGGGCGACCGCGGCGGCAGCAGCAGTCTTTCGCCTGGTGCCTGCAATGCTTGTATCCAAGTGATCACACCGGTGGCAAGAGGAGGGTAAAAGCCAAATTGTGGGCGCTAATAGTAGAATCTTTCTTGGACAGGTAGCGAGAGGAGGGTAAAAGCCAGTTGGGCGCTCGGTCAAGGGGGTGTGGAAATGCGAAAATTTTACCTCACGTTGCCGTTAGCCTTGGAAATGGCTGGGATCGAAATCTATATTGTTCCCATTTTTTCTGACGGAGATACCTAAAATGGGGGGGGAGGGGGGTCCGATCGAGGTTTCTTCTCAACCAAATGTCCCGATCGGTGTGCTTGTTCCAAAAAAAAACTCAAAAAAATCCCCAAATATACCCCGAACGGATCTCGCACTTTGACATATTGATCTCCCAACCATTTTTAAGGGTAAAGGCAACGTGATGTAAAAAAATCGCATTCTCACACCCCCTTGCGCTCTGATGACATCAATTGATGGTCAATCAAAATGTCACGTATAACACCCAGTGACGGTCTGGAAAACTCAGGCCTTTTCTGCACCCAACCATTTCGCTCATTTTCTGAAGCCCGTGAAGCGGCTCCTACGCTGAACTGTGCCCTCTCTCGACTGTCGTTTCACGTTCTATCTCATTCGACTGCATCCTCTCCAGCACCCACGCCCTATCGCCTCCATATAGTATCGGCCACGCATCGTCTGGTGGAGTTTTAACATTGGTGAGTTACATCAGCACTACTGTAGCACCAAAAGATGAGACATCGAGACATTTGCACGTCAGTCAGAATGGCGGGTGCTTGCACTCGCCGTATAGGACGTCAACTACGCATTCACTGATTTTTTTCTCTTCATGTTTGTATATGTCGGACCTTACTTACAATATCCACAGCGACCACAATTTAATTTCACCAAGGCAAACAATCTTGGCCGCCGGCCAAGACGTGCCATCGCCTACTCAGCCGTAGTCCAGGTCCATGTCCGCCGGAGACACACGTAACCCACTATCGCCATCCCCGGCAGTCAATGGAGCGGCATCGACACCCGTTCCTCTTGTTCCCACCAACACCGTTACGACCGCGGCTGGCTTAACTGTCCGGACTCGCATCGACCCAGTCCTCACCGTTGATGACGTCGTGAAGCAATTGTGCATAAATCTCAAGATCAAGGAGCCCCCCTCGAATTTCGCCCTTCGGGATGAGACGGACGAGTTGGTAACGAACGACAATTTGCGTCGAAAGATAAAGACGAAAGTCAATCTCAAGTGGGCAATTTTCTTCGCCCCATTCATGGCATGAACTTAATGTTGCGCCAGACTTGTAAACGCCCCTTCACGCGAGGCTAGAGAGACTGCCGAGAAATTAAGATTAAGGGATGATTCGACAACTCTCAAGATGACTCTGTTTACTCTGCAGAAATACATCCGGGTACGAAATAGAGCGTTACTTCAAGGGCCATGGTGGCTGAACGAAACTTAGGAGGACCAATTCGCGCAGGAGTTCATTAACTGCTCAGGGCTTGCGGACTTGATCGACGTGATCTTCGGGGCGCACGGGAATACGCTTGCTGTTCGTCGTATCTGTTTTCTTCGTTTACTCTTCCTGATAGTCATTTCATCCAGTACGCGCTGACAGCTATGCAGAATTTGATGGAGTTGGACTATGGGTGGTCAACACTCGATGACGCTTTCATCTTCCAAGTAGTCCAAATACTGTCCTCCCCCCAATCTCTGATCAATGTGTGCCGACCTGCGACGGCCATCCTAAAGAAGCTTGTCGAGGCAGATCCGATGAGCGCGCCGGGCCTCCAGCTCGCGAGTTCCAGCAGGGGAACTCCCAGTCTCCCTGCAGGTTCGGTGTATCGATACGGCTTCCAGGTTGTTTTTGAGCAGATGCGGAAGGGACACGGATTTCTGGAGACTGTCATCAGCAGACTGGGAAGCGCCGATACCGCGATGGCCCAGTACAGGTGCGTGTTCGATCATGCCTGGTATTGCACAGTACTGAATCGGGACAACAGCATGATGCTCATCAATTCCCTGTTGGCTCATGCAAACGACACTCGGTGGGAAGAGTTTATATCGGAGTTGGAGAGATTGAACGTGCGGAAAGCGGTAGTGGTACGCTTTTTTCTTTGTCATATTTTTCGTTCTACCATCTCATACGCGATCACAGCGACTCATGTCGTCGCATACGATTGAAGATTTAACGTCCTGTATACTCGATTTCCAAGCGAACATCATTAGGGTGACATATCGCAAGAAGACCACTCTTGTCGACTTCGAATCCGAGCCATCTCACGCCGCTGCTCTCAAGGCAATATGGGCCAGCAGTAAACTGACCGAGTCGGTGGACGATAACGGCCAAGCCTTGAAATGGCGGCTGTTAGGCTTCGATTCCGAGAACGTTGAACTGGAGTTCAATGAGGTTGGGGTGCTGGGCTTGGAATGTTTGGTATGCTTTTTTGAAACCGCGCTAAGCATCCGCTGAACCCTGGCTTCTAGAAGAAATTTATCGAAATGGATCCCGATTTTTCCAAGGTAAATAATCGCATCACCTCTAGTTGACGAGTACTCAACCCCATACTCCCAAGATCATTCTTGAGCAGCTCAGTCGACCTCCAACCCGAAGGTGTCCCGTTACCAAAGCGTCTAACGAGGTTGTTGAGCTGCTATCGGAGCACTGGGCCATCTTCGCACCAGGATGTTCGTATATCCATCAGTCGTTGTCGATTGGAGCTAAACATTGTTACAGATTCGACATCCACCACTTTCCAGCCCTTCTTCTTAGACTTTTACAAAGTCCATTCTCTCGCTACGCATTTCTTTATACGTATGTGGAGCGAGAGCGGAGCAGCCTCTGGTGATTTCACTCGAGTGGCCGCTCTGGTTCGCAGCCAGTGAGTCGATCTACTTACTAAGTGTATCCGCGTACCCTTAACACACGAGACAGGGTGAAAGTCGCGTTGCGCAGTGAGAATGTTCGACCTTGGCATGAGGTAGAGCATGAATTTAATGAGTGCGAGTACCGAAGTGTTCGGGAGAGACAGATGAAGGAGCTTGAGCTCGAGGATGATCTGCTCAGCAAGATCCCGGTGAGGTGCGGAGATTGCCTTTATTTTTCCATTCTTATAATGACCTCGTGGTCTTCAGGAATCTGCGGGCCAAATTGTACAAAGAGTCCTTCGAATTTGTCCGCCAACAACGGATACAGTGTTTAATGCAAGGCGCATGGTTCGTGAACGCGCTTCCGCAGAATTCTACGGCTTCGAGGGACTCACCCCGACGGCCGAACCGACCTTGGCGGTTTATGAGACTGGTACGTTCGGAATACCCATTCATCTTCTTTGCTTGACGGCGTGCAAAACAGGATCCTGGGCTCAAATATCTTCATTACGTCGACAGCGCCCTGAAGTTCGCTGTTCGCAGTGGGCTGGAGGACCTTCCGGAGCGTATAGAGGTTGCCGCCATTAGCGAGATCGCTACTGGGTCGTGCGCCGCTCCACCTCACGTTCTTCGTGATCAGAACGATATTCCGCCTAGCTTAACCCCCATCGCGTCTCCGTTATCGTTCTCCCTACTGAGCGCGCACGAAGGGTCGCTAGCAGACCAGATTGCGCCCGATCAATCCCGTTGGGCGGACTGGACTGATGGGCTGAACATGCTTCGGCGAGACGGCGGGCACGTTTCCTCGAAGGAAACCGCCGGTTTCGTGCAAGCGTTGACGGAGATTGGGTTGAAGATCAAGCTGCTTGGTGGGTCGTCGGGTTTATCTCGCATTTTCTGGTTTGACGTCTCTTAAGATTTATCCGGCGAGATGGTGGAAATCCCAAGTGGATTGGTTGCTGGGCCGCCGCCGTCCAATACGGATTTTTTCTTTTCGGAGTTGATGTAAGGCTGCAGCAGCGATCTTTTTCTCCTTGTGGCCGGGAACAACTAATGTAATTACTGTATGTTAACTGTCGTGAACTGACTGTATTCAACACCACTGGCTGTAATATTTGGATAAATGTAGTGCACTGATCCGAGCCTTTTACATCTGGCCCTTGCGCATTAGATTCCTCCGCACACGGCGTTTCTCCCCGCCGAGGCCTTCCCCCTTGCCCCACTGCAGATACGGGACCTTGGCCTTTTCCACGCCCGCAATTTCACCTTCGTGGTTGCTCCGGAAATCCAGCATTCCATATACAGGGAGTTCCATGTCGCCCTTGACGAGCACCCGGGATTCCGAGAACAGATGTGGCGGCAGCGGTGTGAGGATGTGCATATGGGATGTCGAGGGGGAGACGGCACGTATCAGGGCAAGCCCGCGGCACGTCGACGTTGACGGCGAAGGCGCCGCCGAGCCTTGCTTATAAGGAATAGACGAAACATCAGCACCGTCGATGTCGATATCGCTGTCAAGAGATCCCGGCTCGCAGGCAACAAGTCCAACCAAGGCGCCATTGAGCACCCGGTCGATCTCCGAAGGGACGACATCCTCGTCCCCTGCGCCGCACAATGTGATATTGTCGAACGCCCGTGTCCAATCAACCTCGTACGGCGGATGCGCACACAGCGGAAGGGTCGTATTCCACACGGGAGCTGTGAGCTGTTGCAGCTCCCCCGGCGCCATCCGCGGGAAAATCGCATGGAAATACGAAAGGATGGCGATCGAGCGATGGTCCGAGGCAGAGTAATTGGTGGACAAGACTGACGGTGCTATTGGCTGGAGTAGGTGCAGTTTCGAGGTCTCCAGGTGGCTGCGGACACCAGGGGGGTTGTCAAATGCCGAGGAGTACTCGAAGAAAGGTGCTTCGACTTCGAAAATGTCGGTGGGCTGCACTAGATCCTCTATTTTACGCGTCAGGTCGGCACCCAGACCTTTTATCCAACCCATGGTATTTACAATCAGAGGAATCGCGTCGGATATCCGCGAGTCTCCATCAAAACGGTGCTCGGCAGGGGTCTGCACGTCCAGTTGATACGTTTCCAGCAGCGACTGAATAGAAGCGATATAATGGGATGGCGATGATCTCGGGGTGGTTGTACCTAAATAATGTGCGAAATTGGGCACAGTGGGGTGGGTGAACGGTGGGCCTAAACCGGTGTCATTGATGCAACGGAATAATTGGGAAGAAACCGATGTACCGAATACTGGGATCTCAATGATGTTGAGGGCGACTAGGCCGCCAGGAGTAAATTCAGATTGGCCCAGATCACATTCCAAAAAGGCAACTTTGCGGTACCTGGTTGATATGAGTCGAAAAAAGTAGACGGGAAAAAAGCTAGGGTACCGGCAAAGAAGACGGTTCAAGAGCGTGCGGGCAAAAGTGCTCTTGCCCGATTTTTTGTGGCCCTTGACAAAATATACGCCGCTCGTCGAGTCGGATAGCGAGTTCAAGGCGGTCTCCCAGGTGGCGGGCAAAATGAAGGACTGGATGTCTTTGCTCGGTTGAGTAAGCTTTAAGATGTGTTAGGTTGAGAATGACGCGCGATTTGAAGATACATTACCATATGAACGCCGGAAAGGCGGAGATGGTCGGCGTCGCTGCCGTCCTGCCATCGCGAAGGCTTAAAGGCACCATCGAAAGGTCGGCATATTCTGCCCAGTCCATCGACGCCGCTATTAAGTGGGTAGAATACCACGAGAGTACCAGAGCTTCCGAACACTGCCGCTAGGCGTGCAGGAACGGTAGAAAGGGACTTTTGCGGCAATTTTTCGTCCAACGCCTCGAGGGTTGGTATGGGAGATGATCGGGGTGCGAAAACGCGATGAGCGGTTGCAGCGGCGGGTACGCGCACGCCGGTAATGGAGATCGCGCCCTGCAAGACTGTGAAACAATACGCTCCCAGAAGAGTAACGGTCTGGCCTGGGGATAGCGAAACCAAGGTCGCAGTGTCCGCCGACAGATTCAAGGACGTTATTTCTTCGGGTTCCAGATAAAACACGGTTTTTTCAGGAATGGCGCGGAAGGTCGTCAACATCTGTGGGGGTCTATGCACTGCGGCGGGATGTGAAGCCAGTGGAACTGGTACGTCCAGGATCCCCTCATCCTCTTCCTCATCGGATGAGTCGTTTATTGGTGCGCTGGGTGACCACGCGCGTCGTCCGATCACAGTCGTTCGAGTGTTCGGAGCGGCAGGCGCGTCGGAGGTGTTCTCGTCGTCGGAATCGATGATGATAACATCGTCCGAGTTGCGAAACGGATCAGGCTCGGCCTCGAAGTACCGCGTCTTCTTCAGCTCTGCCTCCCGTTTTTTCTTGCGCTTCCTGGAGGAATTAGGAGCTTGAGAGTTGGATTTTCGTTTTGAATTGGGTTTTGAATGGGTCGGAGGAACTGGTGAGGGAGAAGACGAGGGAGCTGGTTCGACCAGAGGTTCCGGGTCAGGAACATGAATTGACTGTCCATTGGCTGCCTGGGCCGCCTTGCGAGCAGCGATTGCGCTCAACATTTTCACTCAATCCTGATGCCACCGCAGCCAAACAGTTACATACATATTAATAAACTACAGTAGCAAATTCAAAGCAAAGTACAGGATAGGATATAAAAAATGGTATTATGGTAGCGTCCCGCCTGCATGCATCCTTGCTTGCGTCATGTCATTAACCGTGTCCAGGTAAGGACCCCAATCATCTAGCCTAAGATTCGGGCATTTAGAAATCAAGTCAGTATGAAGGTCCAAAACAACGTACTCGAATCCCATCGGCGCCGCCGACCAAATGGCCATCGCCTCTGGGTCCATTATACCGGATGCGGTGGTATCGTCTCCCCCCCGCGCATCACGATTCAGATGTGGGTGGGTCTCTACTCCTTGAGGACTCTGAGCAACAAACCCATGGCTTCTCGACGTCCGGTGCCGTGCACCTCCGTCTGGATAATCCTGGCGCGCCTGTGCCGGATAATTAACCGGCGCAGAAGTAGGATGACGATGGTAATGATGTCCGTCATGGGGCACGGAAGAAAAACTGGCCGTGAGCTGTTCATAGAACGCTTCGGACATTGGGAACGATGATGTAGATCCCAGAGGTATTCGGGGGGCAGTAATTGTAGAATTACCGCTGGAAGGCAGGTGTATGGGACTATGCTCATGGCTAGTCGAGGCGGTTCGCGCTCGATCAGAATACCAGTAAGGGTTCTCCTGGCTGACGCCTGTCGGCTGGTTGTCGTCGATCATCCTTCGCGACTGCGAGAATTCTATCGGCGCGCTCATCGACGGAACAAAAGGAATGTGCTGATGATGGCTTTGAACCGAGGACGCCGACAGCGGCGGCTCTGGTCGCGGATGGTGGCGAGACTGAGATTCGTCGCTGCGGTGGGTGAAGTCTTGGTGGTGCTTGTGCATCGACGACGCCGACAATGGGGTGTCTGGCAGGTGCGGGTGTGTAAGACCGTAGTGCTGAGACTCGTCACGTTGCATCGAAGGCACAAATGGTTCTGGTTGTTGTTGGCTATGAATTGAGGACGTCGACAACGGTGTGTCCGGCGGGCCCGGATACGCGCGGCGACGTTGAGATTCGTCTCCGTGCGTTAGCCCCAGAAACCTGTCCGGGCGTAAGGACGATGTAGAAAGTGGTGTCTCTGGCCCATACGCCGGCGAGCGATGATGAAAATGGGGCAAGAACTGTGTCGCTATAGCGGGAACATCCGACGTGTGCAGGCGACGCCCTCCTGCGATAGGCCGCCCCTCCGGAATGAGATTAGCACCATTGGCCATGATATTGGGTACATCAGGTGCAGGCGGCTGCCGGCGTTCTGCCGTCATGAGGGTCTCTTCAGGAGAGCCATTTCCGCTACTACTCTCGCTGAGTGGCGACAGAGAGCCGTGCCCATGTTCAGGGCGTGCACCGGTGGAAGACTTGGGTTCCTCCGCCCCGCGTTCTCTCTTGTTCTTTGTGTTCGCACTCGCCGGCAACGGGAGCTGTCCTACGCTCGCGAGCTCATAGAGAATATCCCACAACTTTCCGGCGGATTGCCAGCTATGAACAGTCAGTCGTATCCTGCACAAATAAGCCAGATGGATGAAGCGCACCGCATTTCACATACACGTAAAGCTTGCATACACCGATGAACCTCCGCCATCTCCTGGCTCGAGTCAGTTGCTAAACCGAGGCCGCTCCGCTTTCCGCCCCAGATGTTCAGCAGCAGCACAATGCCTGATGTAAACACTGCCATCTGTAGTCGAGGTTAGTCCAGCGGGCAATAGAAAGTAAAATGCATACTTGGGCCAGGGGTAATGGCTTGTCTCCGGTCCTCTGCCGATGGATATCCACAACATGGCTACATGACCTCGCCGCGTTCAAACATATCGCCAACGATGGAAATGCCTGCCCATGCGTTACTACATAGTTCACTCAGATGGAGAAGAACATACCGATGGTCCTATCTTCTTGGGGTTGGGGATATAAGGCCGGTGAATGAGGATCTGCAGGTGGTAGTAGCTGCAGTGCAGCGCAACAGACTGTTCAAAAAAATCGGGGTGCTCGTGCGTGGGGTTCCATCGTACTGTATCAAGAAGAGTGTGCCGTGAGATAGGCGCTCGTAAAGATTTTAGGAATAACGCACGATGATCGGGCACATCGTCAATCCACTTATTCAAGGTGGTATCGAGCTCTACGACAATTCGATGCTCCCAATCATTGTTGTTTGTCTTGCTCAGGCCCAGCAGGACTTTGGATTTGTTGATGGAGTACTAGCAGGAACACATTCGCGATGTGAAAGAAAACAACAACGGAGATAAACTTACGATAGTGCGGAGAGCGAACGACAGCACCTGGCAGAGCCGCAGATACAATATGAAGGCTACGATGCGTGAAGGCTTGCCCGCGGGTTGGTGGAATGCTTGCGCCGGATCGGTCGTTTCCCAGTACTCGTCATCGCAGTCGATCGGAAAGTCAAGGTCAAAGCTGGGTAAAGGATTAATAAGGCAGCGAAAAGAGACTGTCAAATACTTGCTCTTCGTCCTGAATTGCGCAAGGCCTTCCATAATCTGCCGATGCCATCCGATCGAGGAATACGAGAACCCTATGGGAGTAAGAAGTCAGATATGAGCGATAAAAAGTAGGAAAGCGGACCAAAACGCGCGCTTCCACAACTCGTCCTCGGCGGTCCAGCGATGATCGGCTGCCTTTCGTCTGTGTGCACCCACATCCTGTGCCATCCGGATACCGATTGAAACAAGCGTCCAGCACGACTGGGGGGCGGAGGTACCGTGTAGAAATATGACCGAGAGCTATGACGAAGGGAAGCATATGTGAAACATTATTATGAGGGAACCGAATGCACCAACTGCACTGAATTGGAGATCGTAAAGACAGGGTGGTGGGCCGAGCGGATCGCGCATTAATTGCAACTGTTCGAACCAGCGCCATCCGCATGAGTGCAGGCTGTCAGTCCCATCGAGAAGGACCCGCGGATCGGAACTGAAGCGGGAGCCGATGGCGCAGACCAGAAGAAGTGTCGCAGCGAAACCATCATTCGTCAGATGCAGGCCGGTGGCCAAGTCGCGGACGAAAGTCGGACGGTGGAGAAGTGGGAGGAGAAGGTTGACGTGCGCGAAGTATAGATCAACGAGAGAGGCGACAAGATCTGGTGGAGGGAAGTCGTATTGTGGTGGTAGGACCGGTTCAGGGGACTGCCACAGTCGCGTTAGTAGTTTGTTACGCAACTCATGCATCGGCACGACGGACCGGCCGGGAAGCCCAAAACTCGGTGTGCCGTCGGGCATTCTGTGGCTCAGATTCGAGCTTGAGATTGAGGGCAGTCTGCAAAAGCATCGCACCACTTGAGCGCCCAAAGAAGCGGGAGTCGCGGTCGGAACTCAAAGAGAGTCGCTGGAGGTTCTCTATCAGGCTGAACTGGGTGCGCTCGTCTTCATCGACAACTGGTGGGTTCTGCCATCTGGCGACAGAGGCACCGGAGAGCTCTCGTGCGAGGTCCGCCTCGGGCAGGAGCTAGAGAGAATAAGTGGTTCTGCTAATATTCGAGCTGCAGTGTAACGCACCGTCTGCAACAATCTCTCAATCTTTTCGACGCGGATTTCCAGGCCCTCGACATATCTGAGTGGTCAGAACAAAGAGATGTGAAGGAGTTGAAAGCCTACCCCTTTGGAGGCCCGCGTTTCTTGTCAAGTGTCAGAATTCAGGCCAATCTTGCACAGAATTGACACACCTTTGCCGGCTCGACGTACGAGCATTCGAAGCCATAAGCAATGCAGTTTGAGCATCGGTCCGGCATTTGCACGCCATCGCCTGTACAGACATTTAGAAATGCATCAGTCGCGGCCGCCGAGCGAGGTAGCGTAACCCATACAACGGACTGTTGGAACCAATATTAGCCTTGCGCAGCCGTGACGGACAGGGACCGAGTACTTTTTTTCCTTCGACATATGTCGCAAGCCCTTTGTATTTTTCGCTTCTTGGACGGGTCCTGTTCATCGTTGGACGATGACATGGGCGGAAAAAGTAACGTTATCTGGGCACTGAACGCAGTGTTATGGCACAAGAAAGGAGATTGCCGGCGGCATAACGCGCCCACGTGTCGTTTCCCAGGCGCGTAATCGAGCAACTTTCGCATGATATTTGTCCCAAAATATATATCTGCCCGGACCAAGTCCTAAGTTAGCCGGGATCAAAAAGTTCTGGAAAAGTCCTACCTTAGCCTGCCGTTCAACTTCTGAGTGAGCCGATTGAATAGCCAGATTCAAGTCCTAAGGGAGCCTGACTTTCGAGTCCTAAGCTAGCCCATCTTTTATTGCTGTTTTGTAGCCCGGTTGGTGAAACCTTTCCAACTCCTAAGCTAGTCTGAGGTGCCAACTCCTAACCTAGACTGAGTTTTCTCCCTTTTATCCCGATTCTCTACTGCGGTCTCCTTGACCTCACCCGGTTCAATGGATCAGGAATCTTCCGCCCGTCTTGAGAGCTAAGTATATATCCCCCACAAGATACTGAGTAGTAATTTTCTTTCAAATGATACGGCTGGGTATTGGAACAGGTCACATTGACACGCATCGCAGGACGGGTCAGCCATCGGGAGTGGATTCGATTCGGAGTCCCCGTTGACTCCCAGCAACTCTTCAGACATCTTGAGCAATTCTCCACTCGGGTAGCACAGTCAATTTATCAAATAAATTAATGCATGTGAACCAAATGTGAACCATGCTTTGATACAAGCCCTACTTGTGCTTTAATTGAGCTTTGACATCGGGGCACTTCAATGAATGTCGGGGACGCCCACCTTGGGCGGAATTATGACATAAATACTCTATGTCGCCAAGAAGTCTACAGGAACGCGCGTTCTCGCGTGTTGCCCACGGAGAAAAAATAAAATGGGGCTAGCTTCGGAGTTGGGAAGGTGGACAAGTCGGGCTAAGTTAGGGGTTGAAACTACCCAAAACCCGGGCAAAGTTAGGACTATAAAAATAAGAAAAGGCGGGCTGGCTTAGGACTTGAAACTCAAGCTGAGGACTTGATTCTGGCTAGGTTCGCGGGAATGGTGGGTCAAGTTAGGACTTTGCCGCGTCCACAAGCTTAGGACTTTTGATGCCGGCTAACTTAGGACTTGGTCCGGGTAGAATCCTGTTTTGCTTATTTGTCGGAAATCAGCTGCAATCGGCAAATCCACTTGGCATTGGGGACATAATACGGGTATCAAACGCGTGGTGGCAACGTGGTGGTACATATTACGTAGGTCAGAGTGAAACCGCGCTCAGTTGCTTACTATGCAGAGGCGTCGTACTGAATAGCATGGAGTATCAGCCAAGCAGACTGGAACGCTGTGGAAAATGACAACTACCTGCAGCGCAAGAGAAGTCGGCCAAGGCGACGTATATTTATCGTTGTCCAAATACGCAAACCGAAGGTCGGGTCTGGCAGAATCTTCAAACCTGTGTTCCGAGTGTCAGTTCGGTTGCCGTCGGGCGAGGAACGACACGAACCGCTTGAGAGTGCCTGATTGTCCGGGTGCACGAGCGATATTCTTGTATGCAAATACTGCCCGAAGAACTTCTTCCATTATCTGGAAAGGGAAATTGAGGATATTAAGCCATGATATCAATCAATGCCGAACCTTGATAGTGAATGCCTCGCCGAGATATCTGAAGCATCCATCGCCGTACAGGTATCCATCCTTGGGCTTACGGCCGGGGTCAGCGACGGTGGGTTCCGAGAAAGTCTCGCCCTATGGGAGTAGGTTTGGTTCGAGGACAGCGAAGTGGAGGTGAAGAACACGTACGTTGAGACTGGCGGCGCTAACATCCAGGAAGACCCGTTCATCTTTGCTGAATCTCACGGTTGCGACAGTCACGTCCTCGGATGCAATGCCTAACGGGTGTTTGCTTAAGTTGTTGCCTTTCTGAGATATGAGGAAACTTACGATATACTCCTCGGAAAGGGGGGTCGAGTCCTGACCACGAATGTCAACCAAGGCGAGGAGGAGAGCCAATGAAGACGAACGCTGAGCTTCATGCACGTAGCCTTTGAGATCACCCGAAGTCGTCGCCAAAGCCCGAATTTGCTGGTCACTGTCGGATCCCATGTACAGATTGACCATGTTAATGAGGCCTGAAGGGTATAAATGGACGGCAGAGTCGAAGAGGCATGTACTGACCAAGAGACAACTCCGCTGTCGAGCCGACCATGATCGCCAAGACAATGTTCGCAGCCTCGGAATTACGCCCCATTTCACGCAAGCGCCTGACGATGTCGTGGTGTTCGTGCTTCTTGTTCTTGTTGAAAAGCGATGTAACCGTTTCGACCACAGACACCTGGAAGACGTCAAAAACCCAATTTTTGAAACGAAACGAAAAGCCCTACCCGGGCGGGAAGACCGAGATTAGCCTTGATGTGATGGAGTAAACTATCTACATGGCCTTGTATTTTGGTCTTAAGGACCATAATCTTGGACTTCTCAGTCTCCAGGAAGATAAACTCATAGATCTCGCTGAGCATGCTATATAGCGCCGACGGGGTGTAATCGCCATGGGGGGTTTCTTTGGTCTTGAGCTGTATGCCTGCCTGTAAAAGGGATAAGACCATAGAGTCGAGCAGACAATGGTAAATCGTACAATGTCCGCCGCCCAATAGACGGGTACTACTTTCAACACATCTCGGGCAATGTCAACAACACATGTCTTGCCGCCAACAAGGGTGAACGAATTGGCACTGATGAGCTTGCGTGTAGTGTCACGGAAAAAGTTTCCGTATGTGTCCAGCGACTCTTGCGACTCGAACAGCGGAGCATACACTTCTCGCTGCTGTTTTTCACCCTCGGCAATGAAGAACCTAGGAGTCGCGGATGAGACACACGAAAATCACATCGAGAAAACCGTACCCTTTGCCCTTGATTACTTTGGCTGCCCTTTCAGCGTATGGCGACACAAACTTGGTGTTTTTCATTATTTCGACGATCTGCGCATACTCTTTCACTGTGCGACCCGGGGAGTACTGTTTGGGTCGCTGCAGATCATAGCTACCAAGCAGGTTCATCTTTTTCAAGTTGACTTCCATCGAAGAGGGCGTCATGAGAGGGAAAAATGCGTATGCACTGTTCTCCGAAAAGCTATTCGGAAGAGTGCGCAGGAAGAGCCGGCCAAGTGTACTGCCAAACCCTGCGATACAAGTCAGAAGCGTGTAATTACAGCTAGAATTGGCGCACCAAAGCCGTCGCTCTGCCTGCAAGACATCGCGTTAACTTGAATCCCACAGTGAAATGGGCAGTTTCCCACCTTTGGGCGTCTCGCATTCCCCACGCAGTGAGATTAAACGCGGTGTAGTCATGGGTGAAGTGGCGGTCCCCCCTAGTCAGGGCAATCGCGTCGCTGAGGATGGCCCTGCTAATTGTGTACCCTACCGAAAGTCACGTGTCACTACTATCCGTCGAAATCGATCAAACTTATCTTACCAGGACACAGGCCGGCCCCCTCGACGACGGGCTTGGTTTCCTCTGCCTGTAAACCGAACCATCAGTTCGCGTGATGGCTGAATCGGTTGCATGAACTCACCTGAAGACCGACGTACAGCTCGAGATAATTGATATCCCCATACAGCTTTTCGGCACAGTCGGCGATCTCGGGGTCGGGATTCCACTCGCGGAAAGACGTATACGCTAAGGGTCACAGGTGAGTTGTGGCTCTACAGCATGGATGTGCTGCCTACGCTTTAAACCAAGATACTAATGAGGGGATTGAGTAACTTCGTCCGCGATAACAGGCTGAAACACGAACCTTCCTGAAGTCATTTAGACTACACACGCCCCAACGTCGGTTTTGCTCGATACCCATGATTTCATGCAGGCGCATGGAGGCTGCGGAAATACAGTGAGTCAGTGTACATATTTAAGGTATTTAGGCGTACCTGGAGTGCCGCGAGCGCGGAAGGCGGCCGCAGGATGCTCAGTCCTAACCAAACAAACGGCGTCTGTTACTGCCCAAGGTACAGAGAATATTAAACCCACGCATTGTGTAAAATGTTCGCTAGATCTTCATCCTTGAAGCTTCCGTCGGCCTGTCGTTTCAACCTCCAAACCGCTCAGTCAGACTGGAAACCCGGCGTGGAAGTAATTTTAGACTCACTTGCCGAATGTCCAATGCTGGGAACGGGTAATGATCAGAAATATATAAAGTTGAAAAGAGCTGTAGGCACCGTGATATCCGGTTCCATGCTTTGAACCTTTCGAGCAGCAGCCTGGGAGTCTAATTAATAAGGCCATGTTACGTCTGGGAAACACGATGCTTGCCGCGAAATCTTCCTTTGTAACCTTCTCAGGGTCTTTCCCATCGAATATTTCCTCGAAGACTTCGCCGACCCATTTCTCGTCCTCCATAGATGTCGTGGCATGCCACCTGTACAGACAATTAAACTAGAATCCTCGGTCAATTTGTGCGCTTGATAATAAATGAGAATCGACCGACTTCAACGCTGCACACATTCCCCTGGCCTCGTTCGAAGACGGAATGATCGGGGGCCCGAATTTCCTTGAATGAGACATCAGCCGTGTTCAGGATATTATGAGGCTAACGGACACCAAACGGATCGAGACTCCAGCTGCTTCCGTCTCTCACAAGTCCGAGGATGCTCGAGAAATAATCTATCCAGTAATTTTCTTGAGAGATCTGTTCGGTGGCAGAACGGCGACATGGTTACCTGAAAACACGACTGGAAGGCAACCTTGAGAGATCTGTGCGGGCGCAGAACGGCAATATGGTCACCTGAACCGAACCAGCCACAATTCACAAGCCGCGCGGTCTGGAACAGCTCTTCGTCCTGAGCCATCAGCTTGTCCCCGGACAACGTCTTCGGGTCCAGGTACGTGCCCCGCTCGTTTATCTCGTATATCTTTTGCGCAATGTACTATGGGAGGATGAGCGGACGTCCGGAGATAGGGGGGAACACGGGTACATTGTGGTTGCGACTGAACAGCACCAATATCGCACACACGGCGGGGGGAAGGAGAAGCAGGCGGTCTTCGGCGAATACATCGGGATAGAGCATGCCGCGGCCTTCCTTGACGCGGACTTTGTCCTGGGCTTCTTGGTTATGGCCATAAAGGGGAGAAAGGTCGACATAGGACGACGTTTCGTTGATATTGACGTCCGTGTGCGATGTGCGGAAGACACTACAATGGTGCGGTTAATTTGACCGGATTGGGCACAAATAAAAGCCTGTACCTATGGATAACCAGGGCCGCGAAGCTGAACTAGATATAGATGTTGGTATCAACGCATTATTCGCGCGTATAAGACAACTAATCTCACCATGAGAGACGAAAGTCCAGCCGGGTGTTTGACGAACTGCATTAGAGTCGCGGTAAATATTAGTATGGACAACGGAAAATGAAGCGAACTAACGCCGTCGCGCTTCAAGAGCGAGTCAAAGATGAGCCCGCTGTCAGGCAACTCGTGCTTGGGCAAAGGATGCATTTGCTGGACGCTCCGCGCGTACGGAGTCCCGGCTTTACCCATGTCGGGCATGTTGACGTTATTGTGCGACCCGTCCGCTGAACGCCAAGCGTATCCATTACCGATATTCGTCGAGTGAGGATGCGCCAGGTCATTGTAAACTGAAGTTGGATCGAGTCAAAAACAAAAACGGGGTCGCGTTAAGTGATTGAACCTACAAAGTTCAACGGCCTTGTTCTGAAGGGTTGTGGCAACATTTCCGTCAGGGAGCCGGGAAAGGGCGGTCAACGCATGCTCAAGCTATCTGGTGCATAAGAGAGGTTATTTAAGAGGAAAAGAAGAACTACACTAACCAGAAGCGCCCTGTCATCTATGGCATCCCGATGCCGGATAGCGTCGGTCACGGCGGCCTCCAAGGCAGTTCAGCTCGACCGACATGAACAGTTGTGATGGCAACGTACAATGGACGACGTGTCTGCGATGTGCATCCCTCTTTTCACCTTGGAAAGGTCAGACTATGGACGCGTCTTCGAGGAGGCCGAGACCCCGGACCTGTTCACCCAACTCCCTCAAGATCTTGGGACTTGTTGTCGGACCTTCCTTGCTTTGACCGGAAATGGATCCAGTAGTAGCAGTATCATTGGTCTGGCGTCCACTGCTATGAGCAATGAAAACTGGCGCGAGGACCATAACTTACGGCTGCCGAGAAGACAGAGGACTGTCTGCGAAATATGGAGGATCGACGGCTCATTGGGCTCTCGAACGTTGAGGTAGTGGGAGAGTGGAGGGAGGAGGACAGACAAGCGCCGGCTTATAACCGTTCGTACGTCGTAAATTAAACGGTCCATTTTGGAACCGAGTATGATCAATTCGACGTTACGGCAGTGGGACACCTTCCATTTCGAGTTCGGCGCTGTGGCCGCCGCGTTCGAGCATACTCGCTGTCCATGAATGTCGAGCTGAAACTCAAGCGTGCGAGCAAGCGAGTAAGAGCCGCAGAAAACTCCTTAATTCATGGCGACTAGCGCCGGCGACGCAGACAACAAGTTCAGCTGACTGGAAGCCGCTGACTGGAAGCCCCACCACAAGTTCAAGACAATGCTTCCGTGTTCCCGCAGTTACAGGACGAAGTACTACGCTGCCGTAGGGACGGCGAGGGGAGGTACCGCAAACTTGGCGGAGAACTCGTCAAAGAGGGCCGCTTTGTGTGCGACGTCCACGACAAGCGGATGGGCAGGATGTTCCGTTATCAGACGCCTTCGGAGTGGGTAAGTTTTGTGGAAATAAGAGGGAGAAACTACGCACGTCCACAGGTCCTCTGCTTCGCCCTTTTTATTGGATTCTATTCCTGCAGCAACCACAAATGCAGCCAGGGTTTCCGCGTCCGCCTTCTGCTGCTCAAGTGACTCCTCCAAATCGGAACGGGCCTCTGGGATTTCATTGCGTAGTATGCGTGTGACGCCGCGTGCGGTGAGAATATGGGGGGATGTGAGGGAGGGATTTCCCAATTGCTCCGTGTAGAATGAGTTGGCGTTCGAGTAGCCGTCTTTCCCTGCGACGAGGCCGATAGAAGACTCGATAAGTTGAAGGAGAAGATCGTCTTCGGCCCATTGTTTCGCGCGCTCGAATTCCCTCTTTGCGCGGTCGACGCGGTTGATGGAAAGGTAAATCTGAACAACGACGGCGACACTGGAAGGGACGGTCAAGGATGGAAAGCAGGCAGTATGCCGCGGACATACGCTTCGAGATCCTCCGTTTCAGAGCCGAGAGTCTCCAAGGCCTCCTCCACCTCTCCTGCTCGTGCGAATGCGGTGCCCGCGATGACACGCACTGTATGTTTGTCCCGCTCAGTGCCCTCCACGTCCTCGCCCTCGATCTCAACAGCGAGGTCCCGGAGCTCTTCCAAGGCAGCCTCCTGCTTCGCCGAGTCGACTGCAGAGACGTAACGGGCCAATGCGGAGACTGCTTTCACCGCGACATTTTCCGAGTCTGCGGGGACGAGGGAAGCTACGGCTGCGGGGTTACTGAGTGCGATGTGGGCACGGGCCTGGACAAGACTCAGGATCAATTAATAGCGGCTGGGTCTCGGGACGTGCCTGGTACACGAGGGTAGGGATAAAGTCAGGTGAAGGAGGGTCTGGGAGAGAGATCTTGACGAGGGACTGGTACGCGCCGAGGAAGAATTCCTGGCGGACGCGATATAATTCAGACGAATCCATGTAGACGTGGTATAATTTGGAGATGTTTGCCGACGCGACCAATAGCTGAACCGAGTCGCCTCAAGTCGCCCTCGCTGACGAGTAATCCACTTTTCGTCGTCGGAGCTGGCTACTAGTTCTATCTACTCTAAATTTATTATTTAATGTCGTGGACTTGGAATTTTGTCCGCGAAGCGACGTCAGTAATTATGCTAGTGACAGTTCACCACGACGATCCCGCGGTATCCCTCCGACTCCTCCGTGTTGTGGAGGGCCGGCGCGGGTTGTTGGGCGCGCTGTGGGTTGTTGGGCGCGCTGTGGGTTGTTGGGCGCGCTGTGGGTTGTTGGGCGGGCAATCCGCGCGTGACTCCGCTCGTTGCAATTGCTGATCACCGCCTTGAGAAAAACTATAAGTAATCGCGCAACTGCAAGCAGTCATGTCCAAAACTTCAGCTGGCCTGAGTTCTTCACCGCTACGCCCTCCATCCCCGGACCCAGATCCTCTCATGACCCGTCAGTCTCTTTCTTTCCTTTACTTCGTTCTTGACCGTGTTTCCAGTTACGACTCGACGCCAGACCCGTCCCGACGTTACAGCATTTAGCAGTCCCCACCTCGTCGCCAGCGCCCAGTCCAAAATCGACCAGGAAATTCACAAGTATCAAGACACTGTCCGCGCACTTCAATCCCGGCGCAATGCCCTCTCTCCAGTTGGACGACTGCCTCCAGAAATGGTGTGGCCCCTGCTTGCAGTGAGCGGCACGCATGCTAACGCCTCCCCCAGCTCTCCAGGATCTTCCTATTTTGTTCCCAGAGTTCCGACTCGCTCTCGTGGATCAAGGAGGTTTCCCACATATCCCGCCATTGGCGGGCAGTTGCCCTAGCATGCCCCACCCTTTGGAGCTTTCCCCACTTCTCCCAACCCAAATGGGCAGACGAATTCTTGAAGCGTTCGAAGATGGCGCCTTTGACTGTCAAGGTGCGCATCACACTTGATAGCCGTTTCCATTGAGCTCAGTTATCCAGGCCGACCTCACTTACATGACGCCGAGGATGGTCAACACTGTCCATTCATCCCTGGTCCAAATTTCTCGCATTGGAGAACTGGACGTCAAGACAGGAAGTCGTTCTGTACCAGAGATCCTGAACCTATCAGGCAAGTCTATATCTCTTTTTACGATAACCAATGCTAATTCCTAGCGCTTTAGACGCAGCCCCCTACTTGCACTCGTTGTGCCTCTCGTCGCCGGGTTTCTCTCAGGAAGAGGTGCGTTGGTATCTACTCCACCCTCCTTCACAAACTCATTCATCCGTGGTAGCACTTCACCCTGCCTGACACATTTCTGAATGGCGGTGAGGCTCCTCGTCTTCGAAGGCTGGAGCTAACCCGGTTCTCTCTCCCATCATGGGATTCTCCACTTATGAACAATCTTACCCATCTCAAGATCCACCATCCTGGTCCTACCGCGCGGCCCTCCATGACAGAATTGGTTGAAGCTCTCGGGAGAATGCCATTTTTGGAAACGCTCGAACTTGACGCTGCTCTTCCCCGAATCCCGGACGGCGTCTCTTCTGTTTCGGCCCCTCCTACACGCACGGCACTCACCCACCTGAAGCGAATCACCATCGCTAATGTCTCCGCGCTTGAATGTGCTGATGCCTTGAACCACTTGTCGTATCCCCCTACAACAAGCATGAAGATAGCTTGTATAGCAGAGACCAGCACCGTCGCCGCCTTTTCTGCCTTGATTCCCGCGCTGTCCAATGCCCAGAGTGCAGGTAGCGCTAAAAATCTGCGCTCACTTTTCGTGAACATCGGCTACGGCGGTATGGTAATCCAGGCATGGACCTGCTTCGTCCAACCCGGCGAACCTCCGCGCAGCCGCGCTTTCTTGGACGTCGACCTCAAGTGGCTTGGATTCAAGCGCGTCGAATCAGAGGAGTTGATCACGTTTGCGTGCAAATCGTTACCGCTGCGCGGACTGCGGTGCTTGAGCGTCTCGACAGACAACGAAATGGCGACCAAGACGTGGATCAGGACGTTCGCCGATCTCCCCACTCTCCTGACCGTGCGCCTTCACGGCAACTCCACCCACCTCATCGCTGCGCTTCGCGAGGACGTTTTCCTCGACGGCGTGAAGCAGATCCCGCAGGCGCGACCCGCCAAACCTGCGAAGCGGCGCACCAGGGGGCGCCCGGAAACCGTGTCCGGTGGGCTCTTCTTCCCCGCGCTGCGGAACCTCATCCTCGAGGATACGACTTTCGCCGAGACCGTCCTCGACACGCTGGAGAGCACCCTCATGGAGCGCTGCGAGCGCAAGCAGGAGCTGTGGACCTTGAAGCTGCAGGACTGTGTTCGGCTATCGGATGACAACGTTGAGCGCCTCCGGGAGGTTGTGCCCGAGGTCGAGTGGGACGGGCTGGAGCAAGGATACAGCGAGGAAGAGTCGGATGAGTCTGACGATTACGGTGATTACGACCAGTTCTATTCGACTGGTTTCTTTTTTGACGGGGAGGATGTTGATTCGGACTACGATTACCCCTACTTTTAAATAATTATTCCCGTCCACTTCTTGTACTCACAGCCCACTTCTTACTTCTGCTAGAAGATTTTTTGCCGAGACTCGCAATAAAAGCACATTATCGCGCTTATCGCGGTTAGTGATAGCCGCGGCAAAGAGTCGGTCCGCCCGCCCGTCCCCCAAGCGCTGCGGAGACTCTTCAATCTCACACTTCCACCATGGACAGCAAAGGTGCATCCCGCCTACCCATGGCCTACAGGACGGTCCACAGGCAGGGCGGTGCAGCCGGATTCCGAGCCAAGCAAGTGAAAGCTCTCAAATGCCTGCTCCTTCTCTCCGTCGGCGCAGCAACACTGTCCAACTTCCTCCCATTCTTCCGCAGCCAACGGTTTACGCCGGCCCCCAAACCCCTCGCGGCGCCCGAATGGATGGACGATGTATGGCCTATCAGCGAGCAGACGCCATGGGACATCTCGACCGACTACGCGTACCCGCGCGTGCTCGAGTACGACGTGACGGAGGGAACCTGGCTGCGCCTCGACGTCAGCCCCACGGGCGACATCGTCTTTGACATGCTCGGCGACCTGTATTGTCTTCCCAGCGCGGAGGTGAACAGTGCGACGCGGGATCATGGCATTAAAGCGCGTCCCATTCTGCTGGGCGTTCCGCACGACTCTGACCCGCACTTCTCCCCGAGCGGCGACCGTATCGTGTTCAGGAGCGATGCAGGTCTCGGACTGGAGAATATCTGGGTCAAGCCGTGGGCTGGCTGTGAGGCGGCAGATCTCCGACCGAGCAACGGCGGCGCTGCGTTAATGCACGCCTTGAAGTCAAAAACCTACGACGAACAGTTGCTTGCCTTGGGCACCAAAGAGACGGAAGAGAGGAGGGTCAACCGGCTGATCAGAGAAGGACGGTACGACGGTGCGTCAGAAGTCTAATTCCCAAATTCTGGTCTAACCTAACCCAGCCCAACGCGTTACTAATGAAACGTATCGGTGGGTCTCTGACGCGCGTTTCCACCCGTCCGGTGACCGTGTTATTGCCACCAAATGGTACACAACCAGCAGAAGCCTGGGCGCTGGCGAGGGCTGGGCATTCCCAGTTCCAGAGCTCGCAGATAACAACACTATTTCGGCTGGAAGCGGGACGCGCGTGCAGGGACGAACACTCCCACTCGGTTGGACCAATGACCAGTACGGAGACCAGCAAATTGGCCCAGAGCAGTTTATATGGCGCGGGGAGGAGAGCGTTATCTTCGCCAAGAACATCCGCGACGAGAATGAATATTCTTACAGCAAGGGTGTGTACAGATTTAACGCTTCCGCCAGAAACCTTGGCTGACATGAACCGGTAGACGTCCACAAAGGCATATACTCGATCTTTTCTCTCAACATAACCACCCAAAAGGTGGAGACTCTCGTCAACGCATTTCCAGGCGGAGCCAGCCGTCCAGAACTGTCGCCTGATGGGCGTACCTTGGCGTTTGTGCGCCGGGATCGCGATCACGAGCTGCTCATGTTCAAGGATCTTGAAACGGGGACAATCCACAACATCTGGGATGGGCTCACATACGACCTCGGGGTCATCTCTGCGCCGATGGGTACCTATCCCTCGTTCGCCTTTACGCCCTCCAGCGACGCCGTCATCATTTGGGCTGCAGGACAGATATACTCCGTACCAATCACGACTAACACTTTCGGTGAACGCGTCGCGGACCGTTCTCGTGCCCCGGCTTCCATCCGGTTCAAGGCCCACATCGAGAAACGCCTCGCGGAGACTGTAACCGGAACCTTCGACCTCGTCGGGTCCGAGACCGCAGCAACCCAACGTGTGACAGCGTTCAAGGAGGTGCGCGCTGACGCCAAAGGAGACCGTGTCGTGTTCCAGGCGGCGGGCGTGACGTACGTCCAAACGCTCGGCAAACCTGCGGCGACGCGCGTCCCTGTGCTACACAGCGCAGCGCCGTATTACTCTCCCGCGTGGGTGCACGGCGCCGACGATCTTGTTCTCCATGCACGCTGGTCAGACACCAACTTTTCGACGTTCGAAGTGGCCGATATCGCCGCAGGCAAAGCGCACGAAATTGCTGGTCTACCCCTGGGTCGCTACTTTTCCCCAGTTGTCTGCGAGTGCGCCGGCCTGCATCGGCAGGTCGCGTTCCTCAAGTCAGGGGGTGACAGTTTGACCGGGGAGATTGTCGCCACAGCGGGAGAGGGTCTATACATCGGTGACCTCACGCTCCCGGGCGGGGACGGCAAGGCCGAGGTCAAGAACATCCGCTTCATACCATCGGAGATCTCCACTGGAGACCGCGTTAATATGCGGTTCATTGAGAAGAACAAAAAGTTGTTGGTGCAACAGTCCAGCCGTGCTTTCATCATCGATTTGGGGGCAGGCCCCAGTGGCGTGGCGGGGACGTATCCGCATATCTCCGTCGCCTCGGGACGCATGTCTGCAGAGTTCGCCGTCAGTGCCCCGCATCCCGTCAAGTCCAAGTCGCAAAAGTCGTACGCGGCTGCAGGCGTAGCATTTGTGGAGGGATACAACGTGTACTTTGTTCCCGGAGAAAACGTCAAGGACGACGAAGGGGTGTGGGCGAAACCCGCGAACGCAACTGCAGGGCTTGCGCGCTTGAGTCTCGATGGCGGCCACGACATTACATGGAGCGCAGATGGGAAAAAACTGTTCTGGTTCTTAGGTAAGTTAGTATTGCGTTGAATTGCACCGTCTGACGTTCCTGCCAGGGCCCTACCTACACTCGCTTGAGGTGTCGAAGCTGAGCAAGTGCTCGAGCGCGATCAAGCACGACACGACGCGCTTCGGGATTTCCTGCGTCAAGGACCTGCTGGAGTATCAAGAAGTCGCTGTTGAGTACTCGACGGATATCGCCCGCCTCAAACGTGATGCTGCGGCTGTAAACGCGCAGTCGAATGTCAACTCGGATGTCTTCGTAATCTTCAACGCCACGATCCTCACGATGGAGACCGGAGATCCAGAACTAGACTTGATCCACGAGGGTGTGCTCACCATCCGCGGGGGTGTCATCGAAAGTGTGGGCGCGCTGGGATCCCTCGTTCCCTCTGGCGTGACGGCTTTCAACGCACAGGGCGGTACGTGCTGTCCTGAGCATTGTGTCAGAGCATTGATTACATAATCCAGGCTTCGTGGTTCCGGGATTCATTGACGTCCACGCTCATTGGAATGAATTTGAGGAGATATATCCCGCCAAGTCTTGGGAGCTACAGGCTTTCCTCGCCTACGGCGTGACCACGCTGCACAAGTATTTTCTTCCGGATTGTTTGTAAGATATGATGTTGACGAGTTTTCTCAGCCCGAGCTCCAATACTGTGGAAGGCTTTGACGAACGAAGTCGGCTAGAGAGCGGGCAGCTAATCGGCCCTCGTATATTTAGTACAGGACAGGTCATATACGGCGCGGCGGCCCCAGGTCTCCATCAAGACATTGTCGACAACGACGAGGCTTATTCTGCTCTTTTGCGGCTGAGAGTCGAGGGTGGAATGGGGAGCATTTCATACAAGAACTATAACCTTCCCGTCCGGTCAGTAACTTTGTGACTCCGATGTTGTGCATCCTAGACTCACACAACGTAGTGCATCCCGACAGAGGCTGCTGAACGCGGCCAGGAACCTCACTATGCTCTGCTTTCCGGAGGGCGGGATGAATTTTGACTGGGATTTGACTTATATCATTGATGGTGCGATCTCGACCGTTAGGGCAGGATGCCTCGCTGAAGTATAACCAGGAATGACCACCGTTGAACATGCGCTGCCCGTCCCCACCCTATTTGAAGATGTACTCACTCTTTTCGCCTTGAGCGGCACTGCGTATACACGTGAGCTTTGGGATATATCAGCATTAACTAATTATCTAATGGTATCGCAGCTACGCACATAGTTAACTACGGCGGTGCATGGGGTGAACAACTGGTCTGGGCCACTGAAGATATCCCGAACGACCCCAAGTAATTGTATCCATTCCATTGCAGTCTCCATTTCTGACTATTGGCCTGTAGACTGCGTTCGTTGGTTCCACATGCCAACTTGAATGCCCTGGCCGAATCGACGGCTCGCCCTAAAAATTGTAAGCCCGGATAGACCCATGTCATCAACATACTAATTCCGCGCGTCTCAAGCGTATCAACTGTTTAATGTGTCGGCGTCGGCGGCCAAAATGGTGCACAAGGGCCTCAAAGTTCACATCGGGGCCCACGGGGAAAACCCGTACGGCTTCAATTATCACGCCGAGATGAAGTTTACGCAGCAGGGCGGTTTAACCAACTACGAGGTTTGTTTTCCTTGTGACGAGAAGAATTTCCTCTAAGGACTATTTGCAGACCCTTCAAGCGGCGACCTCGTCTGCCGCACTCACCCTGGGACTCTTCCCGTCCCTCGGTTCTATCTCACAAGGGAAGCTTGCGGATCTCGTCGTCTACCCGCCTGGAATCGATCTGCTGGAAGGTGACATTTCGCAGACGCTGGAGCTCCGCCTGGTTGCCCGGGGAGGGAGATTCTGGGATGCATCCTCCATGGAGGAACTATGGCCTCTGAAAGGCAACCGGCAGGTTTTACCACCCATCAATACGTTGTAGTGTACTTAGATATCGAATTAAAATTATTCGCGTGTTTTCAGATCGTGCGCACGGATCGTATTTGTCATACTGTTTACGGGTGTTAGAAACACATTTGTGTTTACGTAACGGTTCAACCTTGCCTTCTGCCCTCATACTCAGAATTCGACCCTTTGTGGCTAACTGCAACGCGATAGCTATTTGTCTAAATGATTGAACGAGATGCAGGCTGGGGTCCGGGCCTTCCGGCCTCCTCTTCAAATAAAACGTTGGACACCGGAATTGGAACCTTCTTCAAGCTTCAAGCTTCAAGTGTTGGCTGGGCAGAGAAGCGCTCCCAAATAGGTTTTGCCAATGATGCCATTCCGAGCCCACGCCTCAGGCCCACTCGCTCCAATCAAGAAGTCCCAACACGATCGTCCCGAAATAATCGTCTGGAAATATCTACGGCCTCGTCTGTGGGCGCCTAGGAGATCTCCGCGTCTCGTTTGGTCCTGCCGGCCGAACTGGGAAGGAGACTTTCGATCGTCCGACCGCGCTTCCTCCGGCTCGAAGAGATAGATCTTCCATCTGGCCCGCAGACTTCCACGGGCGCTAGTACCAGTATCGCACGCCACCGCTGGAGATCCGTTGGTTTCCTCCGTCCTTTGGGGCACGAAGTCTATCTGTCGGTGTGCACTAGCGTTACCCGCCGGCCTCGACAGATCTGGCCGCACGCCAAGCCTCGACGCGTATTGTATCGCCGCTTCACGGAAAGGATCGCAATCTAGCGCTGGTTTTACTCGCATGGAGTGCAGTAGACCCAAGGCCACGGGCACACCGTACGTACGCGCGCACCTGTGCGGAGGCTAGCGAGTTGCACATGCCGCTATAATAAGCGGGCGCTGTGATTATTCTACGTGTTGTTCTCGCTACCACTGCTCCCGGCGGAAACGCACTAGGATACCTCGAGCTCGTCTTGAGAGTTCTGGATACGAATGGGAAGATCGCCGGCGGTTGTACTCGGGCACTCTGAAGTTTAAGTAGTTACGGCTAATAGGTAATCCTGGCCCGCCAAATCCGTCTCGCCCCCATCCTGCGCCGATCCTCGAATGCGGAATGTTGTGTATTTCAAGCTTCAGGGTTTGGAAGAAGACTTGCTTATTGCGTGCGCCGTCGGTCTTCAACGTTTCAACCTTTGAGGTTAGGGGCGTCGCTCGTTCGTTCTCGGATCAGGGTAATTTTTTTTGAATTATCCTCCTCCTCTAGGGGCTACAAAGGGGCTACAAAGGCTACGCGCTGCCTGCGCTGAGCTTCGAATGAGGCATAATCGCTTGCTTTCTTTCGAATATGTTATATCGCAGGGTCGCTTCGACGGCGGCCGCTAAGTGACGACTTGCTTTTTGCCTTCGAGTTGTCTCTTGCACGTTTTCGCCTGCATGGGCTGATGCCCAATTCGTAAACACCGCGAGCCAATATCGCCGTCGTCGCGAGGCGTACCTAATAAGTAAGTCGCCTTCTCGCTTCTGATCGACGGCTTCGAATCGCGTAGGTGCACATTGTTCGCGTTGATGACCTACGCACAGAAAGAAGAAATTTAAAACGGACAAGAAAATTTCAAAAATGAGGCAGAAAGGAGGCTGAGAAAGCAGAAGAACAGAAGAACAGAAGAACCGAAAAAGAAACTCGGAAATCGTGGTATCCGACGCGTATTACAGCCGGCGCGTAGGCTATCAGATATGGAAGGGTATGCGGACGAGCGTCGTACGGGTCTTGCTGTCTTCGGGAACTGTGTTGCGCTCGTCCTCTGGATCCTCGACTAGTCGTCTTGCTCCGTCCGCGACTAGTACCCAACTGGGTGTAGCCTCCTCGACTTGCTAGCGCAATCACGGCGCACAGTCTAGGCGGGGTGCACTGCTTGTAGTCCCCGGGATCTGATCCATGGTGTCGCGGCCGGGGACCAAGTTGGCATCACGGGGGTTGCGCACGCTCACGACTTGGCCATATGTCGTGGCTGACTGGCAAGTGTCAAGTCTCCGCGGACGTGCAACGGGAGACGACATGCATCCGGGTTAATTGTGGGTAGATATCTGGTCGATTGCTGGTAATTGCTCGCGTGGTTTCTTTATTGGCTGAGGCTCGTGGGTTGGATCAGATGCGTGGTTGCGATTGAATCGGAGGGTATAGAGGCGCGGGGTACTCGGGAGAGTTGGGAGGCGGCGGAGGGAGGATCGGGAGAAGGTTTGCGGGATCCATAGGGGCATCATGGAAAGGAATTTGCGAACATGATATACATGTGTTGATGAGATGTGAACTCATATATATGTGTGATGGGTGGAATATTCTGGGTTGAAAAAGGGAGAGGGACGGCGAGTTGAAGAGGTGGAGGAAGGAGGGGAATTGGGAATACCATTGAGGTGATAGTGGAGGCAATATAAGAAGTTTGAGATCAAAGTTGAAATTAAGTTAGTTCGGTAGCAACGGTACATAGATAGGTTCTGTGATACAAGGTGACCTGGGAACAGATTCCCCGGTCTATTTCCTTCCTCGATGAGCTGGACGTCCAAGACTCAGCGCGGAGCCCCTCCTCGATCCGATCATCAGCCCCCCCCGTCTCCTGCTTACACCCAGCCGCGCGCTGCCCCCAAGCCCCCAGCCGCCCAGGGCTTTTCCCTCTCTGCCGTATTCCGCACCCGCGCACCCTCCATTCGCTCTGTCTACTCAACCTCCACAACAACAACAACAACCAGCAGCGACCGCGACCCTGCCCACCCGTACTCTGTCATGCACGTCGCCCCTCTCCCAGTCGTCTCCAACCAGGAGAACCCAGAGGACGAGGAGGAGTGCCCTGTCTGCCTCGAGCCCCTCAGCTTCAGCTTTCGTCTCCCCGGCGAGAAGCCCCACATTGTCCCAGAGTGTGGCCATGCCCTCCATGAGGTCCATTCACTCTATCGTCGAGACAACGAGCTCGTCTCACGCTTTTCCAGGCCTGTTTTACCGCCGTCTATGGCCCGCCGCCGTCCCAGGCCCGCTCCACCGTCCCCCGCAAATCCAATCTCGGCGTCTGCGGCGTCTGTCGCCGCCCAATGAAGGTCGGCGACGGCGACTCGGGCAAATCGAACAGTGCGTCCCACCAGACCCCGCCACAGACTCCCCTGACCCCCCACAGAGCTCGCCGCGCTCACCGGCATGGGCGCGCGCGATGCGGGCGCTCTCTACCCAGGGCGGGACACCCCGACTGGCCGCATGACCCGCGCCCAGTCCAACGCCCGCCCGTACAATCCTAATGACGACGACCCCCTCGAGCACGCCGCCTCGGTGCGCTCGAATCACTCCAACGAGCACTCCCAGTATGTCGTCGCGCCGTCAATTCAGGTCCGCCCCGAGTTTTCGTCCCTCACCCGCTCCACGGACAACAACCAGCCCCTCACCTGCATTGTTGTCATCGAGCTACCCGGCAAGCGCATCACAACTGGCCCTGTGCCCGGCCCCGTTCTATCCGACAACTACGCCCGCACCCAGTCCCGCTCCGGCCGCTCCAGCCCCCATCCTGATTCCACCCGCCGCCGCCACCCGGACGCCAACGAGCGGGATCGGGATCCGGACGGCGACCGCTCCCCGCCCCAGTACGGCTCTTCCAATGGGCACGACTACCAGCCCCCTGAGAAGGATTCCCCGTTTGTTGCCATCACCGAGGATCTGCGCAATCGCATCATCGACTGGAAGGGCCATCCCATGTCCGACCTCGGCGCCCTGCAGATGTACGATCTCCTCGGCGTCCGCCGCGACGCCATCGTGCGCGAGTTCTACGTCTACCTCTTCAAGGAGGCTCTTATCTGCGTCGCAGAGGAGCGCAAACGGTCACTCGGCCGCCTGCTGTCGAATGCCTCGGGGATCAGTGAGGCCCCCTCTGGCTCGACCACCGCCCCCCGCGGCGTCCTGCGTCTCCGCGGTCGCATATACGTGCGCCACATCAAGCACGTTACCGCCACCTCGTCCGCCGGCGAGATGAGCCTCACCATAGACATGGAAGACGAGCTCGCCAGCTTCATCCTCATCTTCAAGGAGCGCGCCTCGCTCGAAGCGTGGAAAAACAAGATTCAGGCCCTCGTCAACCACTTTCAGTCCCAGAACCCCAACGCGCCGCACGCTGAGCCCGAGCGCCCGCTCGACATGGAGGAGTTTGGCGGGAGCGCAAAGGCGATGCGCATGCTGTCCGGCGGCAGCGGCAACACGTCCAGTACCGGCGACAGCAGTCTCCTTGGTTCGTCGTCGCGGAGTACGATGAGCAGCTCGACGAGCCACGGCAGTCTGCCGCCGCCACGGAACAACTACGCCAACAAACTCAGTCCGCTGGGCGAGGACGATGAAATGAGCGCGTACGACAGCCCGACGGGGCTCGTCACGCCGTACACGTCCGCGGGGCCGAGCAACAACATGACGCCGCTGCCGCACCCGCCGCTCGACCTCATCCTTGTCGTCTCGCTGCCCCCGCCCGGCGCCGTGCCCTCGACGGCCGCCCTAAAAGTCCGCGTCATCAAGGCGACGTTTGACTTTACGCTCGCGTCGCTGTCCAACAAGGACCGCCTCAGTCTCGTCACGTTCGAGGTGGGCCCGAGTGGGCGCGTACGGCGGACGCCGTTCCTGAATGCCGGCAAGGCGCAGAGCCGCGCGCGGTTAGAAAAGTTTATCGACGAGATTGGGGTGCGGGTCGAGGATGCGTCGGACGAGTTTTTAGTCCGGGGGAGCAAGGACGAGAAGACGGACGTCGTGACGGCGGTCAACCATGGTAAGTTTCGACTTGTCGACTCTGGCTCGCGTATTGACATCTGCACGCAGGTCTCGATATCGTCTTGCAGCGAAAATCCAAGAACCCCGTCTCGGGGATGGTGCTCGTCTCGGACGCGTCCGACTCGACGCGGCGCGCGCAGATGGACCTGGTGCTGGCCCGCGCCGAAGCGGCGAACGTGCCCATACACTCGTTTGGCTACGGGCGTTCGCACGACCCGGCATCGCTCTGGCTCATGTCGAATCACACGAGTGGGACGTACACGTTTGTCAAGGACTGGTACGACCTGCGGGACTGTGTCGCGGGGTGCGTCGGGGGGATGATGTCGATCGGGCTGCTGGGGATGAAGCTGCACATGAAGGTCGTCGACGGGCTGCGGTTCCGGATCCGCAAGGTCAGCGGGGGGCCAAGCTCGATCCTCGCGAGCGACGGGCAGAATGTCGACGTCGAGGTGGGGGAGCTGCGGTACGGCGAGCGCAAGGAGATGCTCATCGAGCTCGAGCTGGACAACTCAGACATGCAGGCCAAGATGGCGGCGATGCGGAATGGGGGCCGGGGCCCGGGGGGGAGGACGCTCAATGCGACGGATCAGTTTGTCGCGAGCATGGGGCTCGACTCTCTCGCCATAGACGATGCGCCCGACTTTGCGGACGGGATGATGGACCGCATGATCGACGAGGTGCCTGTCGTCGAGGTCGACGGGTCGTTCTTTGACCCTTCGGCGGGCAAGCACGTCAGCCGGCTCGCACACCCCGTGCTGCTAACCGTGACGTTACTGCCCGCGCAGGCGGGCGCCCCCCGCGCACCGACAGCTGTGTCGGACCCTGTCATCGTGCGGCGACGCATGGAGCTGCTCGCGAGCGACATGATCACGCGGGCGCTCGTGCTCGTGAGCCGGCGCAACTTCCCGCAGGCGCAAAAGATCCTCGGCGAGACGAAGCGCATCCTGCACACGGTGCTGCAGACCATCTCGCGCGCGCTGCCGCCGCCGAACCCCAACTACAACGGGAGCGGCGGGGGGACGACGCGGAACCGGCGGGAGGTGCTGACGCTCGCGGCGGTGCGCGCGATGCAGGCGATCCTGCAGGACCTCGCGGTGCTGAGCGAGGCGCTGGACGAGAACGTCGAGCTGTTTGCGCACGACCAGCGGAATTTCGGGGCGCAGCAGGCGATGATCCTGCGGGACCAGAAGAGCTGGACGGGGCGCAGCGCGACGGAGCGCCTGTTTTGGACGACGGACAACTCGATTGAGCTTGTTTCGCGGAGCACGGACTGGGTCGCGCGGGATTGAGCGTGCGCCGGCGGGTTCTGTGCGCGCGCTTTGTCTGTGTGCTGGCCCGGAACGTGAGGGGCGCGGCGCGTCCGGCGCGTCGCAGCGATGGGGTGCAGACGGATTGTGAAAAGAATTGAAGTAATCTCGGTCTCGGATATGTGTCAAGTATGTATCTATATTCCTATCGTCGTCGCTCCCTCCCTCCTTTCCTTCTTCTCTGTACGCGGGTCTACTGTGTTTCCTTCACTACGTATGTAGTACCACTCTCTCTCTCTCTCTTGTCAATATTTCACTCTGTTTACTCATACGACACACACTCTCATTTATCTCTTTTTTTACCTCTTCTTGTTATTGACACAGAATCGAATCGAATCGTGTTTGGAGATTATTGGGGATTATTGGGGATGCCTTGACATTCTGAATCTTCAGGGCCTCGTTATCGTTCGAGGAACGTTCCCCTGTCCCGTTGCCGTAACATTCGACCTGACAATGTATCCCGCCGACGTCGGACGCTCTGGAACCGCTCTGTATACTAATTTGCCGCCCTGTTAGGGTGCACTACATAGGGGTAATACTTGCCTTGCTTCCCCCGCGTTCTCTTTGGTTGTAGATTCGTCAGAGATGCGCTTATCGCGTCAGAGATGCACGTCCCGTAGCCACGCGTGAATGTGGCTCCATGTGCAACGAATTTTTTTTCGGCTCCATGTGCTGGGCTCAAGCTCCGGCCATTTGATTCCTCTTCTTAACCGCCACCACCTCGGTCCACACCGAACTCCACCTCCCGCCATGTCCCCTCAAATCCTCGACAACGCCCTCGGTGCCATCGGACACACCCCGCTCGTCCGCCTTGACAAGGTCGCCGCGCAGTTGGGCCTGAAATGCAACCTCTGTAGGCCGCCCCTGTTCGATTCTTTACCTCTTCTGACTTTTTTCTTCGTAGTGGCGAAGCTGGAGTTTCTCTCTGTCGGCGGGTCCATCAAAGACAGAATCGCAAAGGCGATGATTGAGGCTGCAGAGAGCGAGGGGAAGCTCGTCCCGGGCCAGAGCGTCGTCATCGAGCCGACGTCAGGGAATACAGGTGCGCCGCTTAGATTATTCGGTGGTTGGCCGAGACCGACGATGTGCGCTCTGCAGGTATCGGAATGGCCGTGGCGTGCGCGATAAAGGTGATGGTCGCCCGCAACGTCGCGCTGAACTCGTGCTGAATACTATAGACAAGGGTTATCGTTGCATTATAACCCTGCCTAACAAGATGTCGCTGGTGAGTCCAATCTGTTCCGCCGCCACGTCTATTTAATGTGCTGAACCGCGCGCAGGAGAAAGAGGCGGCACTGCGTGCGCTCGGCGCGGAAGTGGTTCGCACTCCGACGGAGGCGGCGTGGGACTCGCCGGACAGCCATATAGGTAGTGCCCAGCTTTCCTCTCCGGAAGTCTCGTGGCTGAATTCCTTAACGATCGCAGGGGTGGCCAAGAAACTTCAGCGTCGGATCCCTGGCGGAATTATTCTCGACCAGTACCGCAATGTACGCGCGCACTCTGCCTTCTTGTGGCAGGCTAACTGACGATGCGCAGGTCAATAATCCCTTGATACACGAGATGGCGACTGGCCCCGAGATTATCGAGGCTGTCGTTTCTACGCCGTCGTCGACTGCGCGACCGTCATCGGGCAAGGTCGACGTGGTCATCTGCGGCGCTGGGACGGGCGGGACCATCACCGGAGTGTCTCGCGCAATGAAGAAGACGCATAACAAGGAATGCATTGTCGTCGGCGTGGACCCTGTAGGTTTCGCGTTTGTGCTACTAAAACGTGCCTGACCTTTATTGCAGAAGGGAAGCATCCTCGCCGTCCCGGAAGACCTCAATACTGCCGATGACGGAGCTATGTACGTCGTGGAGGGCATCGGCTATGACTTCATCCCCGACGTCCTGTCCCGCGATCCTGCCGACGTCGACTCGTGGATCAAGACAGGCGACGATGAATCCTTCGCGGCCGTCCGTATAATAATGAGATCCGAGGGCCTCTTGGTCGGCGGAAGCAGCGGCAGCGCGCTCAGTGGGGCGGAGAAGTGGTTCAAGACGGAGGCGGGGCAGAAGGTAGCCCAGACGGAGGGAAAGAATGTCGTTCTTATTTTCGCCGATGGGTGGGTATTTTTCTGCCTTGTGTCTCGAGAGTCTTTACTGAGATATTTTTCCAGCATCCGCAACTACATGAGCAAGCCGTGGTTTTTGAGCATGGCAATGGAGGCGGAACCTTCTGAACTTGCTGCGAGCATCGCTGGCGCTCTCGAGGAGTCGGATTGAGGATGATGAGGTTGTATGATTGGACATTAATACTTAGACTGTTCCACCAGTACACTATACATGGCCCTGCACGCAGTGCACATCGCCGCGCACAGCACGACGCGTATTCTCTCCTTAAATTGAGACTCATAGACCGAGACTGCGAGGAAAAATCGGTCATTGGAAATGACCAAAAATTGCCGAGGGTTTCGCCGGCCGGCATGCTCGGTTTAATCGGTCGCAGACCGATTTGCCCAAAATACCCGAAGGATAGGAATGATGGCGGACACGATGTCCGCCGGACACCGGCGGACACTTCCCTTCAGGGAATTCACACATTCTTGCGAAATAGAGCTCTGTTGACTCTCTCAACAGTGTGATTAGATCGCTGCCCTAGTTTTAGCCTCTGTATTTTGTCAAATAGTCCTCGCGGTTCAAATTCACCTGAGTTATATTCACGACTTCAACTCCACCATTATCCTTGCAGCAGCTCGCCTCAAGCAAATTTCTTCCAGACATGTTATACAGGACTTTCTCTGGACGACTATATCACAAGTACTTTCGCTCCACGAAGGTCCCTCCACGGTTCTCTGAAATCGGCTTTCCCTTCAGGTCAATTCCTGGACGGCTTACCACAAATCATTAAAGGAAGGTCTTCCAGAAAAACACCTCCACGATAAGCCTTTCAGGCCATGTCCTGACTTCACGATTGAACTTATAACGAGTGAACAGATTGATCTTTGATCAATTCTCGTCTCTTTACTACCATGTCTCAGCCCACCGGGATAGAGGTCCTCCGCCGTTTGCAGACACATCCTTCCTTGGGGATCTCAAGTACAACCAAATTGAATGGTTTCTTAACCTGGTCAAAAAAATGTGGCTAGAGATTGTGCCTCCACAGCGCCAACGGCCTGTAATTCTGCCTCGCGCGGTCGCCGGATTCATTGCTTCAGCTCTGGATGTCGAACTTTCCCTGGTTCATCTTTTCTGGCATGCTTTCGGTGATCTTGGGGAACCTTTTTATTGTGCACCCGAGGAATCTTTAGACGACACTTTCAGACTTCACGGTCACGAACACAAACTTGGTGAGTCCAACCGTTTTTGACCCGCAAAATACTGACCAGTTAGGACCGGAGACCATCGGGCCACCCATTTCATTTTGCTCGCGGTTGGGCTGTGACTCGCACAAGCTCGGTGAACTGAGTACAGTTGAAGCCCGCCTGTTCACACTGTCTCGGGGGATCCTGCCAGTCTTTTCCAAATCTCTGTACTGCATCAGGAAATCTGGGAAAATAAGATTTGAAGTTGCGGTGATCACAACTTTCGGCAACATTGATCCGCCATTGCAATGCCATATATTGACTTGCGATTTGGCCATCAATGTTGCAATGATATTGTGAAGAATGCTATTATTGGGGAGGAGTTCATAAAGGTGCTACAAGAGTACCACAAAATTGGTGCGCGATTGCAGCTTCACTCCAACTCAGGGGCGGCTTTGCGACTTGTTACAATGTTATTGTCGCCATATGCTAAACATGAAAATACGGTCGGATGCATACCGAAACATGATGTAAGTAGTCTGCGGCTATGAATTTTGTCGTTTGAAGCAGGGTGCGCAGGACAGAAGCAGGAGGCGCAGGAGGGACCGAGGAATTTGACCAAGTCCATTTGAAACTCCGCTCCGGCGGATCTCCCCGCCTATGTGTTTCATCAATTGTTCATCACAAGTTCATCAGCACATGCACGCGGTCTCCCAAGTGATACTTAAGAACCAAGAGATTGCCAACGGGCAACATCTTCTTTGCTTTCCCCCATCTTCCCTTGTCGCTTCATCCCTCTTCCATCCCCTCTTCCCGCAATATGGGCCTCTCTGAGCCTCTTTCGTTCTCCAAACATCAAGCATCGTCGGTTCGCTGCATCAAGCTTCGTGTTCTAAGTCAAGGCCATATCAAGGCGTCAAAACAAGCCAAATTCAAGGCCTCAAGACTCCTTGAGAATTTAAACTTCAAGACCCACTCTCACAAGGCAATCCAAGATCATCGTCTGAAGGCATCAAGACTCCGCAAACGCACATCAAGCTCTTCTTTCTGCGGTTGGCGTCTTCGAGCGGGTTGTTTTTGGATGTATAACATATCGGTGCGTGCTCGGCATCTTCCGTATTCCCGTGATAACATGTTTCCGAGCAGCCCGCTCATGTGTTTTGCTACATGTAGCCAGGATTTGATACGTAGACTTGCAATATATTTGTTTTCAATCCCTTTCCCTGTGATTTAAGTGTATCGGACTGGATTGAGGAGCAAAAAACGCTATACCCCCGGCCTACGGCATGTTATGCAGTCCTCTCCAATCCAATACATCGTGTTATGTCGGTTGCGAGCATCGTGATGCCCCGCAATGATTGCGCACATTGCCAAAGGGGGGACCTGCACATAATCAAATCTGATGGATTGCAATGATGGTCACAATTATTGTGAAGATTGTGTCGCTTGTACGCATCGTAATGACCATATATGGCATTACAAGAAATTCCCGGATTCCCTGATGTGCCGAAGTATGTTAGATCGTCTGAGCATCTCCCCCCTCTAACATTCTTTCTAGACTGTTTTACGAGATATTATCACAACTATTCTGTAGAACATACCTCCGATCCATCAGCGCGGCGTACATATTATGACGAGGACGTGCCCGAGTTTATCCAGGTCACGGACACTGGCTTTGTGGAGCGAAGGCTGTGCATTTTTTTCGAAAATGAGATGTCCATTTCTCAGTACGTCCTTACTTCTAGTTATTGGGACTCCCATTTATTTTCCTCTAATACAGTGCTACATGTCAGGGGATCTCCCGAGTCTACAACGCAGCCCTAGGGAATTCTTCCATTCCAAATTCTTCCCGCCTTCTCCATGAACTTACAGGGGACCTTGTTCTGGAGTCGTTCCTCTTTCATGCGGTCCTACGTGACAAAAGAAGACACAGAGAGGTTCTGTCTGTGATTCACGGCGACTATCAGAACCATCGGTTAGACGAAGCATTGAAAGAGAGAAATTATCGGATGGCTGGCACCGGTCAGCACCACTGGGCTCATGCGTGCGATAGATGCATGAGAGTATACCAAGGCGAGGATGGCAGGTGGTGTATGTTCTTTGTATTTGTTCACATTCTCCTTCTCATTCTCCTTCAGATCGTATGACCGCTGGGGTGCATGATGGGGTTACCGTCAGGCATTTGTGCTGTAGTGTGCACAACTGCAGGGAGGCCTTGCCGACTCAGCATTCTCATTTTTGTCATTCACATCGGGATCTTATTAAGATCTGTTGTGTTCACACATGCAGCAAGACAGCAGAACCTGGCTTCCGGACCTGTACTCTTCAAGCTCATCGTGATTTTCAAAAGGAAACCAACATGCGCAATACCGGTATGTTTCAGTTGCATGCACACCTCCGAAATGCCGGTGCTGCCCAGATACCTGCGGCAGGTGCAACTGTAAGCAAATATCCACATATCGTACTAGAGCTCATGTGTTTTTCTAGACGTCGGTCAGCCTTCCCGCATCCGTGTCTCAGACCTCAGAAAACCTGACTTCAGAACCAACCATCAAAGGTCGTATTTCCCGGAGCTGGACACACAACGAGCAGCTCTTTGTTGATGCTGTGGGGTGATTCTCTCCCGGGCCACATTCTTTGGTGCGGAGGGTATTACGGGCGTAAAAGTCTGTCCCAAATCCGGCAATACTCGAATCTCTAACTCACTTTCCATAGGACTTTTCAAAGGCCACTTTTCCTGACGAGTTTCCTGGTTCTCTACCATCATACATTTTTTATGACAACAATTGCCAGTTTCTCAAGCATCTCCGGAGCTCCGGGGACACCTACTTTGATCACGTTGGCCTTCCCGTCGACGTCTTTCATTTCAAATGCAAGCATGCAATTCGAGATGGCTTCTGCCAAGTCAATTGTAATCCCGCTCAATTTCTGGAGCTCATCGGAGAAAATGGAAAGTGGGTTTTCAACTCCTCAGCAGCGGAGCAGGCAAACATGTGGTTTGGAAAGTTTCAAAACACTGTACAAGAAATGCCTGTTTTACGGTCTGTTTCTTACAATTTTAACGTTCAGCACATTTACCGTGCATAGATTTAATTTCTTTCTGGACGAAATGATTTCTCTTCATAATGAGAAAACTGTTGAAGACCTACGTAAACAGGGCTGTAGGCCTCATAAACAGGAGGAGGCACTTCTCAGAGGAGCCCAGATGTAGTAGATTAAAAAAAACTGATTCACATACAACCAAGATGAAAATACTGGAGCTGCTACACACGGGGTCTAAGATTATATCCGCAACGAATACGTAGCAAATCATCTGCTCTGGTAATGTCCCAGGTACGAATTGTAGGATGAGTTCCAAAAGATTCCGCAAGATTCTGATGGTAGGCACTTTCGCTCGGCATAACTGTCCCGTGTTCATGACGCCCATTGAAGACCCTGTAAAAACAATTGAAAAGCTAGCCAATAGAACTTGGGCAGTAACGTAACAGACAGTGTTGGGTCGGGTCTCGATCACAACACCCCATCGCACGTACGCAAAACTGTAGTTGTTCCGCCCACAGTTTTTTTTGGTCAGCTGGATACACGGATAGTACCCAGCGAGACTGTTGGTTAAGCCCCTGCCCAGCTTTAAATCCTCCTCGCCCATATCCAGGTCACCATGCACGGGACTGATATAGTTGTTGCAATAGAACGCCGACATGCCAAAGCGGCCAAAACTTTAATTCCAGACTTGCTGAGACTTGCCAGCTGCCGCTTCATGTCAGGATAAATTGTCGCGCCCACCTTGGCCAGGACGTCGGTGTCCTGGAGGAATATCAGGACAAACAATGCAATAATAAGCAAGCAGAATACTCACCACTGCATGGCGAAACAGAGCTTTGATGTCTCAGGTGTGTCACCTTCATGGCAGGCATAAGGGCCATATATGTCGCCCTTCCCACCGCCGCTCGCTTGACGGTTACCGGCAGCAGTCATGGAGCCATATCGCCAGGCCTCCAAGGCCTCTCGGCAACGAATGGCTCTTACCTTGACAGGCGATGATTTGCTACAAGGCGTCGCAAGGTTCGCTTTGATAAAGCCTTGTAACGTACACCTCCAACCTTGAAATAATGAGTCCATAATATTTGGATGGAGCAACATAACTCACAAAGACATCAGGCTTCCCCTTTTTGCGCCAATAAAACCGTACAATATCTTGTCCACATCTCCTCTGTGTCTGCGGCCTAGGTCTCACCGATTCCATCTTCAAGTCCTTGAAAGGATCATAGTAACAAGCCCGCTTGCAAGCAGATTTCCCCTACAATGTTTCCGGAATTTAGATTAGTGGACTCGGCACATTTGAACAAACACTCACCGTGTTTACCGGTTGCAATCTGTCGCCAATCGGTGCGCAGGTCAGAGCGGCGCCAATGAGATGCTTGCAATTCCGGGGCTTTACGTAGATGTGTCAAGTACCGGATCGCCGTCGGGACCGATCGGATCCGAGGGGTCCTGTCAAGACAATGTTGAATGTGAGCGAGGAGTGAACACTACACAAGATATGGACTTCGCGTGGAAAGTGCGAAGTCCAGTCGGGACCGAGACGGAGCCGACGGGGACAGAGTGGACTTGGCTTCAGCTCGTGCACTGCGCCCTTCTCTACAGCCCGTGTCCAATTTCGGAAAAGGTCGGAGGCCGACGAAGGGAGGATAACGGAGGCCGACGGAAGACCGAAGCGAGGATGAGGATATGGAGGAAGTCTTAGTCGATATTCAAACTGACTAGAACAGG
>JARKIE010000193.1:0-179917 GCA_029378255.1 Mycena rosella | reverse complement strand
CATCGCTGGGCCTGTGTGCCCTTCATGCGGAGATCCACGTGCTCCGCAAAGTCAACCATCAAGATGATTTGTCCTCCTCGAGGGTTCTTTCTCACACCCTCGGCTGCCTCGGTGCCATTCATGTTGCACTCCGGCGGGCATCAACTAAATTTGATCTTCTGGCCCCGCCAGTCGATGTCCGGGTTGTGTTTAAACAACCAGTCATAGCCGATAAATATCCTGGCCTTCCCAAGGCCCGTGACGAGGAATCTCTGCTGCTCGCAGTGGATTCCGATTCCCATGATCAACTCAACGTAATGAGTGATCCGTCTGCCCACATTCTCGGAACCATCCGCATTCCGAGCAACGATCTTCTGATCGAGCTCCCTGAGCTCAAAATCCTCGGCCTTTGCGTAAGCCCGGTCTATGCACGTGGTAGTGCACCCATTGTCCAGCAACGCCCTGATGCGGCGTGTCTTTCCCGTGTCAGGGGACATAAGTTCGACCGGGATCAGCATCTCGTGCTGATTCCTCTGCTTCTGGAACTCCCTGAGCTCCTGCGCCAAGCGGGATTCGGTTATCCTCATTGCGCGTCAGGCCAACCACCGGGCTGCCTCCTGCTTCTTGAGTCCGAATGGGACTCGTGTCCGGATCTCTTTCTGGGGCGCTTCCTCCTCTTTCGAGGATTGAGCCATCTTTTTCTCCGCACTATTTTCTCACTGGTTTGGGTTCCAGGGGCCTTTTTGAATGCGCTCCAGCGCTTGTTCTCTTCATCCATGCGACAATTTTTAATATTACGAATGCGGTTCTGATTCTCCATGATACGTATTTGTTTTTGGTCTTTTTCTACATTATCTACTACTATTTTGTCCTGGGTATGTAGACTAATGCATTCTTTTATATAATTTACAAAATTGTTCTCGGGGGTCTGGGGGGTCTGCATGGGGGACTCTGCATCTAGCAGAGTATATTTATTGTTCAGGGAAGGAGGCACCGGGTCGGCCATGACCGGTGTCAAGCAGAAAATATGTTTCCCTTGGGAGTCCGGAAATAAGCTTTATTCGGGACTTTACCAAGTGTTCAAGTATCCACCAAGAATTGCCTATTTAAGAGATTCGGCGGTGATTTCCAAATCGGGAGTGGCTATGCAAAAATGTCTTAGCGCCTGGAGGTCGGCGGCTTTCTGATCGGATCAATAAGGCCGGTGACCCCGGGAGACTTAGCAGGTAGTTGTATCGAATTTAATAGGCTTTTTAAGAGACTTAGGAACTTGAGCAAGCGAATTATTAAGCGAAAGAATTTAATTGCTACTGAAAACTACAAAGTGGGGGTGCTAAAAGCTAGGGTCCATGTCCAATTTCCTGCTCCTTATATACCTTTTCAAATCTCATGACTCATCTCCTTGGAGTCATATTTACTGACTCCTCCTGACTCGTTGTGACTCCATGTGACTCTATGTGACTCCATCCGGATTTCCGTTCGGGCTCGGCAGGTGCCGACATGATGACTCATCACTTATTTTGTAATCATGATTTTATTCAATATTTTGTAAGCGATGAAAATTGAGTGGTGGATGGTCTTCCAGGTAAACATTTTTCCTGTGGGACACCGGGGCCCTCTTGAAAAATCCTGGCCGTACTTGGCCCGTGCTTGTTCGAAAAGAAATTTAAAGTCCTCCTTGGACATGTCGTTGGTCCGCAATGAGCGGACTTTGATCTTTCCACGCTCGTGGCGCGGTTTCGGGCACTCCCGTGCCATGTGGCCCTCCAAGCCACAGTTATAACATTTGAAGGCCGCCGCCTTCATTTTGGACGCGTCAATGTCCATCGGAGCTGTCTCCCCCGGAGCCAGCTTCTTTGCCAAATTTGGCGCGGTCCCCCTGGTATTACCGGTGGCGGCAGCCGGGATCCTTGGGGGACCCAAAAAGGGGTCCTGGCGGCATGCTTCAGCTGTGCATTGCGCAGCTTCTCACATTCGAGGACACGACCAATGGTCATTATCCTCTTTTTCATCCCGAGGTAGTCCTCGGGGATCTCGATGCCGCCACATAAAGCTGGGTGCAAACCTCCGGGTTGACGAGGTTCTCAAGGTTTTCGCACAGGAACTGGTTGTGGTCCCCATACTCGGAGTGCGGGTTGTAGCCTGCCTCCTCGGCGTTCAGTTCGAACACCTGGATGAAATCGGCCAAGGCCGACTTCCCTTGCCTCGTCGTGGTGAGGCAAATGTACGCTGTCTGGCACACATTCTGGTCCTTGAAAGTCCTGGACAAATCGTCCAGGAATTTCTTGAAGGACTACCCCTCGGGCAACTCCTCACCGTCCTCATCAAGGACTTGTCTGCGCCAATTACGGACCCAGTTAGATGCTGGGGTGGGCGCGCCGTCTTTGCTGCCGAGCAGGGAGATCGTGAAGGCAATCTTGGCCTTTGGGGTAGCAAACTCCTCGCTGTAGGCCCACATGTAGTTTTTGAGGGCCTTGCGCCAAGTATCCCACTTGGACTTGTCCACGCCATCGAAGTGCGGCGGCGTGGTGGCGAGGGTGATCTTCGAGGTTGGGAAAGACCTTGGGGTGCGCGGTACGAAGGGTTCAGGAGCCGGCTCATGCTCCATGGGCTTGTGAAGATGAGCGGGGGATCCTGGTTCGGACATTTGGGCGATGTCCGGGAAGCTGTGGTACAGCTGGGTGGCGGCGGGAGTGGATGGGGAAACGGGAGGTGGCTCGAAGGCTCGGGCAACCTCAGACACGTCCGAAGATTCGGACAAGGTAGTTTGGATGGGTGGCGCAAGTAGTGTATGTGGGAATAACGGCGGGGATGGAGGATGGGGGTGGTGAGAAAGTCGCGGGGCATAGGGTGCAGAAGGTGGAGAGAGAGGTGTCGGGGTGCGGCGAGGTGGGGTAGGATTGGACTCCGAGGAGCCTGTCGAGGGTGCGCGAAACGTCGCGGCTTTGCTGGTTCCGCACAGAGCAGGTGGTGGGGTTCGAAGCGGTCTCTTGCGAATAGAACTGTACCGGGTCTTCTACGACACCCCCGATGATAGCAAGGTAGTCCTCCCCGAAGGTTGAACTAGCACTCCTGCGACTGTCTTAGTGCTGGGACGGACTCAACGTTTCCCGTAGCACGACATCTGTCTTTTTTAAATGGACCGTGCACGAGGGGCGCTGCAATTATTTTACTTCGGTGTGGACGAAGTGAATGTCGGGGAGGGAGGAATGGAACCTCAGATACGAGAGTCCAAGTAGAGGTAAGAAAGGACGACTGCGAGGTGCAGTGTCGAGTGGGTAGAGGTTGGTGCGCAAAGAGTGCGGGAGAGGGGGAAAGGGAAAGGAGGTCGGGAGATGGCGGTACAATGCGGTAAGAAGGGGAGTCTTTTATTATGTCACAGTCAAGACCTTGCGTCCAACTCTACAAGAGAGTGGATTGGGAAGTGCAGGTAGATGTCTCGAAAAGATGATTGAATAAAAGACTAAAGAACTACAAGTGAATAGCTACTCTACTTATACTGTTTGTTGAACCATGTGAACTTAAGTAGCTAAGTATATAATACAATGAGGTTACCAGGTGAATCGTGATCAGAGACGTCAAGTGTCAAGTGTCAATACTAAATATAGTCCATGGAAACGACTATTGTGTTCCGTTGCCATGTGATCTTTGGCCAGCAAAGTCCTCCCACGTTATGCCATTGGCATGAAGTGCTTGTGCAACAAGCGCTGGGGTCACGTGCTCATCGATCGGTGTTGGAGCGATTAGATTGGGGTCAAATCGGGACAAGATGAGTCCCCAGCTGAGGGGGGGCCAGTTGGATCATTTCATGGCCCAGAGTTCCTCGGTCAGTTGCCAAATTAATTTTGCCCCTGAGGCATCACATTCAAGCACGATATGTTCGAGGTTCTCAGGGACTCCACATGTTGGGCAGACTGCAATGGAATCAAGATTGTCAATGTGTCCAGAAGTCGCCGACTCTGAAAATGTTGTGAATCAACTTTCAGAATAATTCGCGGTGGAGTCGTCTCAGATTTGTGGAATGTATAGATTTCCAAATCATTTCATCAGTAGGAGTGTAATCAGAGACTTCATGCACGGAGCACCGGATACGATCTAAGTTGATAAATGTTGCCTTCCTGAACGGTTCTGAGTGTCTGCCTTTAATAATTTTCGTAAAGATTCGCTGTGAGCCTTGTGAGATTAGAATACCCGGGCAGTTGAACATTAAATCGATTTGGGTACCAACCTCAAGCGGAGGGTATGAATCAGTACCTGCAGTGACGGGGAAAGTGATTGTTGTCTGCTTGAACTGTGTTCGTGCAACTCGCTCATTCAGGGCTGCAAATACTGCTTTGAAGAGCAGGAAACTTGGGTCTAACATGTTGTTTTCAGATTTTGTTCTCTCCTTAATTAGTGTTTTGAGCAAAAAGTCGGATGAAGAACATAGCAGTAAGGGGACGTTGTGTGGGATTTTCTGCAGCACTGTGAGGGCAGCCCCTAATATTCCTGATTTAAAGTTAATTTTTATGGTTGGGTTGTCAAATGTGAGGTGGATAGTTGCATCCTCATTGAGTTCATCTGAAACAATTTTGAATCTTGCCATAATTTGAGGGTCATACTGACCAGCATGCAGGACCTTGATATGTACAAAGGCTGTTATTTGATCAGGGAGTGGCTCCAATCGGAGTTGTCATCGTGCCGGAATCTCATTCACTGAATCATCCCCAGCAAAGATCCGGAAGCCATTTGTGGTGCTGGATAATCTGAAGTTTGGATCATAGGTCATTGGTTTATCAATTTCTACCCCTCCTTGGTTAGCTTCCAATTCCTCTGCTGTCAGTTTAAGCTCGTTGCAAAAGTCAGCCGTTAGAGCTAACAGATTCCATTTTGGCATAATACAGTCTATCAATATCTGGGCCGTCTCAATGCATTTGCCAGGGTGTATGCAATCAAGTTCATTTCAATCTCTGTTGCAAGATGGGCATCCACAGTTTTTACGGGCAATGCCACTAAGGTAGCGGACATGCAAATACGGTTGCCTCACGTGACGACCCGTTTTGCCCAAAACAGGCGAGTATAAGTTGAGTACAAGTTTGCAAAGTGAGAACAGAAAATCCGGCAAAACAGACCTGTGTCAATGTGTCTTGATACCTCTCCTAAATATTTTGAGGAGTTTTAGTTACGAAATGGGGGACTAGTTCCCAAATTAACGGTCAATCGGTGATTTTGGAACTAGTCCTTCATTGTTCAACTGAAATTCATCAAAATATTTGGGAATGCTCCTAGGTGATATCCTAACAAGACTACTTCGGCAGATTGTCTATTTTCCCCCGAGGGAAAGAGGACTTGAGGAAAGATTCTCAATTTTCCCGAAAAGGTACTGTCACGTGGGGCAACCGTATTTGCCTGTCCGCTACCTTACTAGGGTTGATTGTGTGTGGTCATCTTGCCACCGTAGTTCTCCTCGTAGCTATTATGAGGGCGTCTTTAACCGTCCGAACCTCATGTTGGTTTCTGAGGCAAATTGCTGCATCTCGAAGGCAGGCATTTTTATAAGCTGGTTGGCGGATAGCAGGGTGCTTCCATATCGGCATCTCCAGTTGGACATCACGGTCAATTGAGAGTGCTGTAAATTTGAGGTTGAACTCCTGGGCTACAGATATCATACCCTTCAGGTCGTCAGGTATCCTGTCTGACCTGGGGATGGGGAAATGGATGTCGTGTCGGAAAATCCGAAATTGAGTGACAAGGGCCGATAAGGGCCGATATGGCCCGATAAGTCCGTCAGGCAAAAAGGGTCCTGATAATGGTCAAGAATTCATTATAACGGATTGTCAGGCTGACCAGCCTTATAGGGCCTTATGGAACCTGATCAGCCTGACAGGGGCCGATCAGGGAAGGCCCGACGGCCGAAAGAAAAGCTTAGTCCTCTTATCATGAGGACTATTAGTGTTTTTTTTTTTTTTTTTTTGAATCGATACTCAGTGTTGTAGTTAGTGTTTCAATGAATTATAGTGGACTGGTAGACTAGAAGTAAACAAGATCAAGTAGATTGGTAATAGTATTCGCAGTGATACCACTAATAGTCTAATACTTCAATTGCAAACACACATCATGTGTGGAAAATGTTTGGGGGTCATCACCAGAGTTATGCACCTGGGTCCGGGTCCTTGGTGGAGCCCGTGTGAAAACATCGAGCAGGGCTCCACAGCTCGTCCACAGCCGTCAGAACTCGAAAACAGAAAGTGGTTGAAAATTGGTATGTGTCGCCAAAAATATATCAGCAGACCTCTGACTTCTCAAATCATGGATATGCAGCTGATTTAAGGAGAATTAAAGCTGGCCTTACAGTACCTGATACCAGGTTATCGCGCCTTATGACCGGAAGCCTGAACGTTATCGGGCCTGATAGGCGGGCAAGGCCTGATCAGGCAAATTGGGTTTTTCCGACACGTTTAAGAAAATGCTGATGATTTGACCTGGTCTAATGTTTAGGTAGCTAGTCTCCAGGTATTTTCTGAGAATGAAGTCAACAAAATAGCACCACAATGGTCGGTCATCTCCTTGGATGAGGTAGCATTGAAGATTCCAAAGATGAATTGCTTTGTTCCGAGAGGATATATCCAAAATTCCTTTGCCTCCTTGATCAACTGGGAGGATCATTGTCTCCAGTGATATTCTGGCTGTTTTTCCATCCCACAAGAAGGACCGTATCAATTTTTCGAGTGTGTCCCCAATATCCATTGGCATCCCTTGGACACTGGTCAGATACTGTGTTCGACCTCCAATTACCATACTAATGATGTGACACTTCCCTTCCAGAGTTGGGTGTGTTGCTTCCCAGCGCATGAGATCGGTATTAATTTTTTCTAGGACAGAGGGCCATGGTGTAGTATAAGGGATGTTATTTCCGATACATGCACCAGCATGCGGCAGCTCTCGCCGTCAGGCACAATTCTAATAGTTGTGTTGATGTCACCAATGCGGGAGTGATCGTTGATTCGTCTTTCTCCTATGACTTTCTGACGATAGGAGGACCTCCCAAAAGGAAGGAGCACTGTTTTATGCTCATTAAATTTTGCAGTAGATGCGGCACACCAGAGGCGTAGAATGCTCCACAGAGTTTCCATGGAGTCAGTGAATTTTAAGTAGATGGTGGTGTCGTCAGCAAAAAGTGATACCACTAGAGTCTTATTTGTTCCGGGAATAACTACTCCCTCAATATCGGATTTCCGCAGCAGGCATGCAAGCGGCTCAATAGCCAGATTGAATAAAAGCAGGAGAGGGGATCAACTTGCCTCACTCCCCTGGTAACGACATATGGATCACTGAGGTTCGCCATTGATCATCACTATAGTTTTGGCGTCAGTGTACAAACTTTTGATTGTCTTTGAAAATTTGAGAGGGAATCGCATATGGTCTAGAACACGGAGAAGATAATCATGGTTAATTCGATCATACACCTTCTCTTGGTCAAGGACGATAAGTATGCCATCTTGTTCCGCAACTTCCGCATAGTTCAGCAGGAATTTCGCTAATTTGACCTGGTCTTCAATTTTCCGCCCTTTCATGAAGCCCGCTTGATCTGGTTTTATCAAAGAAGGAGCAACATTCATTAGTCGAATAGAATAAGCCTTTATCATGAGCTTGTAGTCTGTGTTCCACAGACTAATTGGCCTGTAATTGCTAATGAGACCTGTGTCTCCTTTTTTGAACACGGGACATAACCATCCCATGTTGAAGTTACATCCATCGAATAATCCAAAGTGTCCAATGTCGCGATATAAGTCCGCCAGGAATCCCAAAATGTTAAAAGCCCTGCCTGGCTTGTCTTTATTTTATTTTTGTATTTAATGACCATGGCTTTGAAAAACTCGTATCGGATGCCGTCTATCCCCGGGGCTTTGCTATTGTTGGACAGTTTCAATGCATTTCGTATATCCTCTTCCGTAAGAGCCTTCTATCACGCGCTGGGAAGCTGGCCACACGGGGAAGCTGGCCATTTGCCAAATATAAGGATCAATACTACTGAATGTTGAGGGCTCGGACTCGGGGGAGGGAGTAGGACCTCTGACGCCCATGTATGTCAAATTTGGACTCAAAATGATGAGTTGATCGAAAGTTGTGGCACGTTTGATTGCGGGCCGAAGGGTGAGAAAATCATTTTCTTAACTCCGAGTGGCCATCTCGCTCATTTCTCCACCAATTCTTCGTCAATCCATGACTTCGGGAGCTTGTTCTTCTTGTTTGATCTCGGGCTTTCTACTGGGCATGAAAAAACTTCCGGAACTGCACCCTTTCTATGCTAAACTCGGATATATGATTGCAATACAACCATGAGTGCCCCGATGCGACGACCCGCGTAGCAAAGCATCCTTCCACACTACAGGTCCAGCACTTTGCATAGGCCATGAAGATGATGGGCACTTCATTTGTACCTGTATGCCTTAATTCTATTTATTTGATACCTCTCTCAATGTTGTCCGATTCGCTAATCACCCGATTTTCGGTGGTAGCAAAGTTTAAATGTGGGGCTCTCAGCAGTGCGACTCAAATGTGGAGCAGAGGGCCCAGATACGTTCATAACAAGTAGATGAAGTCGCCTGCAGCTTTTTTTGGCCAAGCATGCCCTCTCGCTGCCGTGCGGCCCTCATTTGATTAGAGATATGGATCCCGCCGTTCCCCCTTTTCATCAGAAGCACCCAGTGCTACCCTTTTTACGGGTCCAGTGTAACATTTTAAGGCCTGCAATATATCATCTACATCCCTTGAACGATATTATACACTGCGAAGCTATCGATTGAGCCCGCAACAATGAATTTGCGCGGGTGGCCAGGTACCGTGTCAATTGCCTATTTGGGAGTTCTGACCGAAATAAATTCGCCACACAGTCAAAACATCACTAAAATTGGTGTAAGTGGGCTTCACTTGCTCACAGGATGTATGCCTTCCATTTGAAGCCCTCGGGCGCCCTGAAAGACTCTCGAAGAGTTGCTAATGACCGAAAATAGCTAAGGTGGCCAGGTACCCGGCGGTTGATAGTTGTTCATTTCATTGTATTCATTTTGAGATAACCGTGCATCGCACTTCTCAAGCACTTCCTCAGTGCACATCATTCGACCATATTCGTCGTTGGAAACATCAACATATCGTGTTGCCTCGTGGTAATCCCGGGCCATCTTGGCCATTCGTTTTGGACGAGTTTCGAAGCAGGGTACAGTCGAATCATTCTCTTTTGTCTTAAATTCGTTTATAGTATTCCTCAGGTGATACTCCTTGGTGGAACGAGTCCAATAGTCAGTCTTCAGGCTTTCACCCTCAATGTCGTACCGAGCCTCTGACTGGGCCTTCTGACGGTCAGCTTCTTCTCTAAGATAAGTTTCAATCTTTCCCTCTAGGTGTAGAATTGCGAGATTTAGTAGGCATATCTGCATCATTGATAACAAGGTGTTTCTGTGCCGTCCAGGTGCGGATTTGGCGGGATCTCTCTTTAACCAAGCGGGAGCATTTTTTACCTTCTGCGGTAATGTCAATCTTGAATTTGTGCCAAAGGTTTTGGATGTTCTGCTGGCTTTGCCGCTCAGTACGGGTCAACTCTTCCAGCTCTTCCGTGAGCTGCTTTGATCGGATAGAAATGTAGTTCATAAATCTTGGTGTTTTGAGGAGATATATAGGTAAGTTCTAAATCCCTGGCCCATACTCCTCATCTGGCCGACATGTCAATTGGACAGAAATCAAGTGGTGGTCACTGGCGATTAAACTAGGTTCGATTGACCAATTTCGATATCGTTTAAAACGGTCTACTGGTACATAGACTCGGTCAAGACGTGAGCCAGATACATATGTCTCATTCGTGCTTACATTGGTGCGCTTCTGGAAGCAAGTGTATTCGTTCGCATCAGAAAATGTTGTACGCCAACCATCTTGCATGTGGAAGAGGGCCTTCAGGCATACAAAGCTCAGAGGTACTGTCTCTTCCTTGTTCGAGGTACGATCTTTAATGTCTTCAACAAAATTCCAGTCACCCAGTGTTTCAGTTGGAAATGGAAGTTCTGGATTTTCTAAGTAACAATGCCATAATCGGGCCCACATCCTCTCTCTTTCCAGAGGGGTGTTTGGGGCATAGATGTTCAGAATGTTTATTGTTTCTCCCCGATGTGATGGAATGACAAGCATGATTGCATGGCCCTCAATGAGGCCATACTCTTTCACGTTTTCCGTGTCAACATATTTTTTGTTCAGAAGGATGCTAACTCCAGCTGTGGAGTTAGGTTTTATTGGGTGTCCAGAGTTGAACAGTTTGAACCATTTCCCATAAATGTTGTTGAACTGGCTAGCAGCGATATGATCCATATGTGTTTCTTGCCAGGCGAAAACACCTATCCTCTTCTCGTCCACTACTCTCTTCATGTAATTGAATTTGTGTCCTGCGCTGCTCATGGATTTATTTTTGTCTCTCTCGTTTATATTTTGGGACGCAATTGTTACATTCGAACGGGTGAACTTCGCTGAATGAGTGAGCTTCGGAGGTTTATTCCTCTGTCTAATTTGTTTATTCAATTCCCCCCAATTTTCAGGGATAAGGCATTGCCTGTCTTTATTTTCTTGGCTTCTGGCTGACGGTACGTGCAGCGAGTCGATATTGGCATAATAAGTTTGATCATTTAAAAGTTGTGCTGCAGTGTTAGAATTGTTCGCATGGGAGTCGTTATACGTTCCCTCTACATCTCCCATAATTATATCCGGAATTGTATTTGTACCATTCGTAATACGGCCATTTGTGTTCCACAGATTGGGAGTCGCCGCAGTTGATATGGCCATCAACCATGGTGAATCATGGTCTGTGGTAGTCATATTTCGAAGGTCTGTAGGGGAAAGTGGATGCTGCCCTCGCCCGTCGCTGTAGCAGCCAGAGCAGCAGAGCCGCTACAGAAAGGGCCGTGTGTTGGGTAGTCGGAGCTAGGCCCCGGATCACCCCGACTCCTGCTGATTTCACTCTCTGAACTCGTAGCCGGCAGGCACTGACGAGAGGGATGTAACACGTCCCCAGAAACCTCCTGTGAACCAGAAGGGCCCTCAGTACCAATCTGAATATTTGTGTTGTTCATAGGCATGTTTTGGGTGCGTTTTAAGACTGCCGTATTAGGATTTGAATAAAATTTCTAGCCCGAATTGTACCTCTTGACAGTGTGGCATGTTGAGGGTTCCAGGCTCAATGGATATGGGAAAGCAGCCACTTAGTTTGGACGATTTATGTCTCAATGCATCAAGATTTTATGTAGAATGTATTCAGAGATCAGACTAATAGGCATTGAACAATGGATTGAAACTGGGTCATGAGAACATATGGGCTTTGTTGTTCAGGCACTCTTAGCAGGCAGCTTGTCAGAAGTTGAAGCGCGATAATACAATACAGTTGTTGAAGGCTCGCATCTGAGTCCTGCCGGACCGGATCACGTGATCTCGGCTCAGCTCGGCAGGGATGAGTCATAAGGTGACGTGGCAAGGTGGGGCAATGTCGTCGCCGCAGGGTGACACGCATATCAGTAATTTGACAGGTTCCATGTGGCCCTCGTGACGCTTTTTGGCTTGTGAGTCCATGTCCACAAGCACTTCAAGACCTACCAGCACTGCAAGGAGGCCAAGGATATAAATAATATTTGATACTACAATGTATTATGCTAGTCTCCATATAAAAACTCGTGCGTATGGTGGTCAGGCAAGTGATTTACGAAGAACCCACGAAACAAGTCTAGGGAGTACGAAAAGTGGAAGTCTTCATCCAAGAAGGCAAAGCCGTATACTGGGAGTAGGTGAGCGCCGCGCGCAATGGTGTCGAGCTGAACAACTCCAAGGCTACGACAACCGCTCCTCTCAAACTCTGGTGCAATGACCCACATCCCCATGGCATCGTTGGGTGCATGGCCCAAGCGCCTGTGCCAATGGAGAAGGGCACATGGGTAGTGGAAGTCGCCATGTGTGAAGGAAAAGAAGAGGAGGGTCCGGCTGATTGCCATCCCTGGCATCCCTGCGACGGGGGCATCCGTTACAACAAAAACAGTGTCGTATCGAGGATATTGACCACGCCAATTGGGGTTGGCACGGATGCATTCTCGGTACATTCCACCTGCCCCACAAAGCTCACTCGGTGCATAGACGCGAGCAACAGCAGAAAGAAACACAGAAACCCGCGGGCAAGAGTCAAGCGGGATTTGGGTGGATGGGATGTCGGAATTTGGATTGAGCTGGTCATATAGGAACCGGCGCACAAGCTCGGGGAATTGTGGCTGCTGGATATGGGCTGCGAGCTCTGCAATGTCTCTGGGATATCCATGTTCTGAACAAAAACCAGGCTTAATACGATCAACATCGCAGAAATGTGGTACTTACGAGCAGTGCGCGCCAGCTCCATAGACGCTAGTGACTTCGGGCCTGGCGCGTCGCAGCCGTTGTCCTTGTCCTCGTCGTCTTCAGCTGGCTGTGGTGGTTGCAGCAGCTCGCCTCTCATGGTCTGTGCCGCATACAAAGAGGTGGAGCCTTCCATCATTCCTTGGCTGGTGAAGATGCTACGGAGGGTGGCAATACGGTCCAAACGCGTCAGGACACGTAGCATCTGGATCAAGGCATTGTATCGGCTCGAGCGCCGCCACGGTTCCTTGACAGCCTTAATATGTTTAGATTCTGTTATCGAGGAGCACGTGCCGTTCGGCGATCCGAAAAGGATGATCGAAGGGCGATAATGGACCATAGAATGCTGTCGTGGTAGGGATATGTTGACGCGAACACCAGTGGTGATGGAAATGTCGCGGCAGTGGTGAAAGCGGTCCAGCGCTTTGTCGACGCTGTCAAGCGTGTTGGTCGTAAGTGCATTGCGCCGGACCAAGTAGCAGAAATCCAAGAACGGCAATATGGTTTTGACCATCTCAGATGGGACATGTCCTGCAATGGCGGCAAGGTACACCTGTGTGAAGGGTGCTTAAGATCGAGAGTAAGAACTGCAAATGTGGGGGGAACACACCTTCATCAGTGCCTTCGAGTCGTCGCCGGTCCACTGGTGAAAGTCGTGCCCATCGGGAAACCGCCGAAGACCGGGGAACGACAGCACAGCCGAAATCCGATGATCAATGTCGGCAATGATCTCCAGAGCGCGCACCTCGCTGTGTGTCTCGTGGAGGTACTGGATTACCCACTCGACGAGATGATCCTTGAAGGTGCCCTTGATGATTTGATGCAAAAAATCGGGGGATAAAAGCTCGTAGATTTTGGCGCACAGGAAGTCGTGTGTGAATGGCTATATAGGCCGTGAGATCGAGCAGTAAGACGCCGAATGGTACGCACGTACCACAACATCACTTCGAATCCCAAAATCATCCCACAGGGTGCCTGGATCGAAACAGGTTATGAGGAAGTCAGTCTTGCGATGGCTGCGCATGCGGGCACCGGGAGCATCCAGATCATTAGGTAGCGCATCACATCTGCGATCGGGATATAAGGTCGTGCAGATGGAGACAAAGACCGACGACGTACTTTGGGCACTAACCCTGCACAATGCAAGCAAGCCAGACCTGTTCCGGATAATTGGCGATGTATGGACCAAGACCATATATCACACGACGGAAATGGCCATCCGGGCAGCAAACAATTTCAGCGACCGTCATCCCAGGCTTCAGCGGTTCGAAGACGCGTGCCAGACATGCATGGTACATTTGCCGCACAAAATTTTGGAAGGCGTCTGTCTTGCGTTGTCTCTTTGTTGCTAATGTACGGGCTAAATATTTTGAAATAAGGAATACATGAGAAGTACTTTTGGGTATTGGGAGGAATGCAATAGGTAGGACCCTATTGCCGTGGGCCCTCCGCGCCACTCCCGTTATATTTCCCAGGGAACTATACACCAGATGGTACTCTTGATGACCGGTAGTGACAGAGACAGTTGTCTTGTCGCTCCCAGCGACCACGGTGAAACACTGACTATAGAACCACTGGTGAAATTAAGTGTGCAAGATGAACACTTAAGTGAACAACCAACAACACCAGCAACAACCAACAAATCCAACTATCAAACGTGCAAGGTTCAGGGATCCTACCAGGTATTAGGCAGTGGCAATTTGGGTTTTACAGGCAAGTGCAGTAGCTTATAGCTAAAGGTGACTTTGTGACGATTGAAACCATTCTAGGCGCTTTACACGACCTTAGAAGGTAAGGAAAGTTGGGTTTTTATGTGCAAGACTTGGAAGTAAGCCCAAGGGGTGATCCGTAGATCAAGAGTTTTATTTCCAACAATGTATTTCTGACAACCAAATGTATCAGCTAGAGTTTGGTAGATTGACTACTGCACAAAGCCGAGCGCCTTCAAATGTTTATGTGATTTTTAACAAAGCAAGTCCTGTCCTGTCCTGTCCTGTCCTGTCCTGTCTGGTCTGGTCTGGTCTGGTCTGGTCCTGTCTTATATCACTCCACAAATATTCAACACTTTATATATTGCAACAGAAACAACAAAAGGAAACTTTATAAGCTTTCTGAAGGTTGTCCAAATAGATGCTAGACATCCCCTGTGTGCTCAAGCTCACGCTCATGCTCACTGAAGAGGAAGGGTAGGATCTACTGGCGTTCTCTCTATTTTCTACATGTATTTATACAAACTGGCGTTCTAAATAAGAATAATTCTGAAACTGACTTTTAGTACAAACAGATAAACAGAACATGGATATATTGGGGCGATGAGCAGTATTAGCTCAAGAAATAACCCTGTTGGTAATTAATTCCGAATAAATGGTATATTTTGGTAGATAATCTGGGAGATTGGAAGGGGAATTGCGCCATAGCATGTATGTGCCCTGGGCAATCAATCCATGTGCCAGCTCCTCTGAGCCCTGGTCCATCAACCCTTCAGTCGCCCAATTAGTCAACCCTTCAGCCCTGGTCAAAGCGAGTCCTGGCATCACGGGCCAAGGGCTCGGTACTATCTCTGACATCGGATCTCTATTCTGTGCTCAGATCGGTGATCTCTGTGATCAGCATCATCGGATCCTCGGAATTGTTCGGACTCTTGAGCCGTGCACGGTTCTATTATCTAGAACTGTTCCGCAACCTTATTATATCCCTCGTACATGCCCCTGGTAAGTCCCATAGTCTGAATGGAGTGCATTGGTATGTCCTTGATAGGATACATGCAGGTTGTTCCCAATCCCTTGGTTAAGAATGGTAAGAACACCTTTAGCTAATAGACTAGTACTTGACTTGACAAATCTGACCCATTGTGGTGGCCGTCATCCCCAAGTAAGGTGGAGAGTGTGGGAACCCAGCACCCTTACATAAGCCATTGTGTGACACTCTTATAACTATATGAGGAACTTTCAAAGAAATATTCTGGCTGCTAGGAAATGTGCTAATTGACAATGTTAACACTTCCTAGCAAGCAGAATCTTCAAAAAGAGATCCATTCCAAAGTTATAAGCACTTTTTTCCTTTTTTGGAAACTGTGTTCCTATGGCCTTTTCCGTGCATTTGGCGCAGTTTCGCAAAACGAAACTCGAATATTTGGAACGATTATGTAATCAATCACGTGATCGGTCCGGACATCCCGGCGCCTCACCCAAGCCTCGTTGCAGTCGCATTTTTTGGTGTCTTCTCCTCTCCTCTCCATCTGCACCATGCCCAAAGCCCGTACTTGTTAATGGTGAAGAAGAGGCTCAATTTCTTTTCCATGCTGGAAAAAATTGAGATGGATATTTTACCAACAAGGAACTGTTGCCACATGTTTCGCATGCAATTGACATTTTTGAAGCCAGAGTGGCAAACGAAATACCAGGAGGAGCAATCGGTCTATTTCCCTTTGATAATGCTCCTAGTCATCAGAATCATGCAGCAGATGCACTCTCAGCTAGAAAGATGCCCAAGGGACCAAGTAAGACATGGGGCCAATCACCCAGAATGCGACCAGGAACATTACCTGGAGGAGCTCATCAGGATTTCTATTATCCTGACAATCATCCAGAAATGCCTGGATGGTTCAAGGGCATGCAGCAAATTTTGGAAGAGCGGGGGCTGTTTTATACTGGCTTGTTAGCTCAGTGTCCAGGTTTCAAATGTGAAGCAGAAGCAACCAGCTGTTGCTGCCGTAGAATTCTATTCAATCAGCCAGACTTTATCAATCAGAAATCTGCACTTCAGGAACTTGTTGAAAGCCGTGGTCATATTTGTGACTTCTATCCTAATACCACTGTGAACTCAATTTTATTGAAATGTACTGGGGTGCAGCAAAATTCAAGTATCGAAAGTCCCCCAGCACCAAAAACATTGAGGAAATGGAAGCAAATGTCAAACGATGTCTGGATGAAGTCCCTCAATTGTTTATTCTTCGGTTTTCCAATAGAGCAGCCCGATTTGTATCAGCTTATTATCTTGGCTGTACTGGGAAGGATTTAGGTTATCTACAGAAGACATACAAGAGCCATAGGATGCTGCCTTATAATGCAGTAACATCAATGAGACAGTCTGTACATATGTAGTTTTTTTTCTTCTATGAAATACATCTTTTGCACTGATTTATTCAATTTTTTTTATCCGGCCCAAGATTTGGAACGTCACGTCACGCATTGTCACAGCTTATATAAGGGTGCTGGGTTCCCACGCTCTCCACCTTAAGCAATAGAGCTACTTGCACATGCGTTCATTCTTAGCTAGCAACTTGGACCTCATCCTAGCTCATAGTGAGTGATATAGCCTTTATTCTATACAAAGCTCCTGCTTAGAACAGCAAAATCGAAAGATTTCACCGCTGGTCACAGGGCCGGCTTATCAACGGGCACGAACATTGCACCATGGGTGCCTTCATCTTCAGAAATGATGTCCTATACTTTTGATGAGGTGAGATCAAAGGATATAATGTACGACATACAGCTTGTTTCCATGCCCAGTCACCCGAGAAAAGATTGGACCAAACCCGCTTGCCTTCCCCATTAAATTGACGATGGGGCGCATAGCTGATCTGGCCTTTGAAGTCGGTGGTGGCGAGCTGATTGTGAAGAACGATGTGAGCATCCCTCGCACAAAGTTCGTAGGTCTCGGTCATCCATTTTGGGGGAATTCCAGCTGGTCGGGGCCCCTGGTAGCGGATTTTGTGAACCCTTCATGGTGCGTCACTGTGCTGGATAGATTCGATGGTACTGTGCAGCTGTGCTGCGTTCCTCCAGGGAGCAGTGGCGCCGTATTTAAGAACCTGTGCCGCCCATAAGTCCAGTACAGTATTGATGGTGCTTGCAGGGCTTTGGGCTTGGACGAAATGGAAGTAGGTGAAGTCAAATTCCGTGCGCGACTTGAAAGGCTCCCAGGAGCCTGGGGCTTGGCTACTGGGGGAAGCGAGGGGAGGTGGTGGCGAGTGAGGAGGTAGATAATTGCCTTCCGCATTGCATGGGCGGCCTGGATACCATGTTAGACATTAATTATATGATAGACTGGACATGCGTACCATTAATTTTGGGATGAGAGTCCGTCTGGTGCTTATTTTCATCCTCGTCGTCTGAAGCCGGGGTAAAGTGGTGGTGTTGGGCATCGTAATGGCGGGTTAATCCGCCCTTGGTGGTGAATTTCCGAGAGCACACAGGGCAGGTCAAACTCTGTGGCGCATGGTCGAATGGTAGGTCCATGGAAAGTGTGACGAGGTCCTGGAAAAACACGTCAGTTTTCCAAGTCAGCTGACGCACAGAAAAACTATCCAGTACTTACCTCTTCGTGTTCCTCCTCGCAATGGCACCCCCCAGTAAAAAAAGCACAGGCAAGGCAGCCAAGCCCAAGGCCTCGCGCAAGGCTGCCGCCACCTCACGCAAAGTTGCAGCTACAATGGGTGAAGACATATGTCTTCTTATAGAGCTCAGCATAGATTATTCTACTATATAAAAAGGGACACGCACTCAACAGCTCACCATTGCCTTCGCTGCCAAGCGACGATGAGTTTGCCAGTCCTTCAGCAGCGAAGGGAAAGCACAAGGTCCTTTCTGCTCGCTCCCCCCTCCCACCTCGCAAGAAGTGCGTCCAAAACCCAGGGGCTCCTGACATGCCGCGAGCCAAGCGCAGCAGCGACGAGGTTGAAGCCGAGTTGGCGGAGGTCCAGGCTTTGAAAGCCCAGGTCGCCGAGCTGCATCAACAGCGCGTTGATGCCTTCGCACAACTCGAGATCGCAGAGCAGCTTGCTGCGAAAGTGCAGGCAGACTCGACTATTAAGTTCAAAGCTGTGGCGCCGCTTGTTGGCGCTAAATTCGGACGTAGTGAGCAACCAGCCGAACTCGATGGAATGGACAGCGACACACCTCTGCTAGCATTTGATGACGCGGATTTTGATGCTGTAGAGGAGGCCAATGAAAGAATCCGGCATGCGCTGAAGAAAGACAAGGCAGAGAAAGTGGGAGCAGGATAGATATAATCTGTCGAAGCTGCCACCGTTGCCCGTTCCTGCCAAAGTTCCCAAGGTAAGAACAATCTTCGTCAACAATATATTGCGAGACTCACCACGCTCCAGGCCTATAAAAAAGGTGACGCGCGGGTAGCTGTGGACAAGGCAAAAGTGAAGATGGTGTCAGGGATATTGAGCGGCGATGACTCGGACACCGCCCCATCAAAGTAAGTACATAATCAATTGATCTTCTGAATAGGTTGTTGACCAGCCTCTTAGACCAAAACTCAAGCCTGCCTTTCCTGTCGGCATCCAAAACAACTGGCACGAGAGGGTTACCGTCCCCGGGACTGTGAGCAGCAGCAAAACGAAGTCCACTCCACTTGGCGGGCTTGCCGATCTCGACACCGAAGGCCAGCGCCCACCCAACACCAAGAAGAAAGGTCTCCCCGCGAACGATGTAAGGCCTTCATATCTTGATAGGATCACACTAAACACATTCCAGACTATCGAGCTCATCACAGATAGCAACGATGACTCGGACGATACCCCGGTTAGGCGCAAGCCCATTCCAAAGTACACTGGCAAGAATGTTGACTTTGTCAAACAAGAACCCAAGCCACGGCAGAAGGTGCGAGTCAAGGCGGAGGTCTCCGTGGATGCTACGGCGGCCGAAGTGATTGGTCTCCCCAAGTTCGATCGCAGTGGCTGGGTCACTGTCTTCATCCCGACCTGGTACCATTTCATTGGAACGGGGCCCGGCTGAGAATTTTGCGCCCTAGGGGATGAGGTGAAAACTATCCAGAAGATTGTCGACGTGGTCTTTCCGGGAGCTACATGGAAGGTCAAGAAGCACGACCCGATTTATACCTCGGTGACAATACACCCTCACTGATTGGCGTGCACGATGGGCTGACTTGTTTTATATTAGGCGATGTCTCGGCTGGGCGACAAGCGGCACCAGATTGGCTTGGCAACCATGAAGATCGTCGACACCCTTTTTGATTCCGCGGACTATAAAGACCAGCCGAAAAAAATTGTGAGGTACGCCAAATACGCAATCGATGGGCACGGCCCAGGGTGGTATGAAATCCCTGCCCCTCGCAACCAAGAGTACCTGCCAGGCGTGCCAGGCTGGATAGTAGGTTTAATTGCTCTTTGAGTACTCGAGACTGACACATGCTTTCAGCCGCCTTCAGGACTATTTCGCAGTAGCTACTTCCTCGAGCCGCTGAGTGAATTCGTCAAATCCACCTCGAAATCCAAAGGGGAATTCGGCATCCACTACATCGGCGCGGCGGCAATGATTGGCGCAGGGGTACGTATTCAACCGCTTCTAATTTGATTTCTTTCTGACCTCCGCTCGAGTGTGCTTTCAATCAATATCCCACTGGAATCAAGGTGCCCAACGGCAGCTTCTCCTACGAACGCGTCGGCGACTACGTGGAAGGCTTTGCTAAAAGCGCCCGGGGACATGAAGCTTTTCGCTGGAAGAAGATAATGGCAGCTTGCTCAAGCCGGATCCGGGCCCAGGCCGGGCCCCTTATCAGCGCCTCCTCATCCATGAACCTCAATCGCGGTGCCCTGTATCCCGGAAGCAGCCCCGTGAAAGGCTCCGACGACGACTACGACTACTAATCGGGGTAAGCGCCGGGTGTCTTTTTTCTTCTTTGCTCTAAAAAACTACAGTGGCACTTTCTCATTCATACACCGGTCCCGTCTTCCCCGGCGTCTCCCCTGTCCCCCCTTCCTTTCACACCCCCAAAAATGCCACTACATGGCAACTGGCCCGGCCTGCGTCACATCTCATTTATCCTGTCCCCGCATGTATGATACTGGTATTTTACTGCGTACACTTTTGTCCCTTGTGTAGACTTGAAAACATGCCTGTCTTGCCTTACTTGTCTGAGTTGTGTCCCTTGAGCACTTTTCCGGTGATTACTTGTCGAAAAAATGACACAGCTTGTTGGCTTGTCGACTTGACCCCTTTTCGGACTTGTACAAGTACGTACAAGCACGCCCGTTTGACTCAGGGTCCTGCCATTTGCATGCGCAGGAGACTTTTTTCGCACAATTCGGTAAGTTGAATTGCTCTTGCAGGGCGCGGTGCGAGTCGTGACGGCTTAGGCATCCCAGAGTCTTTTGAATTTTTCACTTGGGACAAGTACTTGGCAGCTTTGATCAACTGGTGAAGACCTTGGACTTTGATTCAGGGTGCAGAAGAGGCAAAGGAAGGTGGGATAGTATGTAGTGTGTGTCGGGGCGACTTCAATCGTAACTTCATCGCCCTGTGTGATCCCGAAGTGCCTGTTCAACTCGAAAGAATTCCTCAGATCTCGGTCAGTTCTTCATGGATTTGGATGAAATTGTGCTAGATAATTCAGGCTGATTCATGCGGAATGATAGAGAGAAACCTGTCAAAATATTTCATAGTGGATAATCTTGGATTTCATGCTGTTTGGGTGTTGGATGCCCTCTAACAAGCCTGGAACTTGTTCAAATGGCCTGGTTGTTTAAGAAACAATACTTACATGGATTATGAATGATTTCATCAAGCCAGAATTTCATAAAGCTCATGGTTGTATTCAATTCTCACAATATTTCGAGATCAGAGTGGATTTCCCATTGTCCAGAAAGGATTACAGGCATCATAGACTGAATTATCTGGAATTCTGGCTCTATAATATGTTTCTAAATGTATGTTAGTTCGCTGTTGCAAAGAATCAGCTCATTTGAACATGTTTGGACTATGCTAGATATCATTTATCGCGGAAACAGTCCGAAATCACAGGCCAATCAATATAGAGTATTTTTTCAAGTCTCTTTGTATCACGAATTGCGTATGAATTAGCCTGGAAGATCTGGCTGAGGAGTTCTTCGAAAAACATGCCAAACAGGAAATTTTTCATCCGCACCTTCGGTACTGCCAATGGCTGTAACTCTAAATCTTGCACTCTCATCCTCATGCTCAACTTTGCACGGACTCTGATGCCATGGCTTGCATCTTGATTTGTTTCTGTGGGAAAAAAAGGGACAGGATATTGTGCGGAAGGCGGGGTAGCATATGGAGTGCAATGGTGATAGGCTGGCCCTGTGACCAGGTGTGAAATCTTTCAATTTTGTGTCTGTTGTTACTCACTAGGGCCATATAAACCAATAGATCATGCTCCAGAGAGCTAGTGTGAGGTCCGAACATCTAGCTAAGAATATACTATGTGTGGTACCTGTAGGCACTTGGTTGTGATGACAGTACCACTATGGACCAGATTCCCACGCAGCTATACTACCTTTAGCGAAAGGTCATCCATCCGTTCTGTGAGGAACTGGGACTTGCCTGCACGATCCTACCAAGGACATAGTTACTACACGCCATCTAGACAATGGGCAATACACTGGGGACACGATTAGAGCTTGCACAACGTTGCGGCGGTCAAAGCGACCTCGCGCGGCGACAAGTCCGGCACTTCCCGATAAAGCCGATCAGGCTTTTGACAGGAAGTGTCAACGGTTTAACCGGACCAATGATTGGGCCAGCAGAACCGCAACTCCGTGCAGCTAAATAGAGATCACCCGGGTCTAGGCACTCACTTTATCTAAAACCCAGAAACCATATGGAGCTGTCATTAAACACATGGGATCTGCAGCATAGCAGCTGCGGATTCGAGTCAGAATGGAGTGCGCCACACGGCTCGTTCCTGGTGTGACTGAGGACAGAGGTCTCAGCCGCCATTAAAGTAATAAATATACCATTTTCTCGTGAACAAACTTTCAACTGGACCAGTTTCGTAGTTAAATGAGCTCGGAGTGTTTATCCGACGAGTTCTGAATACCCGCTTGTATTATTTTGTGATCAGATATTGTGATTTCCTTATTTAGATCTCTCGTTTGTATAAATACCCGTAGTTCTCTAGGAGGAAGTCAGTGGATTCTGCCCTTTTTTACCCAGAGACCAAGCCTACCAGCTAGGTCCTGTGTGGGAACGTCTAGACTCTATTCGGCACAACTCTAGGAACTTTTAGTTCTTTCAGTTAGCTTACATTGTGGGAATAAATTTGATTTCAATTGATTTATGAACACAAGACAATTTGAGAAGTTCAAAAGGACTAATCAAATGCAAGTTACCAGTTACCAGTATGCACAAATAAGTTGAACATCGGATTTCTGTGGAGCTGTAGCCTTAGTCGTTACTTTGCCATAAGTTATCAAGCCCGTTACCAGAATATAAGTGCCAGCCAAAATCCTATTGATCTTAAGATCACCTTGGAAGTAATTCCAAACCCCTGTTGCACCAATCCTACTTTCCTTACCCTCTGAGGTCGTGTTAAGCGCCTAGAACGGTCTGGTTGTCCCAAAAATCACCTTTAGCTAAAAGTTGCTTTTGCGTTGTAAAGTCCCAAATTGCCACTGCCTAATACCTGGTAGGAGCCCCGAACTTGCGTGTTTGATAGTTTGAGTTGTTGTGTGTTGTTGGTGTTGTTGGTTGTTCACTTTTGTGCTCAGCTTACATGCTTTATTTCACCAGTGGTTCAATAGTCAATGTTTCATCTGGAGCCCACCGCGAGGGGTTCATTTGGTCTTTACTTCATAAGAAGGAAACTCAAATTGCTTTAGGCGATCGAAAGATAGCCTCTATCCGCATTTCTAGACTTGAAAAGTCTCAGTGTTCCAGATCATACACACAAGTTCTTGAACTTGTCAAAAGACTGTAAAAAGTCAAACTGCCTTCAGGATCTGACAATCCTTTCGACAATACCCCTTCTGCTTCTGCGGAAAACACCCAGCTCTCTTCTTACGGAGAAGGCATCCACGTCCCATCAGGTTTTAACGACTCAGTTGTACCTTTGCGTCGGTCAGTTCGTTCTACCCTTGCATTAGGTCCTACTCCGTTAGAACTACCAAAACTTTCTTCAAGGAAGAAAACCAAAACTACTCCTGCTGAAAGGGGTCGTGCGCAGTCGAAAGACCAAACACAGCTTTGCTCTCAGGCGTACCAGTTAAAGCAAGCAGCTTTAGCGAATACCCAAGAACCATCAGGTTCAAATCAACAGGCTTCGGTTTCTCAGGTCTTTGACCAACCCGAATCCACAACCAACCCCTCTTCCTTACAAGAAGAACCAATCTTTTCCATGGCTACTCAGGGAGCTAATGCTGGAGCGGCGGCGCCTAATACGGTGTCGCCTGTCTCTAGTTTTAAAATGCCCTATTCATGGGACAGAAAAACCTTTGACTCAGATGATCATGAAGAACTCTTGACATACGTAGATCAGGTTGAACAGATTCTAGATAAAGCTGGAATGACGGATGAAGCCGAGAAAAAGCATGTCTTCACGGAATACCTTCCTTATAAAAAAAAGAAATTCTGGCGTGAGCTTGGGCTCTATACTAGTGGAACGTTCAATGAATTTGTGAAAGAAGTTTTCCAAAGTTACCCAGAGGTCAAGTCTGAAGAGACAGGATCTGTGGAGGCATTGAACAGCATTTGTAAAAAGCACAAGGGAATCACGGTTTCCCAAGAGGGCAAATTGAGGTGCTTTGGTATCGAATTCACTGTGGAGGCGAAAAAGTTAATGCACGGGAAGGCATTGACCACAAACTTGCAAGTGTGTCATATGTATCTAGAGATACTGGATCCAGCGTTCTCGGTCGTATTGAAAGGGACTGTCAGTTCTGCACAATTAATGAGGAATCACTTGGGAGTGCAAGCACCAGCAGCCGTAATTGGCCCGGCAATTGCCCCATGCAAGAAGGGTGATCCAATCAACTTAGTCGACCTTATTAAGATGGCAGAAGACATGGCAGCTTCACAGCCGGAAGGAGGGAGCATGTTTGATATACCTCCTGAAAAGGAGATCACTTGGGCCACTCACTTCCCCACCATTAAGCAAGAGCCACACAATGAAAAGATGGAGGAAATAAATGGTGTACTGGCTACATTGCGAGACACATTTCTGACTAGTCAGACGCAGCAGCGTGAGCATCACTCGGAAATTCTGAAGTCGCTTCAACTAGTAGCAAAAGGTGTACCTCCACATAAAGATATACCTATAGCAAATAGTGGGAACCAGAACCAGGGCTCGAATAATTATCAACCAGTGGGATTTATAGAGCATCTGGGTCAGGCTAGCCCTGGAGGGTAAAGGATGTTTGGAACCCTTGGGGATTCTAAGGCTGAGGCATTAATGGGGGGGGGGGTATTGATCTGAGAAGGGAAGGACATTATTTTGTGTTGTTCATGGCAAAGGATTGTGAGGGGAAAGTGAAAGTGAAAGTGAGAGTGATTAATGGGCAGAGAGTTGCCCTTCCTTTATAGCATGTGGCTGAGACATAAATAGGCATGTATGAATCAGCCAAGGTATAAATAACTATGCATGAATCAGCCAGGTATAAATAACTGTTTCAAATCAACTTGGCCCCTGCTCCCTACCCCTGGTCATTGAGCCATGAGTCAGAAAATTGGTTTGAACCTTCTGGTCCCTCACTAGACTTGTGGGATACACATGATGTTAAGGTAGGGGACATATAAAACCTGTGAACGTTCCAAATATGGACAAATTCCGTGAATCAATTAATTGAAGCACAACAAAAGATCTTGAGGCAAATCCCTTCCATGGATCTTTAGAAATACATCTTAGGTATGCCCCAGTCAAACAGATAGATTCCAAGATCAGAATTGAGTGAGGAGATGTCCTCGCAAAGTCCCATCAATTTTGAGGCCATCCAATTGATGGCGAGTTAAATCGACAACTACATTCTCCACACCTGACTGATTACAAATCCAAGGAGGCCAGGTTTTAGCTAGTATGTATTTCTAAATATTCATGGAAGGGATTTAGCTCAAGTGCTTTCGTTGTCCTTCAATTAATTGATTAACGGAATTTGTCCATATTTGGAACGTTCACAGGTTTTGTATGTCCCCTACTTTAGGAATTCCCCGGTGTCCTGCTCTCAGTTCCAGTGCCGGTCAAATCGGGTCAATGCCAACACTGAAATTTTTCCTGAGGTTGAACTTTGGACGGGTTCTGATGCAGCTTGCGTTTTAATTACATTTAGTTGTAAGAATACATGGGACAGGATGTTGTGTGGAAGGTGGGGTAGCAGATGGAGTGCACCAGGTGTACTTTAAGAGTGAATCTACCAGTAAGCCCACCACCTGGAGGTGCCGGTTTGATTCAGGCCCCCACCCTAGTCCACGATAAATCAACTTTTTTTGTTTTGTTCCTGCACTACACCCCTCATCACTGGGGGGATTTTTTTTTTTTTTTTTGGTAGTACAATGTGACCATGAGACAAGTAACAATAGGTTACCCTCGCGCAGCCTGTAAAGATAGAGGAACTTGCCCTCCAGGAGTGTTGTATATACCCTGAGGAAATGCATTTATGCACTTGTGTGGGACTCAACGCCAGTTATCGGTTTCGGCCTTGCCTGCCAACGGGCAGGGGGGGAAGATCTACGTGATCTCATTGAGGCACTGAGCGACGGGAAGACCGTCCGAGTGCACCAATCCAGACACCGATGGGAAGACTGTCCGAGTGCACCAATCCAGACATCGAGGGGGGGAAAACGTGTACCGAGCATAGGGAACGGGTTACCAAGCGGGAAGAAGGAGCATTTGGGGAAAGACCGACCGAATATTACGAAGGTCGGATGAGTAGGCACCGAGTGGAGAAGGAGCCGAGCGAGGAGGGCTGCGGAAGCGTGTAGGGAAGAAGTAGCACGAGGACGGGCGGCGTTATCTGGGCAGGCGGGAGAGGGGAGCCGGCTGCGGAATTGGGGAGTATAAATACAGCATGTATGCTGATAGAAAATCATCTCAGTTTTGAACCCACATCCTCTAAAGCTGTAAAAGGCTCTATAGTACCACTTGGTCTCACCCAAAACAAACTGTTATCACCGGATAACACTCTCTTGCTCCTCACAGACACTTTCCTTCCTACACTGAGCCATCTGTCGGCGAAGTCAGGTTATTATCGAAACCCAGCTCTACACTTCCCTATCCGATCCAACTCTCTTCCTCAACAAAAGAGGGTAGTTGAAAAACCCTCACACAAAGCGACGCAGCCAAGTTCGGCGTGTAGCCGCTAGCCTAGATCGGATTATTTTGCCCTCGGCAAGCAGATAGGAGAAGAAGAGAAGGAAACAATTGGTCGGGGCATATTACAGAGAGGTTGAAAGAAGGGAGCACTCGGCCGAGGAACCGAGCTTGTTAAAACAATCTCCGCCCCAGCCAAACGACCTACACATCAAAACACCTTCGGACTCGGACTATACGACCGAGGAGGCCCGCTAAAAAGACATATATTCACCTCAGTGTCCTCGATTCGGAGCCAGCATCGCGCTCGATCGTCCCTTCTTGACAAGCTGTAGAGCTCGGTCCGACGGCGCACACTGAGAAGACTGTTCTATCTGCATTAAAATGTGGTAACCAGTTGTAAATTACACCTTCTTTACTGAAGAAACACACACTCCTACATAAAAACCACACTCCAATTTAAATAAACCTAGCACTGAGGTGCACTGTTTCACAGCAACGGAAAATATTCCTCCTAGAGGACGTACACTTCTAAATTAGTCCGGGTTACCACCTCGCTCGGCAGTTTACGAAACCGCAGTCCACATCACAACGGTCCTACATGAACTCTCAACGAACTAGTATATAGGGTCAGATACCCATTCCCCTGATCCCTAGTTCTACTTCAACGGGATACCCCAAGAGAAGCTGAGAGCTCGCAGATAAGGCTAGATATGGTCGTGCTTTGCGCGGTCTCGGATTTCTAGATCCGAGATAAAGTTAGTTATGTACTCAATGAACTCACCTTAAGCTCGCAGGCCTCTTCTTGGAGGTATACCTCTACAAGGGAAGGCTGTTAATCTTTGCAGGCGAGTGTTTGGAGTTAAGTTGATAGATTATCATCAGATGATCTGTGAGTACATGTGACTTGGAGCTAAAGAGTACCTAAAATAGGAAAACCATCCATTACACATACCCACTAAAACCCCGGTTACTCTTAGCCAGTCATCTGGCAGCTTTTCCTCATCAAGGAGGGTGCCCTTCCAAGTGTCGATAACAACAGAAGGGAGTAGGGAGTGTTGCCTCCCTAATTTCAGATGGTTTGTCAGATTCATGTCCTCCTTGAGGTGCTCATTGATATTTTTTAGCCAGCGGTTGTGCAAGGCCTTGTGCACACTCGGGGGTTCCCCGTCGCGGCCTATGACACACTCACACCTGAGTTTCCAGATGAGGTGCATGGATTCAGATATGAGAATTCTGTACAGCCTCTCGTGTCTGAGGGGGGGGGGGATTGGGCGCTGGCATTGGTGTAAGGGCGAGAAGCTCCCATGGATTGCTCACCATGAGGGAAGGAACATGTTGAATCTAGGCGCGGACTTTGGTAATGCTGAGGATACAGCAAGAAGGGATGCAGTGGGGTAGCACCAGGGCAATATAAGTCGCCAACCTGTGTATTTACACCCGAAGGTGGCTGCTCGAGTCGGGCACCTGCTATAATTCCCCTGCGTCCTGTTTTTTTTTTTGTCATTCTATTTCTCATCCAGGGCACGGGTGGACAGAATCAAACCCTCGAGTCCTTCAATTGGTGTTTTGAACATTAAAACTTACCTCCTGAGGCTCGGTCTGTGTCTGCAACACACCGGTGTCGGGAGATGGGTGGGCAGTATCCAAGGACAGCTCAACGAATGGGGTTCTGGAATCTGCAGGCTGGAGCATAGTCTACTGCTGGTGCTCTCAAATCCAAACCCAAGTTTGAGTACTGAATCATACCTGATTTTCAGTGTGGGGTATAATGAGTTGGACAACGGCGTGTCAAGCGGGGTAGCACATGGAGGGCATCATGTATGATTATTGCATTGATTCACTTCCTTGTGCCCGTTCGATTCGGGCCCCCGCCGTTCGAGGGTGTCAACTAAGTTTTTTTAAATACCTGTTGAGTAAAAAGCTACGAAATGTACTATCGATTGCCTGTAGTGCTGAATATCAATGACGGTGGACATCGAGTGCTCCACTTATGGCCCAGTGGAACGAAGCGATCGGCAATCACCGCGGTGGCGGTGCACAAGGTGGTCTGCGCAAGGCCGCAGCCAAGCACGCGCATCCTCCCGCCTTGCTGCTTCGCCTTCACGTCCTAATCCGCCGCCGAATTCGCACCCCGGCTGCTACGACTACCAGCGTCCCTCGCTCCTCTAATCCGCGCCCACAACACTCTCACCTCGGAATCGATATCGACGCAATGTCGGGCCCCGGAAACGGGCTGCTCTTCGCCAACTTCAACCAGGACTACTCGTGCGTCTCCGTCGGGACGCGCAAGGGCTACAGCATCACAAACTGCGACCCATTCGGGCGCGTCTACACGCAGAGTGCGTCTCTTCTCCAATTGTACGACGCGTACGCGCGCTAACGGACGCGCATGGCAGACGACGGCGCGCGCGGCATCGTCGAGATGCTCTTCTGCACGTCCCTCATCGCGCTCGTCGGCGCGCCCGCTCTTTCTTCCCCCTCGCCCACCACCCCCACTACCCCCGCGGCGCACCCCTCCGCCCGCACGCTGCAAATCGTAAACACCAAGCGCCAATCAACCATCTGCGAGCTGCTCTTCCCCGCCCCGGTGCTCGCCGTGCGCCTCAACCGCAAGACCCTCGCGATCGTGCTCGAGACCGAGATCTACGTGTATGATGTCGGCAATATGCGCTTGTTGCATGTGTGCGAGACGCAGGCGAATCCGGAGGGTGAGTCAGTTTCTGTTCCTGCCTCCACCGAGGCCTCCGTTAGGCGGTCGAGAGCGCCCCAGGCAAACTCTTTTCTGTTCACCGAGACCGCTGTTAGGCGGTCCAGTGCGCCGCTGGCCCTCGAAGCAACCGTTAGGTGGCCGAGCAGCGCCGCAGGCAATAATATTATACGCGTCGCAGGCATTTCTATGGGCGCCTTAGACCACGCCGCAGGCATTCTATCCCGCCCCAGGCATTCTATCCCGCCCCAGGCATTTTCTCGCGCCGCAGGCATGTTATGTGCGCCGTAGGCCACATGTCCCATATGCGCCGCAGGCCTTCCACCTCCTCTCCCTGTGTCCAATTTCTCCTTACTGATCATGTCTGTACGCAGCAATCTGCGCGCTCTCGCCATCCGCCGCGGCGCCGTACCTCGCGTACCCCGCGCCTCTCCCATCGCCGTCTCTCTCTTCTGCCTCCGCGTCAAGTACCAGTGGAAGTACAGGCGAGGGAACCGGCGGAGGAGATGTAATGGTGTTCTCGACGCGCGCGCTGGCGCCGGCGAATGCGCTGCGCGCGCACCGCGCGCCGCTCGCGCTGCTGAGCATCAGCGCGAGCGGGGGGATGCTGGCGAGTGCGAGCGTTAAGGGTGCGTGACGTTTTTTGGGGGTTTTGATTTTGAGAGGGGGCCGACGTGGCGCAGGCGATCTCCACCAAGAGCGTCGATAGACAGTCGAGTGCGCCGCAGGCACACGAGGCCGTCGTTAGGTGGCCGAGCAGCGCCGCATGGCGCAGGCAACTCTATGCGCCGCTGGCATCTCTCTGTGCCGCAGGCAATCTCTCTATGCTCCGCAGGCAATCCCTCCTGCCTCCACCGAGACCGTCGTTAGACAGTCGAGCGCGCCGCGGGCACACTAGGTCACCGTTAGGTGGCGGAGCAGCGCCGCAGGCAATCCCTCCTGCCTTGCCCTTAGGCGGTCGAGCGCGCCGCAGGCATTCCCTCTTTCCTTCCTACCTCCCCCTTTTTCTTTTTCTTTTTCTTTTTTATTCATATTTATTTCTTCGCAGGCACGGTGATCCGCGTTTTCGCCCTCCCGTCTTGCGAGCGGGTGTACGAGTTCCGGCGGGGCGCGCGGGCGGCGCGGGTGTGGAGCCTCGCGTTCAACGGGGCGGGGACGCTGCTGGCGGCGGGGAGCGACCGGGGGACGGTGCATGTGTGGAGGGTTGGGGGGGCGGGTGCGTGTTTTTATTAGGTTGTGGAGCGCGTTTCACATCCGCGCCGTCTCCTACTCGCTTCCCCTCCTTCCGTCCTCCGCCCACTGTCCTTCTTCCTTCTTCCTCCTCTCTGTTATCCCCAACGCACGCTGACGACGCCCAGGCTCCGCCACCGCCCGCTCCTCGCCCTCAAACTCCTCGCCCCCCTCGCCGTCGCCCTCCTCGCCCTCAAACGGCACGCACCCGACGAACGGAAACCGGCGGGACGACCCGAGCAGCGCGCTGGACGCGGGGTACGGGGCGTTCGTGGACGGGAAGCGCGGCGCGGGCGGGGGTGGGAGGTGTGTATCTCGTTCCTTATCGACTCTACTTCCTACTTTTCCATTTCCGTCCTTCCATCCATTTACTCCGCCGTACATCCTCCTCCTCCACGTCGACTCTGTCCCTGTCCATCGCCTCCCGTCCTGTTTGTCCATCCCCGTCCTCTCTGTCCATCCTGCCCGCGTTCTTCATCATGACCCCCGCCCCGCTCCCGTCCTTCGTCCGTCGTCCACTCTACTGTCCTCCACGTCGCCTCTGTTCCCCGTCCTCTTTGTCCGTTCCCCGCTCCTTCGTTACTCTCGTATCCCGCTCCGCGCACGGCCCCCGCTCCTCCGCTCCATCCCTCGGTCCTTCATTACCCTCGTATTCCTCTCCGCCCACGACCCCCGCTGCACCCCTTGTGACTCCTCCGCCATCGTCCCCCCTGATCCCCGCGGTGCCATATACCTCGTTCGCTCCTCCCCCGCCCCCCGTTTCTCTCCGCCCCCGTCTGCTCCGTCATGCACTCCTCCTGGCCGTTCTACTCCCCATCCTCTTCGCATACGCCTCCCTCTCGGTCCTCGCGCGCCTCTGCCTTCCCACCCACTTCTTCGTCCATCCCCTCTGTCCTCCACATTTCCGTCCTTCGCGCACGCCGTCCCCCGTCCCTTTCCATTCCACGCGCGTTCCGTGCGTCGTTCCTCACCGCCCTCGTCCCCGCCTCATTGTTCCTCTCCTCCTTCATTCTTAGTCCTTCACGTTCCCCTCGTCCCTATCCTTGTCCCTTCTTTTCTTCTTCCCCCCCCCCCTAGTCTCCCCTTCCCCGCTCTTTACCCTTTAATAACCCTCCCCCCAGCCTCCGCCGCGCCTTCCGCCTCCCCGCGTTCTCCGCCGCCGCCGCGGCCGTCCTCCCCGCCGGCCTCACCGCGATGTGGGCGCCCGCGCGCGACTTTGCGTGGGCGCGGCTGCCGGAGGGTGCGTTGTTCTTTGCTTCTCCGGTTTTCTTCGTTTTGCGTTTGCGGTTCTGCGGTTCTTCGGGGACTGTCGATTTTCGCTGCTCGGGGTCAAATTTGGTGGCCGTGCGCCGCTCGGGGAGGAGGGGCGTGTATCGCGGACGACGCGGCTCTGTGGGCCCGACGTCACAGCGGGGATGTGTGGATGCGGGGCGGGGCGTGGAGGAGACGCCTGCGGGTGCTTGTGTGCGCGGGGACGCTGCACGAGGTGTCAGCATTGGGGGACGTGCGCTGGTCGTGGGGCGGCGTCTTCCTTGTGTGGCTGGGGCGCGTGTACCCGCGGGACGATGTGCGGGGAGGAGACCCCTGCCCCTGCGCGGGTGATTGTGCGCGCGGGGACGCTGCACGAGGAGCCGACGACGTCGCGAGAATCGGGGGACGTGCGCTGTCATGGTGCGGCGTCTTCCTCCTTGTCCGGACGGCGGGCGCGAGACGGGGAGTGTGTGGCGCAGGGCCGAGGACGAGAGGTGGCGGATGCTTGTGCGCGCGGGTAAGCAGCGACAAGGCCCCCGCGATGATCGCGAGAATCGGGGGACGCGCGCCGTGTGTAGCATCGTCGGCCTTATCCGGACGGCGTACGCGAGACAGGGAGTGTGTAGCGCAGGGGTGCTGGCGAGAGGAGACGTCTGCGCGGGTGCCGGGGACGCTGCACCAGAGCCGACGACGTCTCGCGGAGTGGGGGACGTGCGCCGTTTGTGGCGGCGTCTTCCTTGTGCGGCTGAGGCGGGTACGTGCGCAGTCGCGTATGCGCGAGCACGGCGGATACCGCCCTCGGGTCGGCGTCGCCGTTGCGCGTGGAGTGGGACGACACTCCGCGTATAGGCTGTTCCGGCGTCGTCCTTGTGCGAGTAGTGTGAGCGCGGGCGCGGGAGGAGCTCCTGGCGCGCGTGGAGGGCGTTCTGGGCGCGTTCGCGAGCGCCGGGGACGATCTAGGCGTGTGCGTGGGGTGCAATTGTCGTGACGGGGCGTCGTGCTTGCGCAGGCTACGGCGTGCGTCAACCATGAGGCGGCGGGGCTGGGCCTTGTCCCGAAACGGCGGAGCTCGCTCTGCGAGTCGTCCGTGGCGTGATCGGTCCGCTGGGAGACGTTCATCTCGAGAGGGAGGTACGCGGACGCGCGTTGGTCATGCGGGGAATCTCCGTCCGGGCGTCGGACGTGCTCCTCGCTCAAGGGTGAAGCGCGCCCAATGACCAGCATCCGCACGACTGGGGGTGATCGTGCCCGTGCGGGCGAGGATGAGGAGCGCGTATCGGCGGACGTCCTTCAGCCTGTTCTCGCGGAGGTCCTCGTGCTTGTATTGTATTGGCCCTGGAGGAGACACCGCGCGCCGCTGTCCGCGCGGGATTAGAATCTGGCGGGACTGGTCGACGTCGCGAGATGCGCCATCCTCGTTGGCTTGCCGAACGCGGGTGTGGTGCGTGTCTCCGCGCTGACGCGGATGCCCTGCGTCTAGCGCGTCGCAGTCATTGTTCCTGAGCACGATGTGAGCATGCGTTTGTGCAGCGCGTACCGATTGTCGTGCTACCGCAGGCGCTCGCGGACGTCCTGGTGCGCTGGAAAGGAGGCGCCGTGCTCTGGTGTCCGCGCGGTACTGTCGTGCGGGCGAGGTGCGCCCGCTGGACGGAGATGAAGACATGACTATGCACCGCCAGCGAGAGTCGCGACGACCCCGTTTATCATTTCCGTTCCGTTCCTTTCCTCTTCTCTCTCTTCGTTGCTCCCGCACGACGCTAACCTCTTCCCAGCAAGCACCACGGGCGCGAACGAGCGGCGGTGCGTCGTCGGGCTGAGCAGGTGCGTCTCCGTCTCCCTTGTCTCCCTCGACGCCCGCGCTAACCCCGTTCCCCGCAGCACGACGCCGCACGTCATGGTGCTCTCGTCGGATGGCTACTTCTACGCGTACAGCATCGACCTGGAGCGCGGGGGCGAGTGTGTGCTGGTTAGGCAGTATTCGTGCGTACTTTTCTGTTTCTCCTTCTTTCTTCGTGGCGTCGAGAGAGTGGGGCGTGTTTGCCAGCACAATTGTGATACAACCCCATCCGCGGCGCAGAGCGCACATGCGGGAGCGCCGGTATCTGGAACGGGTGCGGCTGGGTCCGGAGAAGGATGCCGTATTCTCATGCATGGGGCGGATCTTTGTGCGTCGGCGGCCGCGGGAGTGGAGCATCCTCTGTCCTGCTTCGCGCCGCGGATGGGATCCCCGTCGTAGCTCAGGTCCATGCCACTGGTGGAGTGTCGGTTAGTGCGGAGATGCACGTCCCGTGGGTGCACCGGGCGCTGTGTGTGCGGCCAGGGAACGACGTCCGTGTGCGCTTCAAAACCTTGATGGTGGCTGGCACTTGCTCGAAGTGTGAAAGCCGCAAGTCGTGGAGCAGCGGGAGACGTACGCGGAGCTTGACGAGGTTTGCAGACGCACCATTGGAGTCTGCGGGTATGCCCGCGACACGACGTCCATGTGCACTTGAGAGCGAGGATGGAGCCTGACCGACTGTACGTCGATGGAGTCGTGCAGCAGCGGGAGACGTACGTGGAGCTTGGTTGGCGAGCTTCGCGGAGGCACCAGCGGAGTCTGCGGGTGCGGGTGCCGCTGGGGAACGATGCCAGTGTGCACTTAACATTGATGGTGGTGGCGCTGGCTCGAAGTGCCATGTCGTGTAGCAGCGGGAGACGTCCCCGGAGCTTCGTCGGCGAGCTTCGCGGAGGCACCGCCAGAATCTGCGGGTGCGGGTACGGGTGGGGCACGACGGCCTTGTGTGCATGAGAGTGGGGATGGACTGGCTGTACGTCGACGGAGTCGTGTACGGGCGGGAGACGCGGTCCTTCGTTAGCAAGGTTTCTGAAGCACCGCCGGAGTCTGCGGGTGCGGGTGCCGTTGGGTTGGGACGACCTTGGGTGCATCAGAGTGGGCATAGTGACCACGGTCGGTCGCGGTGCGAATATCGCGAGTTTGTGTGGCGGGAGCTATTTTCGAAGCTTAGTCAGCGGGCGCTTAGCGTCGTCGGGTCTCGTTCGTGTCCTGCGGGGCGACAGGAACTTGTTCATCCGCACCAGACGCTGCTGCGGCCCCCCGGCGTGGTCTTCAATTTGGAGCATGACTTAGGGTTACTGACTCCTTGCCAGATTACTCCAGTCGGGCGAGGAAACAGGCATATAGCGCGGGGTGTCTTGTCTTATTGGTACGTCCTTCTCGCTCTTCCCTCATGCATTCAAACACTGACCCCCACCCCGTAGGTGTGGTTTCGGGCGTAATTAAAGCGGATAATCTACTTCGTCTTCCGACTCTTATATCTCTTCGCATGAATTTCGCGCACGCTGCAAAGCACATATTACATCCATCACGATATGCTACGAACTCCCTACACCCTACTACCATTACAACCGCTACGTATACTCTTGTGACTCGTTCGGCGCGTTCTTATTCCCTAGTGCTGTAATCGAAATATTAAATACTGGGCGGCAGGTCGGCGGCTTGAGGGCAAAAACTCAATCCCAATATACACTATGGCGGATGCTCAAGTCACACAAGCTGCTGGAATTATGGTGGGGCTGTAAGAGTTAACCAAATAACCGCTTTCCAGTACACACTGTGTGCTACACCGCCTATAATTGCTGTGTTCTCGTGCTCTTGGCGTGAGCTACGTTTGAGTGCAAAAGCAAAATGGAGACCTTCTCATTCCATGACAGGGGTTTGAGTCCAACAAGCTCCTCCGTGATCACACTTGATAATCATTCCAACAGTTCCCGGCGCGCACCGTGCGCTACCCTGCCTATATTTTCTACACTTGCGCAATACTTGTACGCTCTTTGTGGGGCAGACTTTGCTTTCGAAGGGCGAACGTCAGAACGTTAACTTCGATCGGGATTTACGTGTAATCGAGGAATAAAAATGGCGAGCTTGGCAGTTGAGTCGAACAAGCTCCTCCGGAATCAAGCCGCATTATCTGCTAAGGGCGGGAGCCAAGATTAATTTGAGGAACTACTGAGTTCTGGAAGTTAAACAACAAAAATCTATTCAAACCATCCCTATGGCAGGGGCTTGAGTCGAACAAGCGCTTCCGGGATTAGTACTCCAACACAGGAGCTGCCGGCGCGCACCGTGCGCTACCCCGTCTGGACTGGACATTTCAACCCCCCACTGTGTCCAACTTCGTTCAGCGTAGGATCTCCCTCATTTATTTCTGTGTGGGAATGGTTGGATTTATTTCATTTCAGCGACCATGCACCTGGGAGGTTCGTTCTCTTCAGATTACAACAGCGCGCATGCGGCGGCGGATTTCGGGGGCTCCAGTCGAGCGAGCCCATTGGAGATCGGAATGGCGCGCCGCGTACATATTTACTGTGTGAATTTAAATTTGTAGTCTCATCTGCCAGAAAATCCGTCGAGGATCCTGGGTCATGAAGCTAGCTTCCAAAGACAACGACTCGACACCAGATCCGTGGCGGGGACTGCAAGCACCGCCGAAAGTTGGATGTCCAACCCCGCCCGTATATCCTAAAACCTTGCGCGCTGGATCGTCGAGGCTTTTTGACACTAACAGCGCGAACGTGATTTTGAGGTGTGAGGGAAAAAACGAGGTCCCAAGAAGCCGGGGAATTCAGTTTAACAAGGGCCTTGGCCCGTGGGATTCACAATCAAGACGTTGCTCGCATGTAAATTCCCGGCGAAAGCTGAAAGCGTATACCTTGCAAGAGTCTAAGAGATCTATATGGAGATTACAGCAGAACAGAGCCCCATTGTGCCGATGGTAATGCACGTAAGTCTCAGTTTGCGCCACGAAAGCGGTCCAAGGCACCAGCAGGCCGCACGGAGCAGCGGCGCGGGAGATACGGGCAGGAATATATGAACTAAGCTACGAAACTGATGATTAGCGCGTCCAAAGTGCGACCACAAAGGCCCCGTCGACACCCCATCCTGGCGACCGCTGGCGACTGTGGCAAGCTGTAAGAAATGAATTTATCCTGAAGACAAATCAGCGGGTGTGCGGTCAAGGTAAACTGCAGGTGCATACAAGTTGACGTTGACCGGTGGCGTCGTTTTGATGAAGTTGACTATCTCCTTCATCTTGACAAAGCCCAAAGCCGACAAAATGTCTACATTCCATGCGTCCTCGAGATACTTCCGATCAAGGACGCAATTCGGGGAGGTCTCGACCCGAGGAGGATTGAGAGTCATGGTTACGGCGTCGCCGATATACACGCGCATATTGGTACCCATGACGCTCAAACCGTAGAGGAGGGGGAGGGGGCAATTATAAAGAAGACCATCATAGCGCGCACGCATCTGCTGATCGGCTGCGGCGCGTTTCGATGGAGCAGTGAGGGGAGAGTCGTCCTTGACCTCGATGAGAAAAACGGGCTGCCGACGTTGATCCATGACGACGAGGTAAACGACTGTTTCCGTCGTATCGTCTCGAGGCGGCACCTGAGGAGCGACAAAGTAGTCGAATCCGTCGAAACAATAGTTCAATAGCTTGTCGTATGGTCCGTAATAGCGATGCTCCAACGTCCCAAGAGTCGCGCGCGACACCTCGAATATAGTCTTTAGAGGGCCGGCCAAGCGGCGTCAGTGTCAAACGGCATGGTGGGCCTTGGAATGGATCGTTTCTAGAGACGAGAAATGAGTCAGTATCTGGAAGAGCCACTGACGGTACTTGCATGCGCAAAGAACGAAGGGACGAAGGTTTGCCACGAAGCGGCGGAACTTGAAGTCTACCCAATTGACCCAGCACATTTTCCGGGCACGTGCTGATGGTCCCCTTTTGGCACACCTATGTGGAGCCATTCTGCGATGTCTGGGCTGATAATGAGAGAAATAAAGACACACCGATGATTACCATATTTAGGGCCCACCCAGGTGCAATTCAAACACCCAAGTGTCGAGTTGCAAGTAGGTGGGCCTGAAATTTAATTTACTTCTAGTACTTTCGGTCCCACTGATTTTGTAACCTACAGTAGTAGAATAAAATTATGATTCAGGTGCCCTGAAATCCATTTGAAAGCCTATGATTCAAGTTACACAAAAATTCAACTGAAATTGAAAACCGAAATTATGGGTATTGGGATTGGAAACAGGGCGCCCGAGACTCTGTCTCTCAATTGCACCGAAATCAAAGCCGGAACTCAAGATGTTGTTTCTCATTTCAGCCGTCCCAAAACCTATTAAAATCCCGAATTTCGGTTTGAATTTGAGCTCAAGCTGAAATGCCAACCGAAATTAGTTGTTCTAAGCGTGCTGAAATCTGTGGATCGTTTGCGGACTAAATTTCACCACACTTGGAACAACTAATTTTGGTTTCCATTTCGGCTTGAGCTGAAATTCAAACCAAAATTCGGGATTTTAATAGGTTTTGGGACGGCTGAAATGAGAAACAACATCTTGAGTTCTGGCTTTGATTTCGGTGCAATTGAGAGACAGAGTCTCGGGCGCCCCGTTCCCAATCCCGATATCCATAATTTTGGTTTTCAATTTCAGTTGAATTTTTGTATAACTTGAATCATAGGCTTTCAAATGGATTTCAGGGCACCTGAATCATAATTTCATTCTACTACTATAGGTTACAAAATCAGTGGGACCGAAAGTACTAGAAGTAAATTAAATTTCAGGCCCACCTATTTGCAACTTGACACTTGGGTGTTTGAATTGCACCTGGGTGGGCCCTAAAGATGATAATTGTCGGTGTGCAAAGTCAATTATGAATGTGATCCAGTGGTTCCCGAGAACAGGCAATGGAAAATACAACTTTGTCTTCCCGCCTTCGATCGCCTGTCTGTACTCGTTGAGGAGGCGCACACCGTATCTGGTGGGATTTTGTGTGTCGCAAAAGCAATAATTGCTCGCTGAAATGACAACGGTGCAACGAGGACAGTGGAGGACGGAACGGGTCGGCTGCCTGTCGCCGGAACCCATCAAACCGGCGCGACGCCGCGGCGACGGGCAACCGCGGGACGACACGCGGGGTGGAGGCATAAAAATGAACGAAGAGAATAGGTTGTGCTGGGGAAAGAGGAGCGGTGGGAGTGTGAGGTTGGTGTGAGGGCCGAAGACGGAAGATAGCGGGCGGATCACATGATGCGTGATGCCCGGCCCAGATTTAGTGGTTGACGGTAGATAAGATTATATGACCGCAACTGCGGTCATAGGATACGCCGTGTAAATTCAGCCGTCCAACCGGATTCAAGCTTGATTCTCACAGTTCGGGAGAATTTCGGCGGGCGCTGAAGTTCAGTCTCCGGATAGATGTAAGGTTTGTCGACGAATTTTAGCCAGCCTTGTGTGGGATTGCTTGCACACCATTATCGCAGCCTCACAGGGAAAGTCTCCAGATTTCGCACGTGCATATACCGAATAAATTCTACGCCTTTCACGTTCTACGGATGTTGTCCGGGAGCTGACTCGTTTATAGAGCGCGATTACAATCTCATTGTTTTTAGGTCGGTGACAACTATAAAGCTCCGCCGCCCGTGTCTGGTCTGTGGACCAACGATGCCCACTGTTACGGAAACCCGCCTGAACACCCTCATCAAATATCTTAGTGGCGCCGTGTCGGCGCTCAGAGACTTCCCTGATGTCCCGTCAACACGTTACTTGACGGTTATCGCGGGAATGACTTCCTCTCTGTTGAATTCGGTGGAGGTAATATTATTTCGGTCCTCCGAAGGAGGTTTCTCAAAGTGCACAGGGAATCAAAAGGAACAAAGAAGAATGTGTCCGGTTCCTCGATGACATTCACACGATACTCTACGCTATAATTGCCATGCACCTCAAATCGGAAATGGGAGCTATACTTCCACCTGAAGGCCAGGATCATGTTGGGAAATTCATGCAGTAAGTTGAATCCAATGCACTTGGAATTCATGTAAAACTTTGTCCGCGACCTGTCCAGCACACTTCAAAAAATACATAGCTTTATCGACGCTCAGCACGATGGTAGCACGTTCAGACGCCTATTTCGTCAGAGCGAGACCAGTGCGCTTTTGAAAGAGTGCCGCCAGGGATTGCGACAAGCTCTTGACGTGTTCAAGGTAAATTACAGTGCACACACCCCGCGTTTTTTAACGTGCTTCAGATTCAAATCAGTGCCGACATCCTCAACAGTGCCACTGCTGCGCAGGACCGTGCACGCAAAACCCACCAGGAACTGATCCAGCTGATTTCAATCACAATGGATGAAGCAACTTCCGACCAGACATCCTCCGTGAGTGTCTAATACAGGCTCGACCGACACTGACTAAATGTGTTCCAGATAACTGGGTCCCTTCCCTACTCGCAGAATAGGTGAGCATTGTCATTGTTCTTGTTTTCAGGACCCCTCATCCTCGAATGGAAGTTCCACATCGTTTTCACTGCTCCCGGCTGAACCAAAGATATTCCATGGGCGGGACTCTGAACTGAATGAAATTCTGGAATCACTAACCCACGACTCAGCAAGGATAGCCATTCTTGGGATGGGGGGGATCGGCAAAACCAGCCTCGCAAGAGCGGCCCTCCATCATCCTGACATCTCTGCGAGATTCTCACAACGATTTTTTGTTCCCTGTGACTCGGCTACGTCCAGTATAGATCTTGCTGCCCTGGTTGCCCTATATCTGGGGTTGAAGCCAGAAAAGAATCCTACAAACTCGATCATGCGCTACTTCCTTGGAATTCCTTCGTTGTTGTTGGTCCTTGACAATCTTGAAACCCCCTGGGAACCCTTGGAAGGCCGCCACGGGGTGGAGGAGTTTCTATCCCTCCTCAGTGATATTCCACACCTCGCGTTGATCGTAAGTGTTACTCTATGAGGTACGAATACCACTGTTGACATCTTTACATATGTAGATTACTCTGCGAGGAGCAGAACGACCGGCGAAAGTAGCTTGGACTCGGCCATTCTTGTCCCCTTTGAACACTCTCACAAATTATGCCGCTCGACAAACATTCATCGACATTGCCGATGATTACCATGATAGCAAGCACATCGACAAACTTCTCTCTCTCACAGACAACCTACCACTGGCAGTGACCCTCATTGCCCACCTGGCTGAATATGAAGGCTGCTCACAAGTGCTGGCTCGTTGGGAGAAAGATAAAATATTCCTGCTCTCAGAAGGCTATGATAAGAGGTCCAACCTCGAAGTATCCATCACGCTCTCCCTTTCCAGCCCTCGCATGGTCTCGCATCCGGATGCGAAAAATCTACTGAGTCTCATGTCCCTCCTTCCTGATGGTCTCTCTGATGCCGAACTTGGGCAAAGTAATATTCCGGTACAAAAAATCCTGACCTGCAAATCAGCGTTACTTCGAACATCCCTAGCCTATCTCGATCAGGACCAGCGTCTCAAGGCTTTGGTGCCTATCCGAGATTACATGGGGACCATTCATCCCCCGTCCCCTGAATTGGTACAACCTCTGCGGAAATACTTTCACCAGCTTCTCCAGGTATATCAAAAGTTCCAGGGCCTGCGGTTGGGGGAGATTGTGGACCAGATAACACCCAACCTCGGAAACCTTCAAAGCATTATCTTACATGGATTGGACGTTAATGATTCGGATCTTCCGGAGACATTTGCTTGTGCCTTGACTCTGAATTGGCATCATAGGTTGGTCCTACCATCCTATCACACATACAATGGTTTTTACGAAAGCATGCACCCCACAGGGTCGCCGGACGGAATGTGCCTATCCCGATAGACCATCTATCCAACATCGTTCCGCAGCTTCAAGACGGGCAACTGAGGGTGCGGTTCATTACCGAGGTCTTTTTGTCATGGAGCAGGTATCCTATACAGAATGCCCAGGGACTCATTGATCAAGCACGAGAGTATTTTTCTCGAGTCGATGACCCAGCAACTGAATGTGAGTTCCAATTCGCCCCAGTTCAATTCCTTGCCTAACATAGTGCAATTTAAGGCCGCTTTTACAATGCAATTGGGCCATATTTCTCCGATCACGACCAAAATATTTCGAAATCGTTGGAGTGTTTCACGACTGCTCTCTCCTTGGCAAAATCGAGTGGGGATAGCGATCAGGAATGTGTTGCGCTAAATCAACTTGGCATGGTCAATGAAATGATCGGAGACTATCCTGCAGCCAAGCTCTATGCAGACCAGGCACTCATGCTAGGAAGGCAATCCGGAAATTTATATCAGGAAGCATCGGCGACAGTAATTCAGGCAAACATCTACACGGCACTTGGCCACTACACTCGAAGTCTGGACCTCTTCGAAAGGGCCAAGAAGTGCACAAATCTGTATGGGTTGAGTGGTGGTGACACAGACCTTAGAATTTTGCGCTTCCAAGCAAGTGTCCATGGGCTGAAACCAGAGTACGGGGAAGCTCGTGCTATCTATACACATGTCATAGGGCAAACATCACCGGACCTTTCACCTTTCAACTATGGCTTCATCCTCTTGAATATTGCTATACTCGATATCATTACCGGCGAAAATTACCAGGAAATCCTCAGGAAATTGGACACAGCGAAAGAGATCTTCATTGATATGCACCACACCCATTCTATCACACTCTGTGACATGATCCTAGGGGATCTGAAGCTCCGGGAGGGAAACGTGTCTGCTGCCAAGGTCTTGCTCGAGGAGAGTTTCAACTCGCTTCGAGGATATGATGCCGAAGGAATGCTTTACTGCCTTGAAAAGCTCGGGGACGTCAGCCGCTGGAGTGCACACAACATTTCCTTCATGTCCAACTGGACAGTTCTATTCTTGGGGCAAGCTCTCCAAGGGAAAAACAGGTTGGCCATCCGCCAGGCTCTTCAATTCCTCGGAGATGTAGCTGTTGCTGATGGAGATGATGCGACGGCCAACAGTTTGTTTGATGTAGCCTTGGATGGATTCACCCAGATGGATGTTCATCTTAGCAGAGGAATCTGCCTCATCCGGCTGGGGGATCTCCCACAACGAAGAGGGGACTCACAGAACGCCTGTGACTTTTGGAAAGCAGCAAGACCACTTTTTGTCCGCTCTTCGCAAACACGATGGGTCGAGCAAGTCAATGAACGGTTAATTGCATCATCTGATTGCTCCGAACTCCCCCCTTTGAAAGACGCAGGGGAGAGGAAGAAGGAGGGCATAAATGATGCTACCATAGCGTATTAGCGGTGAGGAAGATACAATCCATGTGAACAGTCGCCTACTTTTGAACAATAAATATAACCAAAAACGGAACCGAACGCTTGTAGTATAGTATCAGTACAAATACTAACTGCACTACATCCGGTAGAGGTTTTTATTCCCTGGAATGGAATTTTTAAGAGACTGAATATATCTTTGCGAAGCATATTCTGTCAATCAGTCGTGTCGATTTGGCATCGGTACCCTGTGTTGGAAGCTGAGAAATTGGTATCTTGCAAATTTGCAGAGTACCGTATTCGCCAATGGTGAGAGGAATTGCGTGGGTAATCTGCAAAGGAACTAGATTGCTATTTTAGTTGACCCTGATTCATTGGCAGTGTCCCTTGCACAGTGGTTAACAACGGACAGCTCAACCCATGCGGTATCCTGCGGCTGGCCCGGGTGCGGCAGGAGCTTTCCTATCGAGATGGGATGTTTGCACGGGCTGAATTTAATATCATCTGATCCAACAGGTGTGGATTGCTTGTTTTGGCGCAGGTAGATTGGAGTACGGGGTTTGGACGCGGTGTACGTCCGCCTTCAAGTAGATGCTAGTTGTGAGCAAAAATAAGTTAGATTCATAGTAGAGAATACAGCTGCTTAAATACTACTGGAGCATAGCCTTGTGAGTCATACATAAATATTCTAAACTGTTCTACGATAGTCTGAGTTGTTCCAGGAAGTTTCACACAACAAGGTAAGTACTGGCGGATTGCCGAGATGCCCGAGATGCCCGAAGGCATAGCCTGTCCCTTTCATAATTAATATTATGAGATGTGCTCGTTGTGTTGAGCCGTGAAGAGAGAATGCCATGCTTCTGAGATCAGATTGGTGCTCACTGTTAATTTCGGCTCCTACATATTGGGTGGAAGATTCAAGGGGAAAAAATAAAGTCACTGTCGCCTTTGGCGGGGTTGAGTCGAACAAGCCCTCCGGGACGATGTACAATAACAGAGAAATCGGTTCCGAGCGCACACCGTGTGCTATCCTGCCTATGTTTACCATAACCTCAAGCGCATAATATACCTCCATTGAGCAGGCAAACATAACTTCAGTAGAAGATACGAAGGGGAAATCACGGCGCGTTCACGCATGGCGGGGACTTGATTCACCAGCTCATAGCACGGGGGCTGATTGCGCAGGCGCAGGCATCCGGAGGTAAAAACATGCCATTGGTCCACGACGGGGTTTTGAGATCGTAAGTCGAACAACTGATTCCGGGAGAGCTACGGACTCGTTACCCCGGCGCGCACCGGCTGCGACCCTATATTGAAGTTCAGGGTAGTCTTGCACCCTTGTTTTGGGAGACTGACCACCAGAACACAATTATGGTGAGAGGATGCGAGGAGTGAAGTAAAACAACTCAGACACGTTACTCCTATGGCGGGGGCTCGAGTCGAACAAGCACCTCCGGGATCAGAAATAAGATTAAAGAACTCGCGACTTCCCGGCGCGCACCCCGTGCTGCCCCGCCCGTACCCTCTGAAATCGTACGCACTATATGTTGAATATTCTGACAACACGAACGGAATTTTGGGTGGGAAGACCAAAAAAATTGAATTCGCTCAAATGACGGCGAGTGCTTGAGTCGAACAAGCACCTCCAGAATTATCCGCAGGACCCAGTACCTACGAGTTCCCGGCGCACACCGCGTCCTACCCCGCTTGTAGCCACTGAAATCCTACACGCTGGACGTTGAACACGTTTTGAAACCCGGACCGGAATTTTGAGGGGCGAAGACAAAAAAGACGAAGTTATCCAGAAACAGCGGGGGCACAAGTCGAAGAAGCTCCTCCGGGATCATGTGGAACAGCAGAGAGATCGGTTCCGGGCGCCCATCGCGTGCGACTCCGCCTATATCCACTGTAATCCCCAGCTCTTGATACGGGGGCGGACTGAGCAGGAGAACGGAGTCTCAGGCGAAGAACGGGTAAAAAAGGATAGCCCCTCTTTCGTATGGCGGGGGCTCGAGTCGAACAAGCTCCTCCGGGATGAGGAACACAGAGAGAAGAATTACGAGTTCCCGGCGCACACCCCGTGCTACCCCGCCTGTATTCCTTCAATTCGGAAACACGTCTTATCGCAGTTGAATTCGCTCACAGACTGGATTCGAACAAGACATTGCGGCTCCATGGCAGGCGTGAGTCGAACGAATACGCTCATCTACGGGAGAAGATTAACAAGTTCCCGGCGCCAACCGCCTATATGGGCTGGTAAGAAACAGTATTTTGAACGCACTTGGATTTCTCCTCGCCAGAGCACAAACCCGTGTACGCCGGAAGTATCGTTCAATATTCAACATTCGACCGGAAGTCGCTTCAAGATCGCGTGTGATTAGTTCGGTACGGCAGCGCGTATACCCCTACCACACCGTCAGCCTGTTCGAATGAAATCCCACGCACATAAGAAAAAAACTCGTATTTCATGCATGGCGGGGGGCTGAATCGAACAGACGCCTGCGGGTCAACGGGGGTGGGTCTGAGTCCCGCGCAGCGTATTCCATGTGCGACCCCGCTTGCTTAAAGTGTACTTCATTTCAGCGCAGACGGAATAAAATGGGGAAACAGAAAGTATTGCGTCTGCGTCGCTTTGTTCGGCCGAACGCGAGTCCCACCGGACGCGGACGCGGACAAAGTCCACCGCTGTGCTTGCGGGATGAATTTTGCGGCCCGTAAAGGCAGGGATCTGCAGTGTGGAAGTCTCGGCGCGCGAAGGCGACTGGATACTCGCTCACGGAATGGAGGCGGAGGGGGGATGCGCGCTGTCGAGTCCGCGGGAGAGTTCGGTGCTCGATGTCGAGCCGCGCGGAGTGGGGCTGCATAGGAGGGTCATTAAACGCCAGCTATGTCAGCAAAGTGCGGAGCATGGGGCGTCTGAGACGGACCGAGGACATGTTGGGGCAGGAGGCTACGAGGAAAAATGGCGGCAGAGTTGACGAGCGCGCTGTATGTAAGCTTAGATCGTGGGCGTGATTCGCGCCATCCGAGCGCGACGTTCCACCCGGTGGGTCGGACGTTCCTTGGTGAGGGGCGGAATGGGAGTGGGGGCCGCGTAGAGACGCGAGTACTAGTCGTGATGTGTCGACGAACTGGATCTTGCGCACGCCGAAAAGGTACTGAAGTGGGGCAATTTTCATCGGATGGCGGCGTTTCAAGGCAGGGGCAGCATTCATGAGACGGCGGGGCCCGGGCGCAGCAAGCAGCGATGCAATCGGCAGGATTCGGAGCGAGCTCAGGCTCGGAGGGACGACCGCGGGAAGGGACCCGGCTTTGAGGCAGAAAAGGGACCGAATAGAGGTTGCGCTGGCGTGGAGAGGAGCGGTGGGCGTGTGAATCGAGGAAGAGAGGGGCGGATCAATCACGCATGATACATGATGCGACGAAAGGCTTATCCCCGAACTCGATTCAGTGCTCAGCTCGCGAACCCGCTCCAACGCCCCCTTGCGACGATTCATCTGGCCGGTAAGTAGACCATGCGACCTTTCACTCCTTCTTTCCGTGATGCTGTTTTTTGTTCTTCTGGACCCTTCTCCCATCTCCTCCGTCGATCACCGGGGTGGCAGTACAGGGCATCGTCTGTCTGGGGTCACGTTGAATCCCCATCCCCTCCCTCAAGATTGACTGAACTTTGAACTTTTGAATAGCAGCACTGGAAAGAACGGTGCGGATCGCCAGTCCGGGCTAAGTCCCGCTTGCCGCACTCCGAACCCGGACTGAATTCGAATCTTCCATGACCACCCAGTCAGGAAAAAATGACGTCGTGTGATTCATCATCTAGGCAGGCTGATTCAAGCCTGGCTCGAAACAGATACCAACGAATGAGGAGCATCTCATTAAAGAACGGTTAATCAGTACCCGGGTGTAGTCAGCCGCGGGGCTAATAGAAGTCCCGGTGGCTTCGCGGAGCTGACTGATACATATAAATAGTTGAACGACAATCAGATGAGTCAATCCCCATTGCCATCCATGGCCCCAACCACCAACAACCGTGTCATATTCGCCGCGATCCCAAAAGGTAGGTAATACGAAGTAGAACCGCGGGAAATTCTCGTTTAACCCCTTCCCGCGCACAGATTACCCGATTCCGGGGGAGACGACCGTTTACGACACAACGCAGACAATTGATTTGGATGCGGTCCCTCTGAATGGCGGATTCATCATTAAAACCCTAGTTCTTTCCGTGGACCCGTACATGCGCGGGAGGATGCGCGATCCAGAGATCAAATCGTACTCGGTGCGCACGTCAGCTTTTGGAGCGCGCGGATTATATTTACAGTTTTGATTGAAGACACCTTTCAAAGTCGGCGCCCCGTATGCTCCAATTTATAATTCCATTGCGCCCGCAGACTACTGACCACCCTCATCCAGGACCACTGGCTATGGCATTGGGGTCGTAGTACGGAGCGAACATCCGGATGTCGCCGTGGGCAAATATGTTTATGGGGGAGAGCTTCGTTCGTTTTGATATCTGCCAGCAATCATACTTCCCTTACTGACGCCTCCATCAGCTCACCAGGAGTACACGGTCCTCTCGAGCGCGGAGGGACTTGTTTTCTTGGAGAAAGACCCTGAGCTCCCGTGGACGGTATACGTCGGGGCCGCTGGAATGCCCGGTAGGCTCAACTCAGACCCGCAGAAATTCAGCGGTGCTAATTCGTGAATCAGGCAAGACGGCCTTCATGGGCTGGAAGGAGTTGGCGCACGCTAAAAAGGTGCGATTCGCTTCAAGTCGTTGAAGCGTAGTTACTGATCCAGTGCAGGGAGAAACTGCATTCGTCACAACCGGTGCAGGTACGCCGGCCACCGCTGCTTTGCACCTTCTTTGCTGACCGACCGCCAGGACCGGTGGGATCGTACGTCTCCAACTCACCTGTCGGGCCGACTCACACTAATTTTGCGTTGTCGACAGGATGGTAATTCAACTGGCGAAGCGCGACGGACTCCGAGTGATTGCATCGGCTGGCTCGGAGGAAAAGGTCAAATACATGAAAGAAATCGGAGCGGATGTCGTGTTCAACTACAAGACGACTGATACCGCGGAGGTACTTGCGCGCGAAGGGCCGATCGACGTGTGAGTGCTTTCCCCGTCGCAACTTCTTTTATCGATGCCGAGCCTCTTCAATTCAAGCTACTGGGATAACGTTGGCGGCGATATCTTGGATGCCGCGCTTGAGCACTCTGCGCTGTATGCGCGTTTCGTCGTATGTACCAGTCCTCTCTGGAGTTTCACCCACTCAATTTAGGTCAGATCTGCGGGATGATTTCCGGTACGTCCCCGCTTCAGTGTTGACGTCCGGTACTCACGATATTCGTAGGCTACAACACAGGCCATACGGGAATCAAGGTGCTGCATCCCGAATCCTCCACATTACACATTACCGAATATACTGACTTCGCACCGCAGAACATGCACCAGACTTTCTCGAGATCGCTGAGCATCAACGGCTTCATCGTCAGCCGCCTTGAACCGAAATACGACACCGAATTCTATGCGACGATCCCCCGCGCACTTGCGTCCGGGGAGATCAAGTACAGGGAAGATGTGTCGAACGGGCTGGAGACGGTTGGGGATGCAATCCTCAGAGTGCAGCAGGGGAAGAACACGGGGAAGGCGGTGGTGGTGGTGGCAGAGGAATGAGTAGGTCTTGAACACTGTGTACTACATATAGCGCCGGATGCTGCGCGGCTCAAATGCCTGAGACATGAATTTGAACCTTTATATAACGTAAGCCACATAGGCGGGGAGGGAGACAGAATCAGGGCGTTCCGGATCCGAAGGCCTAAGCAAAAGGTTCGTGGGTTGCAAATCTCAGGTCGTATCATTCGGAAGGCAGCACGATTGTACATCATTCCTGTGAAGCATGCAATGAAAAAGATTTGACCAACTCTTCCCACTGGGACGCCAGGAGCCAAACCCGGGCTTCTTCATTCACAGCAGAGGTTCGGGGTGCGCTATGCACCGTAGACCACGTCCGATGCACAGGGCATATTCGGACCCTGCCCGCATGAGTAGAATCGGAGGCTGAGCGGAAAACAGTAAAAGTTCAGTCTCCAAATCTGCGTCCGATTCCACATACAGAATCAAGAGCCTGGTTCAATGCTCACGGGAACAAGGGTGTGAATGCCCCTCGAGGACTATCTGACTGTGTTACGGACCTCCATCCGACAGAAAAAATACTTGCTCGCTGGAAGTATTCGGACGCCGGGGGTCGAACCCGGGACTCCTGCTTCCTGGTGAAACCATTGTCATTGAGCGCAAGGGGCAACCGTGCGCCACGTCCGATTGCCTGTGTGTAAGTACTCGGAGGGGGGATATGCGTAATTAACGATGAACACAGCTATGTGGGAGAGGGACGCATCCGCAAAGCATGCCATGTACTTTTTCTTTTTTTCTTTCTTTTTGGTAGTACGATGTGACCGGGGGACAGGTAACAATGGGTTACCCGCCCGCGGTCGCGTAAATTAGGAGGAACTTGCTCTCCGGGAGTGTAGTATTTACCCCGAGGAAATACTTTACGCACACATTAGTGGGGGGCTCAATGCCAGTTATTGGTTTCAGCCTCGCCTGCCAACGGGCGGGGGCGGAGATCTACGCGATCTCATCAGTGCCATACCCACTAAAACCCCGGTTACTCTTAGCCAGTCATCCGGCAGCTTATCCTCTTCAAGGAGAGTGCCTTAGGTTCATGTCCATCCCAAGGCGCCCATTGATATTTTTTAGCCAGCGGTTGTGCACTTCGTGCATGCTCGGGGGTTTCCGGCACGGCCTATGACACTCTCGCAGCGGAGCTTCCAGATGAGGTGGATCGATTCAGAGATGAGAATTTTATATAGTCTCTCGTGCCCCTCTAGGGGCTTACTGTCATCGTCCTTGAAAGATGCGAGACCACACCCCATCAGGGTCCCTATGGACAACTCGGGCCAGTGTTGGTGCTTTTTGGCCCAGAAAACTTTTGCCAGGCTCCAGACCTCTCTGGCCTGGCCTATCGCAAAGCAGCAAAATATATTTGAGGCTCTCTTCCTCGTCACTGTGGGTACAATATGCCCTATCTTCACATTCTGGGATATGCTCCCAGTATTTGCCAATTCTGTGTGCACTGTGCAGCATCTTCCATAGGAAGTTCCGGATGTTATGTCCGATATCAAAGCATGCCACGTGCGTCTACTCCGGATGAACAGAATGCGGGATCGTGCTGAATAACGGCAGAAACAGTCCAGTCCACGAGAAGCATTGAACTCATCTATTGAAATCTAACGCCACGACTTGGCTCTGGTCTCTCTTTACAGACACTGTATCAGTTCTAGATCGTACCCAAACTTGGCTCTACGTCCAAGGGAGTCCCTTTTTGTGAATCAAGAAAACGGACTCTTTTTTTTTGTTAAATTTTGGGGTCGAGAGGTGAACCAACTGATCACGTAATACCCCCATAAAGGAAGTAGTTACGTGTTTGCCATCAGCGCGCCTCGGCTGAAGGACAAAATTGTACTCAGCGTATGCTGCGATAGGAATAGCCATGCACCATTTTGACTTGATGCGCGGAAGTAGATTCATAACCAGTCTGCCTACAACTGGCGAAAATGTGGCAAGCACTTTGCCATAGGCAGACTAGTACTATTTGATTCGGAGCTGTCAATCGAGACGGGCGGAGTTTTGATGGCGTCCGCCCTGTGCTCAATCTAGCTTCATTATACCAGATGCAAAGACATATTATGCGCCAATTGCACCTGCTTTGAATTCTGTCTCCTCAGAATTTTCTCAAGGTATGTGAGCGGCCCGTGCAATAGACCTGAAGTTGCATCGAAATTGATGGTAAAGTTCAGCCATCGTGATGCCGTGATTGGCACTGCCAAAAAAAAAAATTAAACTCAGGCCCATCTCAATTGACAGCTCCGAATAGTACCAGTCTGCCTATGCTTGCCACATTTTTGCCAGTTGTAGGCAGACTGGTTACGAGTACTTATGTAATTGTTTTGGATCAATCGAAATGAGGTTTTTGAGGTCTGGTTAAGAAGTGTCCCAATTTAAGTTTGTAAAAATAATAGCGGCTGTGCTATAGAATTTAGTGGCTGTGTTGAAGTGCTTTTAGTGGCTGTCCTTTAAATTTCCTTCATTTTTTGTGTGTGAATTTTTTGTGTGGCTGTGTTTTGCTCTCGTAATATTTTCTTCGAGCTCGTGCAGGTTCAATTCTCTCGATGCTCCTTCCTTTATGTATAGGCTTAGTCAATTTCATTTTTTCTCCCCTTTCGGAACTTTTTGAACACTGATCTCGCAGGCACGCCCCCGTGCAGCAGAAGTGCCCTCTTTGGTAGAATTCGTGTGAAATTATTGGAGGGAATTTCAAGCTACTTTGTTGCCTCCTGACTTTGAATATCTCGGAAATTTACATCAAATGGGCCAAAATGAGGCGAAGACGCGCGAAATACATGAGTTGTTTGGCTGTGCATCACCAAGCTTCCATAATAACACAGGCCGCCGGGTATCAGGCACGGTAACCAACAGACTTTATCAAGTGAGGTACGAGCTAGAAATGATAAAGTGTCTGTTAAGAGAGACTAATTCCAGATCATCATGGCGAACAGATGCCAGATAGAGAAGGAGCCGGCGAATGTTGGCCGAGGCTACATCTTTCTTGAGTAAATCTTCCGACTCGGAGAGCTTCAGTTTGAAGGAGACTGCGCCAGTGATTATTGGCAAGGTAAATGTTCTAGGATGTATTGAGCAAGTATACTTGGTTTAGAGCAAGGTTTAAAGAGCCATACTTACGCGAAGCCGCTAGCTAGGCTCGGTGTATTTATAGCTCGGTTCTCACGGCTAGCTGACATGAGCAGAGCCCCAGAAACACTAGGTCCTACTAGGTCACCAAATTCAGGGAGCCCACGGTCTTGGAAGGAGAGAGAAAAAAATGTCGTAGACTTTCCGGAGATTGCCGGTGTTTTCGGTTGATGGCCTTGATGACCGAGCTTCCCAAATCCGTCTCTTTGCCTCTTCCTCTTGAGTCCTTCTAGTTCGCAGGGCCCCAGTGCCTGCTGCGTCCGAATCCAATGCTGATAAACAGGGACCTTATCACTCCTAGCCCATATGATTAACCGTTCTTTAACGAGATGTTCCTCGTTCGTTGGTATCTATTGTGGTTTTTACCCCATATAAGTTACCTCTTGACTCTCTCCTCGTCCTGCATGGTCAACGTCAAATGACCTGCTGGCTCCGTTCCAAAGCTTACAATTATCTCCATAAAGTTCAATATTTACGTGGTGCCCGTTATTTCTGTTGCTTCTGCAGGCGAGTTCGCACCTACCCCTGTTGCACCGGGATACAACTTTTGAGAGTTACTCTGGCAGCAGATTTGGAATTGGATGATGTCGGAGCTAGAACTGATGTCATTACATGATGTGCCACGACACGTTCCCACACACTTTTTTCTTGCTTTCTGCTCGTCGCATCGCTTCCCCGACTCTTGCTTGACATCAAAATGCCACCCTAGGAGGCGGCAACTGGGTTACCAACCCTGAGGATATCACGGGATACCACAGCAGCAGATGCATACATTTCGGATGGTGATGCTATCTTTGCGTGCAGAGATTGGGTGCGCTATTTCATTTGTACAAAAAATAAAACCTGCACGCAAAAGAGTTTTTCTCGTGCACGCGAAAGAGCCATCGCGTCAGCCAGCCAGTGTCATCAAGCCGGGCAAGCCGAATGGCTGTGCAAAATTCCTGAACTCCCCAAGCCCTGCCTATAGAACCCTAACTGAGTCAAGCTAGTCCTATACTCCGTAATTCATGTCGCCGGAAGTCAATGCAGCTCCGACATTACCAGATCCACTGGGTATCTTTAATAAATTAAGGTATTCTATTTCTCTGGTTCAAACTTCACAGCCTTCCATTCAAACTGGTATTTTATCTTGCGTGGACGATTACATCCTACCCTGTTTTGGTACGGAATCTTGGTTTCCTGTGTAAATGTATCATCAATCACAACAAACCTTGCAAGTAGACAATCGAGCTTGTGGTGTGGTTTTTATATCTAGGCTATCATCTTCCCTCATCACCAGACAACCCTTAAAAGTATAGTAATGTAAATCTTGAAATCACTGACAAAGTCACAAACCGACGCTACGCGACCAGCACGTGGTCTGCCGAAACAAGCTCCAAGGTTCCTATCACCGGCATCAGTCATCGATCGCAGATGCCGCCAGTGCCGCCGGTTTCCGGTTCCCGGTATGCCATTTCCTGAATGGACTCCGCTGTTTCCTCCTAAAACCGAATACACCCTTTAGCTGGTACGCCCGTTGTTCCCAGCAGATCTCCCGCGCTATATGGTAACCCTTAGAAAGATAATCTCCTACATGAGATAAAATGCAGGCTACAGCTCATGATATGCGGCGCGCACTGTAGGCATATTTCAAGTGTGTCCTTGCTCAATAATCTCCCTTTCTCCCGAAATCTTCGCGTCCGCTTGCTCGGGCCGATTTCTGGAATATATGCGGTTTTATCCCACCCTCTTCTCATGCAGCTTCTTCCCCCTGTCGCTGTCGGCTGCAACCACGACATTTGATTCCGGAGTCACAACTATCTTCCGCGGCCTCCGTCGTCGTTATCTGGCCGCGGTGTTCAAATAGAATTGACTGATCAAACTTCCCTTTCCAAACCCTGCCGGTCCGATTTCTCAGATCTCAGATCTCGACGGCCTGAATCTCCTTGCGGCATGCAGACATCCCTCAATTTAATGGATAGCAAGCACATACATCCCGTGTTAAACAAATCTTTCCGCCAACACTATCTCCGTTTCATGCAGGGATGCCCTATCGAGCCGGAAATACGCCGAGCGAAGACGGCATGCCTGGCACGAATCCGCCGATGGGATCGGTGCCGATCTATCGATGACGGCGTCAATATGTCTTTGCTGGATACAGCCGTTTTAAAAACAGTATACGGGTTTTACAGCTGGTTTCAAAAGTTTGTACACCTTTCCAAAAATATAGCTGCTCCGAAAGTGCTTACAATTGTTTGCTGCGGCGTCGGCCCCACTCACCAACGTCATCGATGCAACACGGTGTTGTAACTCCACAACTGGCTCCCTCCCTCAGTTTCCTTCGTACTTCCACCGTTAACTACTACATCTATTGAATAAACTGTCCCATGGCTCAAAGCAACTACTACCGTGACCATACCAGACAGCAGGATGGCTGGACCGTCTTGGCTCCGCCGCCAGACCTTCCACCTCCCTACACGCAGACTGCTGCCCCTGCTTCCGCTGCCGCGCCCGCAGCTGTTACCGGTAATCGCCCTACTACAGTGCCTCAGGCCCTCAGTTTACCAATCTGCAACACTAGGAACTTTGCTTTGCTTCAACATTCCGACAAACACCAACGTCATCGGGGCCGTACAAGTTACGCGGTCGAAGAAGTATGGCCGCGAAGTTCCTTTCAACACTGCTTTCGTTGAGATATGTAATATCATGGGCCTCGATCCTTCCACGGCGGCGATTGGCTATAAGGGGGACAATGACAAAGCCAACGCTCCGGTCCGTGGATTGCTTACAGCGGCTGATTGGAAGGAATGTCTCGAAAGTGGAATAAAGCAGACGGAGAGAGCACGGACCCGAGACGTCGCCTGCCTGGTTAAGAATCTGGCACGTTGTTTCCCTCTTGAATTATCTGTTGCTCACGTTCATGCCTAGAATCTTCCTGAGGAAACAGGTGCTGTTACCAAGGCCGCGGGCAAGAAGCGTAAAGCCCAGGATGGCCCATCGAGTCCTTCTTCCAGTGGAAGGAAGACATTTGACTTCACAAGCGAGTATCGAGCGCTCAAAAATCATCTGTTGTGTGCGACCCACAAAGGCCAGCACTGCTACGTCCATTGTGATGGCCACCACGTCCGTGTCGAGCCGGACCATGTTTCTCTGTGGGCCAAGGAAATTGTGATTGATTCCAAATCCCTCTGATTGATTTGAACTGAAAGGCATTCTAGTCCGTAGGCAACGCAACGCAGGCGGGGCCTCCCGAGAACCTGATTTTCCAGCACTACTTCCTACCCGAGCAACGCAAGAAAGCCCGCAATGCCGCGGCCAGCAGCAATCCGGGTGCCCCCGCTATCCCCACTATCCATGTCACCGTCAACACGGGCGGTACGAGCAGCACTATTCCCCCCCCATCTCCATCTGGAACGGCCCCTCGAGTCCCTTTGGCACCTATCACGGCAGCGACAGCCAATGCGGCCAACTTTGATATTCCCCCTCTTTCGACCTCGCGGTCTGCTATTGGACAGGACGACAGCAGCTCCGGATCGTCCTCCGTCTACTACCCCTCTGTTGTGGATGTCCTAGAAGCCATTGACGTTTCCGGGGTGTTTGAAGACTCCCCTACTCTTACATTCCCTGTCGTCATTTTCGCAGACGCCCTTCACGGCTTCCAGATCACGCGGGTTGACCAAGTCCCGATTTTGGACACCCAATTTTATGTTGACCAAGTCAACATGCCGTTGGAGCTTGCAGAGCTATTTGTCGACCAGTCGCTTGACGCTATGGAGCGTGCCACCGCAGAGTGTGCTCGCAAGGGGAAAGGCAAGGCAGCTTGAATTCTGATCATGAAGTAATAGATACCCGCGGAGCGCAACCGAAGCAAAAACGGGAGAAGTTGTATGTTAATTCAAGTAAAATATGTACCTTACAGTCGCGGTGCTCTACGAGAAGTAATGTAGGTCATTATAATGTAGAAATATGTTTCGCTAGCATATAAAATATCTTGGCTCAAATGTAACCAGCGTGCGAGAACCATCCGTGAGCCTTCTCCGCTGTCATCGACGCGTACACACCCCGCCAGATCATCGCATACGGCGAGTCCGCATTTGGTCCACCTGCCATCGCCCCATCAGTGTAGTCGCGGTGCGCACGCACCCACGCCTTGAAGGCCGAGAACCCTTCCTCGATAGGATCGTAATCAGGCGAGTAAGGCGGGAGATACTCAAGTCGCATTCCTCTGCAATAGTCTGAGTTGTATTCAAATATATTCATGACAAGGTACATACCGCTGCTCAATCATAGGACGTAGCGCCGGGGATTTGTGGATGGACGCGTTGTCCATAACAATGACTGAGTTTGGTCCAGGATACGGGTTCATGTTGTCAAGTAGACCATCAATGAAGCTGTTGAAACTAGCGGCGTTGTAGGAACCGGCAATGACGTCCAAGTGCAAAACCCCGCTCAAAGAAAGAGCAGGGAGAACAGAGTACCTGCAGAAAAAGTCAGATAGTGATGAAAGAAGAGATGAATAGCGGACGCACTTTATCCCGCGGATGTAAACATCATGTCTCCGTGCATCCTCTCCGATCGGCGCCCAGGCCCAGGCCCGCTTCGTGGTGTTGCGATTACACGCGGCCTCGTCGACGAAGACAAGCTGATCAGCGTGGTAGGTTGTGGTCATGTAGATTTGATAGTTGTCTCGGGTGTCTTCATTGCGTTGAGCAGCTACGCGGGAAATCTGGAGAGGGTCGGCCGGATGATCACGATATTTGGTGTTCGACGTACCCGCTTCCTGGTGTATCCACGTCGCCTGATTGCGCGCCAGATGGTGAGAAGCGAGGCTTCAACATCACAGGCTTCCCACAATTCAGTCTGTATCTCGCGCAGATAAATGTCCGGGGTTCTCTCCAGCAAACCGATTATGAACTGGAAGAAAAGGTTTAGTGGGGCATCAGGAAAAACACCCTTTGCCAATTTTCGGAAATTTTGTTGACAATTGGCAACAATTTTTGAGAGAGAGCAATTTACAACAATTGTGAAGGAACTGGGACATTTTGTTCGCAAATGCGACAATTGATCCGCATCAGCGGCTGTGCTGTTCCACTCAACTTCCACAGTTTTTAATGCTGCTGGAAGAGGTATTAGGCAATACCTGTGCATGGCATGGAACAGCACATATATTGAGTGCCACAGAAGTCCGAATGGCAATGGCATGACACCCGCCTAGAAACCAGAATTGTCCAGAAATGCTGACATTTTTCCAACATTCTGCACCATTTCCGGAGCAATCCCAGACGGCATGATCAAACCAGGCCTAGGAGGTGCAAGCAGGATGCATTCATATCATTGGTACTTGTGGGGGGGGGGGGGGGGGGGGGTTAATTGCTTGTGATGGGTAAAGTGAATTTCCCTCACTTTCCTCGCGCAGCCTTCTAAATTCTGTACAAGTCATTCAAACTCCGCTCGGACCGCTCCGGATGAAACGTTGATCGCTCGCTTCGGTGAGTTCGCCGATCAAGTGTCGATCAGGAGCCACACAAAGCCAAATGTTGATAAAGCTACGCATTTCTTTCTTTCTTTCCCCCCATCCTCTTCCACCAATTGCCGCTTTTGGGGGTCTTCCTCGTCCCAGCTGGTTTCTGCAAGGTATGCCCCCTTCACCACTGTCCCTGATAACCTTCATTGCGGGTTTGACCTGCACAAGCCTGCTCAGGCTGCAGACATATTTAGTATGTCCTTTGCCGTCTTCTATCTCACATCTTAACCACTATACTTCAGCTTAACATTCCGGGGACTCACAGCACTCTTACCGTGCCGCCGCTCGCTCCTGGTCCTCGCCAAGTCCTCGCACCAGCACTTCTCCACCATGATCGTGCACATTGATCGACAGGTTTAAGAACTCCTCTGCTTCTTCTGCGTGTACTAACAGTTCTTTATCAGAACTGTCTAGCCACCCACCTTCGATCACCACCTTCAAAGTATGTACTATTAACTATCATCCACGGCTCCGCTAACTTCACTGTCTGCGATAGGTGCAAACACGTAAAAACCAACATCGTTGATTAATGCCGTCGCTAGGTACTCGCTGTTGTTCACTGCCCGGTCCCACAGCTGATATTATTGTTCTAGCTGTCCCAGGTTATCCATCTGGACCGGTAAGTATGCGGCCACATCAGTCGTAGATCCGTCTCGCCTCTTGCTACCGCCGGCTGCGCAACAGATCGTTACGCGATGCTCGGTATAATGGTTCCCCATGTGTTTATCGTCTTTCGCTCACCTTTTCTCTTACAGCAGAGTACAATGCTCATCCGCATGCCGGCGGATCACCTATGAGCATCTTCGGGAGACCTTGTGCTCTGTCCGCCATCGCTAATTTCATACTGTATGTTCCCCCGTCGCCTTTGATCCCGATCTTTCCTCATGTGTTACTCTGCAGCCGATGGGATCCACGGATGTGGGCAGGAAGGGGTATCCTATGTAGTTAGTATATGTGTTGATATGTGTAAGTAGTGTGAATGATTATATTCAATGTGTGCCGTATCCAGTGACCTGAAACTGTTCTCATAAGGTAACATTCTGTTCAACTGCATGTCAATTCTTCGCAAATGGTAGCCAATTGTCAACGAAATGGCACTAATTATCAGGGACTGAAACATTTCAACAATCGGCCATTTTCCAACAATTTTCATAAATTAGCAACATTTTCACCCGAATTCTTCGCACTTGCCCCCAAAAGGCAATAGTGGTTTTTCCTGATGGGGCAGGGTGATCTGGACGCTATTCCTCTTACATCAATATCAGCTGCCTCCAAGGTTCGTGGTCGTCCCAGCACTCGTAGTGTGGGCTGAGTGTGGTTCCCTTGGTTATCCGCCCGATAACGCGCCAAGATCTTCTTAACAGCGCTGAGGCATATTTGGAGATCCACTGCAATTTCGGCTTGCTTTTGTCGGCGGTTGTGGTACAGATGGATTACTTGCTTCTTCTTCTCAACGGAAATGCGCTTGTTGGTCCCCATAGGTGGTTGGATGAAGCTGAGTGCATCGAACGCGCATAGGTGGAGCGTCTCCTCAGGCGAGATACAGGAGCAAACAATTGTAAGCACTTTCGGAGCAGCTATATTTTTGGAAAGGTGTACAAACTTTTGAAACCAGCTGTAATGGAGTGTTGTTCATCGATTTCAGCTTACCTTTGTTTGACGGTGAGTCGTCATTGCTCCACCTCAATGTCGTAAATCCGAACACGGACTCCATCACTGGCCATGTATTTGAGCTATTGTTGTTGTGCCCCCTAACCACTGTGAACGGCTGCCTTGTCCTATGGAATGCCAAAAAACCCGGTCGCACTGTGGGGAAAAGACGCGGACTGAGTCATGTTGGTCGCACAGGCGTGTGGAGCAAATCACATAACATGACGAGGAGTTGTGGAGCAAATGAGACTCAGCATCAAACAAAGGTAAGCAAAAAACGAGCAGCACCACTTCATCAAAACCCGTATATTGTTTTCAAAACGGCTGTATATGAGCACGAGAGGCGCAGATAGAAGGGAACAGAGGGTGCAATGAATTCGCAGAACTGCAGGAAACTCCTGCATGATTGTTCCATGACAAGTGGAAGGCTTGTTTCAGCCTTTCAGGCTGACCATTCTGAGGGGTTCCAACTATAGATAGACTTAATGAAAGATTGATTTGTGGTGAGATCAACTGACATGTTGGTGCGTAAATCTTTGAGAACTTGATGGTCCCTATCTCTCCTTCTTACCCCCATGTCCGCCAGCAGCCCTAGTACTGCATCGCTTGTCGAGGCTGTCTACCAGCTGACTGTTATCTATGTGAACCAATCAGTGGGTGTCAGAACCAGCATGCGCAGATGTGTCGACTGCGTCAGATTCATCGAGAATGAGTGTGTCGAGTTTGCTCGATGTGAATCGCGCAGTAAACGGGTCGGAGGGTTTCCTAGGTCTTGCCTTCACAATTAACCTTGTGTAAATTCCAAATGTAAACTTGATCCAAATATATCTAGACTGTGTGAAGACAATGAAATAGACAGGTTGCGCACGAGCCATTGGAGCCACCTGATGGCTCTCGGCGCGTGCGCAAAAATAGCAGGCGAGTGGGTCGAAATAGCCACCAACGAGCCACTGACGTCAGATTTTGGCGGTGAAGCCACCGGTTTGCGCACGGCAAAAATACCACCAGGTGGCTCCGGTGGCTCTTGCGCAACCTGTCTAATATTGATCCTCGGCGAGATCAACTGACATGTCGGTATAAATCTTTGAGAAATTTGATGGTTCCTATCTCTCCTTCTTACCCCCATGTCTGCCAGCAGCCCTAGTACTGCATCACCTTCAAGCTCCTCTCAGACAGGAGGGAAGTTACTGTTTCGAGCGCTCCAACCTGGTGCCTCCCGCAGCTCAGACTGGCTTGGAGTGATGATACTCAATGCTAGGGCAATTAGTGCTGCTGCAGATGCCATCCCACTCCCGTATGTCAAGGGTGTGTTCGGAGCCGCTGTGTTCCTGTTGGAGACAATCGATGTTTGTCATGATCGTTTCCACGGGACTCGAGCTTGATTTTAAGCTTCTCCAGAAAGTCCAGAAGAATAGGGAGGACACGAAAGAACTGTGTGCAGACACCATGGATATCATTACCATCGTCCGAGACCGGATCCCGGCGCACACAGACACGGCTGCCATCCAGTTCAAAGCTCAATGCGAAGAGCTTGAGAGGTGGGTGGCCTTTCTGTCTTTTAAGGGCAAATCATTTCATTCCATATAGCTTTTTGCAGGATGTGGTGAAGGCTGTCACTCACCGTCAAAGCAGACCCAAAGGTTTCAGTGCTGTTGTCAAAGAAGTCCTCAAGGCAGGCAATACAACCGACGAGATTACCAGATGGCGCAACCGGCTCCGGGACGTGCGGTCAAACTTTATGGTATATATCTCATTCAACCGCACCGCTTATCTGACGAACAATACCTCAGCTCATGGCAACGATAGATACAAACTTCAAGGTGGACAAGGTTTTGACTGTGATATTGCCCAGTACAGATCTTCTTGCATGAACAGTGAAACACCCTTAATTTATTTCTGTGTTTCAGATGTGCCTGTGCTCCAGGCACCTGCAAATATCAACAGCTGCCCACCTGCCACGAGAATATTCCATGGCAGGCAGGCCATTTTGCAAGGCATGCACCAATATTTCAACCAGAACACAGGAAAGCAAGATACTTTCCTGCTTCATGGACTGGGTGGCGCCGGAAAGACACAGATTGCACTGAAGTTCATAGAAGAATCAGTTTCAATGTAGGGTTGGTTAACTCAATTTGAAACTGAACTCATGCATCACCAGCTTCACGGATATTTTCCTTGTTGACACCAGCACAGTCACCACAATCGAGACAGGTCTCAAAAATGTAGCCACGAGCAAGGGTGTCGGAGACTCATCACAGGATGCCCTCCAATGGCTCAAAGGCATGCCGGATGAATGGCTTCTATTCTTTGATAATGCCAATGATCCAAAAATTGATCTAAACAAGTATTTCCCTCAATGCAACCATGGGAACATCCTCATCACATCTCGAAATCCTGGCCTTTGTGTCTATGCTGGCTCTCATTCTGCTGTCTCTGATATGGAAGAATTAGATGCAGTTGATTTATTGCTCCGCAGTGCAGCCCAAGATACCAGGGATCCCAATAAAGCAATTGCGGCCGAAATCGTGAAGGTGAGCAGGACATTTACTAGGGGTCTATTGGATTCAGCTTGCTCCAGGTGCTCTGCTATCTGCCTCTTGCCATAATTCAAGCGGGTGCATTCATCTCGAAATCTGGGAGGCTTGATCAATACCTTGCTCTCTATGCAATGAACAAAACCCGGCTACTCTCTCAAAAACCTGCACAGTCCCATGATAATTATGCATGGACAGTTTATACCACATGGCAAATCAGCCTCGACCAGCTCAGTCAGCAGGCCAAGACTTTCTTGCAGCTTTGTTCATTTCTCCATTATCAAGGAATCTCAGAGGACATGTTCAAGAATGCTGCAGACTACAAATTTGGACCCGCCAGCCCATCAAAGGAGGAGCTACAGATGCCATTTGATATGCTGTCGCAGTTTTCAGACCTCTCTGGGAATTGGGACCCCTTCTGCTTCATGGATGTGACCAGTGAAATCAGGGCATATTCTCTTATAACCTTCCATTCAGAACAAAATTTATTCTCAATCCATCCCCTTGTTCATGACTGGACTAGGAGCGCTGTCCCGGATGGGGGACATCACCGCTGCATGGTTGCAATAGCCGGAATGTCGCTCGCTGGACTATCAGACACAGATATGGCAGCAGCAGGTCCCAGAATGCTGCCCCACATTGAATTCCTGCTCAAAGGCAACCTCAATATAGTTCCAGATTTTAGACATGAGTATGGAAAGGCCTATCTATTTGCTGGGCACTTGGAAAAAGCAAAGCAGCTGCTAATGGCCACGCTTGAACACCGCAGCAATATCCTAGGTAATAATCATCTAGCCACTCTGAACGCCATGCACTGGGTGGCATGGATATATGAGAAGCAGGGAAAATTCAAGGAGGCTGAGGAACTAGGGATGTTGGTGGTTAAAAAGCGGAGGGAAGATCTGGGTGAAAACCATCCAGACACTCTGGACTCTACTGTGAGTCTTGCACTCGTCTTCGCCCAATTAGGGAGACTCAGGGAGGCCGAGGAGCTCAATGTTGCAGCGCTGAAAACACGGAGCCACACTCAGGGTGAGAACCATCCGGAAACTCTCCTTATCATGTTGAATCTGGCAGCGACGTACAACAGATTGGGAAGGCTTCAGGAGGCAGAGGCACTCAACCTTGAGGTGCTTGAGAGGCAGAGGAAGATTCTGGGCCACAACCATCCTGACACTCTGCTTTCTATGGCAAACCTTGCATTCACCTACCATCGCCTCGGTAGATTCCGAGAGGCAGAGGTGCTTCAGATTGCCGTTCTTCAGCAACGAAAATCTTCTCTAGGTGAAAACCATCCAGAGACGATACGTGCAATGAACAACCTGGCAGCCACATACCACAAAATGGAGAGACTACAGGAGGCGGAAGACATCGGGAGTGTAGTCCTTGAGAAGCGTAGGAGCATTCTGGGTGCCAGCCATCCAGACACCCTGCTTACCATGGGGAACCTCGCAATGACATACAACAAATTAGGAAGATTGCAGGAGGCAAAAACACTTTTGGTTGAGGCCCTCAAGAAACAGGCAGATGCTCTGGGAAACAATCACCCATCGACTCTACGCACCCAGTCAAATCTTGGATCCACATTGAACAAGTTGGAGCAATGGCAAGAAGCCGAGGATCTCTTGGTTCCGGCACTCGAGAAACAGAAAGATCTTCTCAGTGCCAGCCATCCCCACATTATGGACACAGTAAATAGTCTGGCTATCACGTACACCAAGCTGGGGAAGTTGAAAGAGGCAGAGGATCTGAATTAGGCTTTCAAGAGACTTGAAGTGTAGTAGTATTGATGTTCTATGTTTTATAGTGTAAAACCCGTGAAACCCCTCATTTCCCCTATGAAGTATGTACTTCTCAGTTATTTATACTACACCATTGAGTTCCCTGGTTGGGAAAAAGTCCAGAGACCAGCTAAACAGCAGCCTTCCAGTGGCCTGCTTTAATACTTGGGGTATGTAATAGACATCTAGGTTATAATTATATACCCGACTAACGACGGTCATTCGTAGGCGCGATATGGAGAGGTCGATGGGTGCGACAAATCAGGTCTGAAGTCGAGCATAGAGCATCGCTGGCGCTTCCGGTTGTGAAAGCGTGAGTCTTGGAGCTGCGCCTGAGAATGATTGAAAGCGGCTTAGTCGTTGAGCACAAAACTCACGACGCACAGTGGCTATCGTCGTGCCGATACTGTGGCGGACTTGTTCAGTTTCTCCAAACCTGTGAAGGTCATATAACTTGCCCGCAAAGTTAGCAGGGCTGTGTTCACCCGCAGCGTAATCCTCGAGCACTGGGAGTTGAATGGAGAAGGCCAACTTCCAGTGGATGCGGCGCGAGAGTAATTCAAGGGAGCGCAACCACGGGGGTGCCTCGGAGCTTCCAGCATTTTTCACGAACATTGCGGGGATCGGGTATGGGGCACGGAACAGTGTCAAATATTGCTGCCTTCTCCGCGACTTCTTCGTCTCAGTGCACATCACGCCTGCCACACTTGATTTCCTGTACCGCGTACAATACCGGGTGTATCCCTCCGAAGCTGTAGCAGAACTCAACGATAATCTCAAGCGATTCCAGCCTAACCAACCCCATCGGCATTCGCAACAACTCCAATATCCCGAAGCCCTACGCTCTCATTGCCCCCCTCCATTCGCGTCTTCGGATTCCGGATCGATTGGTAACTGCAATATGGAGTACATTAACAGGGAGTGCCTTCATACCACGGACCGCAAAAACACATCTGGCTTGCGTGGAATGTTAAGGGTTCCTCGATGCCCTCCTTACCCAGTTCCAAACCATGCTCGCAGATCCATCCTCGGAGCCCCCGCCCCAAAATCCCAGAATAAACAAATCCTTCGACGGATATGGACAGTCCGACCCCGGCGATACGTACACTGTCGATGTATGCTGTCGCTCTAGGCTATGTGACCGCGTGGTTTGGCCGCCATGGGTACATGGTCATTCAGTGAAATTCGAAACTCGAATTTTCCTTGATCTTCGTGAAGTAGGCTCGTGGATGAACTATTGTAGTTACATCCGTGTAATCCACAGTAATGTGTGCTACGCTTCTCTGAGTATTTTTGGAATTGGAGTGTGTGTCCCAGGCGCCATCACCATATGTGGGAGTTAAGATATGGTGAGTCTCAGAAGGTTACACTCCATTATCTGGATGCTATTACCAGAAATGTTCAAGGAATAGGCTAAATTATTGACCGGTGGCAGATTGTATGTATTGCCGGATGTAGATGCTTTGGATGTCCTTCCTATCCACTGGCCGCGTTGCTAGGAGCGATGGTCTGTCCCCGGCATAGGCACCAAGACGACGATGCCCCATACCTCCGGCGGCGCCGAGGATCAGATGCAAGGCGTACGTGGAGTCTCCCTCCCTGGAGATTGTCGTATTTGAGAGCCTGAGACGAACCCTCTTTCGCTTCCCCGCAATGGTCGGGATTGACTCTCACTCAATAAACTTTCGTCAATTCAAATATGGACCGCAGGAGTGCGGAAAAGGTGGTTTTTGGGCGCTGAAGAGTTGGAGGAGGGGGAAGAAAATTAAGAAGCAGTGATGAAAGGAGGACGGAGGAGGCAAGTTACCAGGGTAAAACGCTGGTAAGTGCCCGGTGAAGGTGGGAGGAAAGTAGGGATCAAGGCATGGATGAGGACGCCGCGGCTGTCACCACGGACGATGCAGGCGGCAACCAGGATGGGGTGTGGAGTTCAAGACCTACTAGTACTGGTACCCGCTGAAACTGCCTAGCTCACACTCACTCAGTAGTAAATTCCCCAGACCACCTTGTAACAGCCTTCGTGCACGGTCCGATAGAGGGGTGCAGTCGGACGCAATGTCGTCCAGACTGGAAGGACCCTTGCAAAAGTGGATTGCTACGTCGCGACCAGCCAGCGACTCTCAGAGACGGAGTGTAACCGGTGGATGCCCCTCTGCGGCACTATTATAAGGCGCGGCGCGAGAAAAAAAAACGATTATCTGACCGGCTAACCCTTGTCCGAAAAGTTTTTTCAGCCCGGATTGGCAGAAACGAGTGGCTTTTGGGGTCGAATCTGGTGATTTTCCCGGAAAAGGGCCTGAGACGGGTCGTATGAGGATGAGGATGTCGGATGTCGCGATCGGAGGGCTGATCATGAGAAAAAGATGTGTCGGACAAGCACGTTAACGACATATACACTGGTAAGTTGTCAGGTTTGCATCTGAAGGAGTTAAAGTTAAGTTGCCAGCGTGGAACGCTGGCAAGTTACGAGTACATAGTGCGGGGACGGACGCAAAATTAATGTCAAGCCAAAAGCGGTTGCAGCGGATCATGATCAAGTTACATTCGAAGAGGATCTAGGGATCAATTGATCGGCTGATGGTCAAGATGCGCCACATCCGTTTTTTGGATTATCCTCCTTCGCCCACCTGCTCCCGCGCGACTTGCTAGCGTTTTACACTGGTAACTTACCTCTTCCTCCCGATGCAAGACCAATAACTTACTAGCATATACACTGGTAACTTACTCTGCGCCACGTTCTCTATCAGCGCCCGTACATGATCAGCGCTAGGGAATCGCAGGTGCTCACGGACATCACGATGGCAAACCCTCCAACGACGGCCAAGGCGTATGAGCGCACAAGGCAGATCATAGCGAATATGGAGGCAGATCTAGCGCTGCGGACGAGGATGCAGAGCTCGTTGAAGGCGAGGATGTATGTGTCAGGGAGGATGAGATCACAGGCAATTATAATCGAGGTTTGGCTCCATTCCAGATGTTCAACTAACTACTTACATTCTAGTGGTGTAACTACGTCTAGTCAAACTAGCTTTGACTTCCTGATTATAGAGAATTGAGTGGGCCTCACATGAGGGGCGGGGCTGACAAAGGTAGGGCGGGGGTTGGGCCTCCAGTAGGTGTTTTGGGCAGACAAAGGCAGATGAAGGCAGGCCGCTCCGGAGTCCCACATGTAATAAAGGTGACATGCGAGCCCGACAAAGGCGACATGCGAGCCCGATAAGGGCAACATGCAAGCCTGACAAAGGCAACAAGTGGGTGGGGCAGTACACTGGCATAGGCGATGGGTGGGTGGGGCTGCACGCTGACAAAGGCAACGAGTGGGTGGGGTAAAATGCCAACAAAGGTGAGGTGGAGGCGGGGCTGCATGCCGACAAAGGCGGCAAGTGAGTGGGGTAGAGTGCCAACAAAGGCGAAGGGTGGGCGAGGGAGCATGCTGTTACATCTGTGCACTTGGGCTTGGATACCCCTGGTCACACTCCACTTCCGGTCCGCTGAGACCTTCGGAGTTCTGTCGCATCTCGGGTTTTCACGCAATGAAGGATTATGGAGCATTTCCCGTCTATTGCTTCATCTTCTGCCCTCCCCTTCTGTCCTCCAGATTTCGAACCTTCGGACTGGTTCGGAGCTGGCTCGGATGGTCTCGGACCATTGGGCCTATTACTCTATCACATATTACTAAGTATTTTCCCATTTATCCGTTTATCCGATCTTCTCAACTTCTCGTTTATTGTCTTGTCTTACTCAGCTAACTTCTGTGTCCATATATGGACTCTCGCTTATTGTTATGTTTTAGGTCACGGGATATTTACCTTATTTAGATTAAAAATAATGGACTTAGTATAAATACACTTCAATATCCTCATGTACTTCAGCTGTAAAATTAACATTGTTTCCATGTTTCCTCTCATGGACTGAGACCACTTCACCATCTTGTCTTTGGCTTGACTCTGGAGTTGCACCAAACCTCCAGACGTCTTCTTCATCCTCTGTCTTAGCTTCCACTCCATCTCCGACCTCCGACCTCCGGACCTCCGGTTCCCACGCTCCTCCGATCCTCATCCATCTTCCACTGGATTGTACCTGCGGACCTTCTGTTTGCTTTCAGAGTTCTTCTGGGAGCAGGGCTCCAACCAGATTGCCATTTTCGGAGTAGCCCCTACTGGCTTGGAGATACACCATGGAGTATCTGTCACTCTATTTGTTTCGGCTTGGATGCCAGACTGTTGCACACCCTTCTGAGCTGTGGTGCTTGCGAGAATAGCCGACATCTTTGGACTCCGGTCCCGTTCTGGTCTCCGGGTTCCGGACTTGTGCCGGACTGGACCCCTGCGAGCTCCGGGTCCTTCCTCCCTCTGGCTCAGAATATAACACATGCCGAGACTGGTGACATGCCGGTACGGCAGTGTTCGGACAAAGGTGACTGTACCATGGCGTGCGGGTGGGGCAGTGTACCAACAAAGACAACAAGCGGGTGGGGTCGTATGCCGGCAAAGGCAATGAGCAGATGGGGCAGAGTCCCGGCAAAGTCGATGTGCAGGTGGGGCAGCATACCAACAAAGGCACTGGGGATAAAGCATGCCGGCGGTGTGTAGGACTGGGCGGGGCGAGCAGCTGCGTGACGCCGGTGTCGGGGATCTGGGCTGGGTGAGCAGTTGTGTGATGCCGGCAGCAGGTGTGATGAACGAGCCCGCCGTGAAGGGCTTCAGACCAGGCTGGCTCGAGCTTCGAGCCAGTCTGGTTCCGACTCATCATGGGGGCACGACTAGTCACAAGGGACCCCGCGGCCCCATCATGCCATAGCTTGACAGGGAGGCGGCGCCGTCTGCAGCTGTGCTGTGGCTATCAGATAGATTTAGTACTTATCTACATGCCGCACATGGCCAGTTTCCTTATTCTGCGTCAAATGTACCTAATATTAATTTGCTTCCTTTCTATCTACAAAGGACTAAATTACAAAGATGTGTTTGACATCCTCAAAGGGTTTGCCAAACAGGTTCCCCAGCAACTCTTGTCATGGCACCTGAAAAACAGGTGCCTTGGCCTTTGCCCCCGGTGTCAGCCCGGACTGGTGGTGCGCATCGTCCCGTCCCGTACTGCCATTCAAAGGTTCCAAGTTCCGTGAATCTTGAGGGAATGGTGGGGAAGCAACCTAAGTACTCCCGGACCAGGATGACTTGCCACCCTGGTGATCCACGGAGGAGGTGGGAGGAGGAATCACAATTGGTATCGCAGAAGGACGGAGTGAAAAGTTGTATGGTCTCTGTATACCGCGGGATTGGACCCATAAAACACGACCTGGGCGCAGGAAAGAACAAAAAGGAAGGTTGACTGTACCTCAAGCTCCGGTTGATCCGAGGTGATCCGATTGATACGGATATCGGATCACTGGTCCCATTCACCGACTTACACACGAAATCGAATACTGTACATATACGTACCTCAATAAATACACGAACAATGCGACCGGTCTACCCTGAGGTGACTCATGTAGCTGAATCAGAACACAGACACCTCCTGCATTGGCGCCGCGCTGTGCGCAAATCACAGTGTTCTGAGCTGCGTTGTATGGGTTGCAACCGGATGCGCTGCAGCGTGGAGATTGAGCATGAGCCGCGAGATTATCACAACGAATATTCTGAAGCGCACTTCATCAGTCGTGGAAACATTGGATTTGAAACAATACCCACGTGGCGGTGAACCAGGAGAATCCTCTGGCGGAGTATATCTGGTATTTGGGCCAGTGAGAGCGGGAAAAGGCATTTGGGTTGAATAGGTACATTGCCAAACTGAATTAGGTTGTGGATGCATTAGAAGTGATACAGCTAGGAAGTATTAAGCAGATTCACGTTTAGTATCAGTATATTTGTGAGATTGGCGAGGCAAATGACGTTAATCGGGCACTCCAGTTCACTGTTCAATACGCGGAGGGAACAGAACGGCGTACCTGTGGGGACGGGCATCACTCGATTACGAACTGGCAGCTTTGGCCGTGTTTGGTTCGCAGGGACACTCGGTTCAAGTTTGCACCCTGCATAATTCGAATTAAACGGCCGCTGCATAGAAAACTGAATCAGCGGGTCAATTTAGAATTACCTGAAGATTAAAAGTACCGTGGCCGAATTTTCAAAATCGACCACGGAGACCCTGTAGAGCATCAAGTCTACGAGGACTTCATCCCTGAACTCCTCACATTCCATGGGGAATTGAATAAGTTATGTATTTGTTGCGACGGCGAGTCGAACACGTAGAGTCACCATCGTGACTTCCGTGACAAATCAGATATTCTCCGACGCGTCGTCTACTTCTGGCTTGTCGCTCCTCTTTGCTGCCCTCTATTGCTCATCCATGTACCTCGGCTGTTCCATACATCACCTCCCGTCGTTATGGGGATCTCCAAACGTCAGGCCGCGGCTCGTCGGCTCGATCCCGCTCATATCAGTGCCTACCGCGACTCGGACGATGACGATGAAAACAACCCTCCAGATGACTATCCGATGCCATTGACAGATAATAAGGGCAAGAAGACCGCACCGAGGACGACCCTGAAGGCCCAGCTCGCTGCCAAGGATGCCAAAATAGCTGAACTCGAGGCTGCCAATTCCGCGTTCTCTGCAGATCTTTTTCGCCTACAACTGGACCACACGACCCTCTTCTCAGCCCACCAGACCATCCTGAATGACAATCGCACTCTTTTCTCCACTAATTGAAGCCTCAATTCTCTCAAACGGAAGGCACACATTGCTTTCAGTGACGAGCTTGGGAAGAAAACTAAAAGGATCAAGCGGCTTGAGAGGGAGCGCGAAACGAAGCGGGAGGGAAATTTTATGGTGCTCTCCAGCTTGCAGTATGATCTCGTTGACAATTCACATTACATAACTCGACTGCAGAACAACCTTGCCTCTGCCCAGTCGACAATCTCCTCCTTGCAGTCTACACTGATACAGAAGCAGGCGGCTATAACAAAGATCCGAGGTCTTCTCTGCACATCCCGGAAGCCGACGCAACGTGCGAAGGGCTCATTGGAGAAGCTCCGGACCGCCTATCGAGATCTGCGCACCTGGGATCCGAAGGAGGGCGCACCTACTCTGCAGCATCTCGAGAGCTCGCACGTGACCTTTCTTATGCGGGCTGCGCAGCCGGAAAACTGGAGTTTGCTGTTAGAAGTTGCGCTTGGGCCTTTGGGATCAAAATTCGACGCGACCGCTTTATGGATCGTCGAACCGTGGGTCGGGCTATTGATGAAGGTGGGAAATATGGTGAAATTCAGTTGGTGCGAGAGATTATGGAAGCACCAGGTTCTTCTTGTTCATTTCTGGTTTTGTGCTGTCCTTATTGTCTCTAGGTTTCGTAGAAAGCTCCGACGGAACTACCCATCGTGGAATCACTGTCGAATCGCGCCACGTTACCCTTCTAGTTCCATCTTATGATCCTGGCGTCGATGATTCCGATAAGTCTACATGGACACATCAAACACGCTTCGTCGAGGTTGCGCCAGCCCTTGACCACACCGGGCAGCGCCAGTTCGAGGGAACACTCGAAGCCGCAAATCGAATCGCCGATACATACTCTCGAAGCCCCCTCGCGATCCAGGAGAAGAGAATAATGGATAAGAACGAGTATTGGAGGAAGAAAATCGGCGAAAACAAAGATCACACTGCCGACGGGAAAAAAGAGTTCAAGATATCAGCCGAATACAAGAAGGATATCGTGATTCGGGACATGGGACGTACGGCGATGGAAGACACGGACATCGCAACCTCCGTTATTCTTCTCACAATGTCGGAAATCACCGATGAGGACCTACTGGCCGCGGGAAAGCTCTCGGAATCAGAGCTGGCCTCCTTGTAGGCTCCAAAATGCATATACCCGTACTTTTTCTAACCGCACCCAACAGATCACCTCCGGAACGATCTAACCTAGTCGAACAAGTGCTCGAACAAAAACTTGGAGAGACAGAATTTCATTCGCTACCGCCCGACGTTCAAAAAACATGCTTACACATGTATTCGGCGGATGCTGCTGCCATAAAGACCTCAACATCCTCCGATACGGCTGTGTCGCCATTCAAAACATTTACACGACCTATAACATTTCCCCGCCCATCCTCTTGGCAAATAAAGCGAACGATGCCGTGATCACTCTCAACTCCGCCGATCCTGACAACCCTGCGATTCAGAATGCAATCGATGCCAGCCCTCCGGCGCAATCAAACTGCTGCAATTGCTTGGCGCTCTTTTCCAGCATAAAAACGGCGAGCGGGGTTACCAGGACAAGAGCAGAATCTTCATGCGCGAGCGCAAACTGGAACTTTACGGGATCGACGAATCGGGTGGCTTTCCCAAAGTTTCAAACACACGATACGGATGCTTCGGCGACGCCGCGATCGAGACTGTGTGTTTCCACGGGCTTATGCAGGAGCATGTAATGCAGGTCATCGACGGCAAGACCAAGTCTGGCCAGCCGAATCACGTCGAGAAGACCATCATTCGCGGGCTCAATTGTGCGCGGACGATGGAGCAGCTCATTGCCATTGCGCTATATGCTGTTTGTGTTTCCCGGAGATACATGGCGATGGTGCGCAGTGGGACCAAGGAGAAACCAATAAACTTACTTTCCCTGACGGACCTTCACCGCCAACTACCCCTTTTTTGTGCACGCATCGCCGACAATCCCCATTCTCTTTTCGATCCGAATACTCCACTCGATCAACTCACTATTGACGGCCGGCCATTTGCTAACGAGATTTTAATGGCGACGATCCGCCAACTGCGCCCAGAACTTCCTCACCTGCTCCTCGCGATCTCTGCGGTGTTTTCAGGCTGTGCTAAAGGGTGGATTCAGTTCACTCCCGAGTTTCACGTTGGCGGCACTTTCGATTCTCTCACGCCAGAACAACGGGCTATCCTCCATATTCCTACAACGAACGACCGCAATGAGGGGATGCTCGGATCATTCAGGGATCATATGAAGTATCACTCGAACTCCACCGCCGTCTCTTTCTCAAACCAAACTCGGACGGAGCGCAATAATACAGAGGCTTTCATCAAGAAGTTATGTGATGCCGCGGTAGCAAAATTCGTGATGCGGGAGGTCCGGAAAGACGGTGCGAGTGGGCGCAGTGCCAAATTTCGAAAGGCGTGGGCGGCAATCCAGCGGGAGAAGGCTGAAACTGCACTTGAACGACGAAGGAAAACAGCATTGCGAAAGAAGACAAAAGAAGTTCGCTTGGCCGGCACCCAACTCGAGTTCGACCGAAGCAAGATCCAAACTATGTCCTCGGCTGCGCTGAAGGAGCAGTTGCACGTCTATAGGGACGTCTTGAAGGACGGGATTCTGCTGAAGATGCTTTGGAAAAACATGCAGTTGGTTGAACGCCGGAGAACCTTGGTTTTGGAGGCTCGGGCGCGCGAGCTTGCTCGACGGTGAGCCGCTCGATTATCATTAGATTTGATTTGACCAATTTTTAGCGAGCTGGGAGCTGGTCCACCTCCCAACGCTGCACCACAGCCTTTAGAGTCTATGGTTGTTGATGAATTCGGGTTTTCTGCTGAGGGTGACGACGCCGAATGGGAGGATATACCACAATAAATTTATTTCCACTTCAATTTGTCATTTACCATTGGAGCCGTGCAGAATAGTATACATTGTACCTTTCCGTCCTACAAAATTGGTCCGTACAGTGTATGTGGAGGCCGGGCACAGCAGAACTTAAAAAATCGCGCTTTGGCAGAGCACAAGCAAGAACAAACATGCCGGATCGGTCATGGCTGATGCCCGTCCCCAGTACCTGAAATACATCGCGCCTAGGGTTCGAAAATTTCAAACAATGTTCCGATGACGAATTGCGAAGCACTCACCATCGCAGTGGTATGGCATCGCGCATCGCAACCTGGAAGAGCGAGCCTGGAATGTTTGGAAGGCCCGATAAACGGTCAGCCCCAGGATTTGTATCGGATGCGAGCCTGCAGGCCGATAGAATGAGCGGAAAAACTGCGGCAAAGCATGTCAGCCTTACTCTGCTTCCCATGCAGCCGCCATGGCTGGTTTAACCTACGAAACTGGGAACAGGGTGACGGCCTGTGACGACGAACAGATGGTTCTAGTGCCCCCTTGTATTAGTTGAGATTGGATTCGTACTGAAATTGTGACACGCACTGGGTATGAGATTCGGGGATTTGAAGGTCAGGCAGGAGAGTTATGCAGGTGATATGCGGTCCTGCAGGGAGGACCGTATTCATCCCGGTGGCAGGGCCGCGCGCGAGTCGTGGCGCGGCGTCGTCGAGGGGGGACGTGGGAAATAACTCACGGTGTGCGGACGTCGGTGATATGCAGGTGCGGGGGCGTTCTGAAGCACGGCGTGGGTGTAGGGTATCCGGACGCGCGGGGAGCCCAGTGCGATGTCGCGGATGTAGACCGTGAAAGTATCTGCGAGACCTAGGGCGAGCTGAGCACGGGGACGTGCGTGCCCGATACGCTGGCACCGATCGCAAGCAGGGGGTGAGCGAGCGTCGGGCGGCGAAGCTCATCGGGATCCGCGCGTGCGTGTGCACTTCGCGTCGACCGCCGTCGAGGCAATGGATCTATGGATATGCGCGAGCGGGTGCGCTGGTGGGCTAAATACAGGGCACGGGGCACGAGGGCAGGGTGACGGCTTTCGGTGGCGAGCGTAAATGACACAGTACACCGCCAAAGTGCCTGCACGTCGCCTACAGCTTGCGCGGACACGTGGCAGACATCTTTAGCCAAACCTGGCCACCAGGTGGCAGCCAGGTAGCTGCCAGCTTCCACTGCGCAGGTTTGAGGGGAGCTTTTCGGCACATTTCGCGCCATGTTATGATTATGTTGGTCTAGAACATGGCTCCAGGTTGTAGCCTGGTGAATAATTGACGGAATCGGAATTATGATAAGTATCGGAGATGACCTTCGTTAAGATTGTCTCGTTCCTCGCGACACACCGACTTGAAGTGGCAAGTGCTTCGACGGGCCCGAGCCTCCGTTCTTTCTTGAAGTTGGAATTTAAAATTGGGTGTGGACTCCGAGTCGGACACAATCAGACAGATGCATTGAAATAATCACGGATTTTTTTTCGCGGCCTGGTTGTGTTCGGGTCGTTTGAGAGAGTGGGATCACGACATTGTCATTGATCGGGTCCGTGCGCAATGTTTGTTGATGTGTTCCATCACGTGTCTGTTGCTCGCTCTTCTACCAACTCCCACCTCCCACTCCTCCTCGTGTCTTCCTCCTCTTCCCTGTGCGCCCAACCTTTGTTTTATCGATGATGTCCGTTTTTTAGTCGCACTCTCCTCTGTAGGGACTGTCAAGGAATGGGTCTCAATGTGCCGTAGTGACCGTCAAGGCGGACGCCGGAGATTATGGTACCGTCCTCACTTTTCTTGTCTGCGCCCTCCTCCACCGCTCAGAGGAAGCTCACTCGGTGTTCTCTCTAACATCTATCCTGAACCATGCACTCGGGGGCCCGTGTCTCACTGCGCGCTATGGCGGCGTGCCCCGTCGTGCCTTGATTATTGCCGCGCTACTGTCGTGTTGGACAACGACAACCTGAACGAATCACACATCCCTCTTACATTCCTTCACTCAATGCTTCAAAACCAATGCTCCAAGACCTACTCAGATCACAAGCTATTCTTTGAATCTCCATGTCAAGTCCTGCTTCAAGAAAAGCTTTCGTCTGTATTCCGTACTCGCTGCAAACGAGTGAACGTGTCTCAAGATTTCTCATTGAAGGCGCCTTTGGAATCCAAATCCGCGCTCCTCAAGCACGTCGAAATGAAGTGTTGCCACGAGGACGGCAGTCGTCGGGGAAATCTTTGTTGGGGCTTGGTTGGGGCAGTGGGGGTGGTCCGAAAAAGAAGAAAATCAGGTGTGTTCTAATATTGTCCCCCCTTCGCTTTCGTACTAAACTCATTTTAGGCCATTTTCGCGTCCACTACGAGTTCGGTGAAGAGACCGTTGACGCGGCGAGCTCAGGCGATGACGGTGGCAATGAGGAGAATGGGGAGAATGGAAGGAATGCTTTTTGTGCGCAAAGATTGTCCATACATGTACCCTCTAATTCCATTGCGAATGCCATTTGATTCCCGAGAAAATAATTTTATTCACTAATATTGGCATCTGGCAAAATGTGCTGACGCAGGTGTGATACACCTTCGACCTCCAGCTGGCTGCCAGGTAAAACATGTTTCCACGGTGGATCTATAGGCTTCCTAACCTGACAGTCAGGTGTAAGGCAGGTAGCAGCTACCTTTCCGCAATATCTAGTACATATATTTTTTCCAGCTTGCGGCAACATTCTCGTCCATTGGCGGTGTATGGATAAGAGGCGCAGAGGAATCGTCACCTACGTTGAATCGAGTTCGCATCACGGATCAGGGATCACGCCGTGATTATCTTGCTCCACCCGATTGACACGGCCTCATCATGAGGTAAGCTCGGCCGCTGTCGGCGGACGTGGCAAGGCCGTGGCCCACAATTGTCTCTTGACCTTCACCGCTCATCGGGCGCACTCAGCAGAGCTTTCTAGGCATTAAAACCTATTCAGGCTGGTGCTTGACTCGTACCCGGCGCCTTGAACGGATTTCCATCGTCGCAGTCAATATGATGTGGGATCTCAGTGGCGGAAGCCACACACCTACACCGAGTGTAGCGATGCCAATACCTTCGTGCGTGTCCTGAAATGAGCACGAAAACTGAATTGACACGTAATCATCAGATTGGCTGTTCCGTACGTACATATTCCGGCTCCAAGGCAAGCTCGGGAACCGACTCACAAGCGTAATAGACGAGAGCATCATGCGCGACCTTCAAGTGTACCTGGGCCACCATTCCCAGGATGGACCACCTCGAGAGCGAACAGCCCAGACCCAATGCCTGTCCCTCAGTCTTTTATGTGAGTTGGCTCGTGTCGGTGTGTTGCCCGTGGAAATAAACGATGCACAGAAATTCAGACGCAGGGTGAGTGTTATGCATGTTTCTAGAATAAATTTAGCTGAACAGAGCAGCTCCTACATCTACGAGCCGACCCCTCGCGGTTTCCTTCACCCGCACCACGCGCAAGCTCCAGCTCCTCAACACCACCACCATGGACAGCCCGCCCCTCTGCCGGTCATGCATCATCACTCGCCCATGCCCGAAGTCGCCCCGCACTTCATTTACTCGAAATGCACCGGCCGCCGGCGCGCGCTCTGCGTGAGCCTTCTTCTCTCTGACAGACCCCGGCTCACGGGTGGCAGATCGGAATCAACTACCGCGGACAGAGCCACGAGCTGCGCGGGTGCATCAACGACGCGAAGCACGTCTTCAGCTTCCTCGTGCGTACGTCCCGGCTCCCACTTCCCTGTAATTTCCGCGCGCTGAACTCCGAAAAGGGAGCAAGGGATACAAGGCGGAGGACATCGTGGTACTGGCGGACGACAGCCCGTATGAGCGCGGACAGCCGACGCGCCAGAACATCATCGATGCGATGCGCTGGCTTGTGCGCGACGCGCGCCCGCACGACGCGCTCTTCTTTCACTGTGCGTCCCTCTTCTGGGTGACACGACCCGACTGATGTGAAATCAGACTCCGGCCACGGTGGACAGACGCGCGACCTGGACGGAGATGAGGTGGACGGGTACGACGAAGGTGCGCTTCTCCCTCCCATTCCACCGTGCTGCGCACACAGTTTATTCTCGTCCTGGCAGTCATCTACCCGCTGGACTACAAGCGCCACGGGCACATCGTCGACGACGTGCGCTCCCCCCCGTCCCAATTTAATTCCTGCTGATTGACGCCTGCAGGAAATGCACGCAATCATGGTGCGCGTTTCCTATTCGCTCCTCTGCCTCGTCCTGGTAATCATCCGACTTGGACACGGATTTAGGTCAAGCCGCTTCCCGCGGGCTGTCGTCTCACCGTACGCAGTCTATGCTATTCATGTCTCAGCGCTCACATTCCGCATCCGCAGGCTGTATTCGACGTGCGCGCTGGCTATTTACCGCCCGTTTGATCCCACACTAACCCCGTGGCCTGCCAGTCGTGCCACTCCGGCACCGTGCTCGGTACGCTTCCTATCCTGCTCTCCACCCGCGGTTGCTAATGCCCCCCAGACCTGCCGTACATCGTGCGCCCCCTGCACCTCATTCACTGTGGACTAAGGCAGACTGATGGCGCGTAGTACGACTCACACGGGCGCCTCAAGGGCCGACAAGTGAGCCAGCGCGCGCGCGCGCGCAAGGCGACGCCCGCGGACGTGATCTCGCTATCGGGATGCAAGGACGGGCAGACGAGCGCGGACACGTTCTCGGGCGGGGTGGCGGTTGGGGCGGCGAGTCATGTGTGTTTCTTATTCCCTCCCTTTTTTTGCATTTAGACAATACTGACGACGGTGCACTGCAGGCGTTCATCAAAGCGGTCGGTACGCCCCCCATCCTAAATTCGATTGCATCCGTTCTAAGTCTTTCCTGACGTAGAGATGCACCCGAACCAATCCTACCAGGAGATCCTGCACAATACCCGGTGCGGGTTCAATACCCTGGCTTCGGTTCGCGCGATCGACTGACCGCACGACAGGATGATCCTGCACCCGAAGTTTAGTCAGAAGCCGCAGCTCGGGAGCTCGCACCCCATCGTGTGTCCCGTCCCTCGCTTTATTCCTCCCTTCCGCGCGATAACTAATGGGCCTGGTAGGACACGTCCTTGAAATTTATTATGTGATTCTGGTGTGCGATGATCTGCGCCATGCTGACGAACGACTTGACTTCTCGACCTTATCCACAGAGCTCATGTCTTAATCCCGTCTGTATCGTTATCTTCTCTCTTGTTATCGAATCTGTATGCTTCTGACTCGTAACTTATCTCGATCCTATGCTCTAGTGTGCTCAAGACCATGAAATGGCTAGCTGTAAAAAGGAATGGCTGTTGTGGACCGAACATGGCGCAGATCGACGTCGAGAACAGTGAGTAGACTCGGAGTGAATCTTGGTCCGAAATTGGCAGAGGGAAGAGAGCGGAAAGGGATTCTTCCCTCCGCATATTTTAAATCGAACTCCTGGAACTTTTCATCGATTCAGAGGTACAGACGGAGGACACATAAACCAGAATTATGAGTCAAAGCGCATACTGACTACTACTGCACATGTTTGTGGAGATCTTTCGAGCAGCATTTTGGCAAACATTCAGCAAAGGTGGCATCCGTCTAAATTCTTTCTGAATGACGCCACAAAACCCACTTAGACTGCATGTGGTAAGTGTAAGAGAAACCGGTATCGCGCGGGATACGGATAAGTGAGCACGCGCAGTAGTAGCACGTGTTAGAGTTGAGAGTAGCGTTGGTGTTACACAAATGCAACACAGATATCTATGAGCGAGAATATAGGATCGGAACCCTTATATAATCGGTAAACACGGGGGACTTTCACCGAAAGAAGTACAAATGAGATACCGTGCTGGTATCTAGACTTGTGCTGCTAGTTGATAAAAGCAGGGTAATAGTGCGCTCTTAGGAGTCACTAATAGGTCACAGCAAGCTCTTAGGAGTTGCTAGTGGTTCACGTAATAGAATAGTAGTCTCTTAGGAGCTACTAGGGTTCACGCAAGGGTGTGTGTAAGTTCACAGGTAAGTGTATTGGCAAAGATGTAAGATGCCTTCACAAGAGGGAAGGCTCCCCTTATATACTACTGTAGTGAGTCATAATTGAACTGAGTCATATTTAGGATGACTCGGGAAGTCGGAGAGACATAGCCTTGCATAGCCTAGCGGATGCGAGGCATGACTCCGAAGTTGCGTGAACCGTGAGAGTAATGGAACAAATCAGGACCAACAAGCGCCGTGAATTACAGAGGGCACAGTGACGCGAGGTTAAATACATGGAGGCTAATAATAAATATGGAAATTCGAAACTAGAAGTCATATCCATCACAGTAAGGAAGGATGCGATATTTAGTGTTTATTATACTGCATCGTAAATTTAATCTGAATGAGTATAGCGCTGATCTGATGTCTCTCTATCTCTTCTTCATCCTCCTTTCCTGTATCTTGATCGTAGGAGAGGAATATCCCACCAGCGTCACTGAGCCTTCGGACCGGTTGTTGCTATGTAGCGCTTTCAAAACGCGATCTTGTATCTCCAGCCAGTCCAAATTTACAAGCGCTGGATTCACCTGGATTACTTGGGGATCGCACATACTTCAGGCGAACTTCCCAGTCACAGGTGGTTCCGGAGATTCACTAACATAGAATGGCGCCCGGTACTGGCGCTGATACAGCCTTGACTCAGTGGGACAGCTATGACAAGTACATTTTCTGGAGCTCCCTGGATATTTTGGCTCCCTGGATATTTTACACGGGCACTCTTCTTTGGTTGACTTGTTGACTTGAAAATGTGTATTGCAATGCGAGGTCTTCTCGGAGCACTGTCGCGGAAACTGACATAAGGTCGAGGGTCTGGCCAGTCAATAGCCACAGCACAGCTGGACATGGGACACGCTGTGCAGTCGGCAATTACAATGCTCCTTCTTCCCTTTCACACCATGCTCTTGTTCCATCTGAGCACCTCCATGGCGACAACCACTTGTTTCGAGTCGACTCATTTCGTGATGCCCGCTGATGGACCTCCTGGCCCATACCTCCGCACCATTCGGAACAACGGTGCTGTTTCTCTCGCTTGGTTAGATGGCGTTGCTGTGCACTGGACTGCCCCCGGGGAACGTCAAAGTACATCCGCGTCATATATCGCATGGCCGAAGGGAACGGGATGCTTAGTTCACGCCTCCGGGGATCTTCACGGCGGCGGTGACACCTCCGATTTGGCGCGATGGATCAGAATATACCTGGCGTTTACAACATCTGCCGGCCTAATTTGGTGCGCCGTGCCCCGACGTTACTTCCCCACGCTTTGTTATGACTGGCTCTCTGATTTTCCACGCCTCTTGCGCTCCTGCTCTCACCACACCACCTCTGAAGACTCCTCCCGCCTAGATACGCGCCTCACGTACGCCGCGTCCGCTTGTGCTCTGGATTGTCACGTTCGCTAGCCGTACCAGGGCGCCGGGAGCTGATTCGCTTTGAAGTTCCTCCTATCCCGTCACACAACATTGCAGTGGGTCTCTCACACCAACAATTATCATATTTAGGGCCCACCCAGGTGCAATTTGAACACCCAAGTGTTGAATTGCACATAGGTGGACCTGAAATTTAATTTACTTCTAGTACTTTTGGTCCTACTGATTTTGTAACCTAAAGTAATAGAATAAAATTATGATTCGGCTGCCCTGAAACCCATTCAAAAGCCTACGATTTAGATTAGACGAAAGTCCAACTGAAATTGAAAACCAAAATCACACCAACAATTATCATATTTTGGGTGAGCTGAAACTTTATTCGAAACGAGCCCGCAAATTTTCCCATGTGTCCGCACCCCTGAGAAAGGCCCTGAGCAACCGGAGAAGATTGTTTCGGCTACGTACCGTTCGATATCCTTACTTGATTTAAATACCTGTAAGAGACCTTGCGTGCGCACCAGCTTCGAGGAAGTCTGAGCAACCATATCGGCTTTGCCAATAACCTGAGTCTAGAACACTCATAGGCTTAAACACCCGACAAAGAACACTGTGTGCCCCACTTTATAAAGACTTTGTCTTACCATTATAAACCCAATAAAGTACCTTTGGCGTGTTGTCCTGATTGAAATTGAAGGTTGATACATGGCCTACCTCCCTGAACACAAATACATTAGAGTAGAGGAGTTGTTGGTTGGGGGGTTTGGTGTTGCCCAAGTCAAGACTTATAGTCTTACTTTCACAACATTGGATTTCACGGCTGCACAGTACAGGAGATTTTTGCACTCGGAGCAGAAGTGTAGGGACGCCTGCACACGCGTTAGCTGGGCCCGACGCTGGCCTGCGGCCCACACACCATCGCTGCTGCACAAAGGTAAGACGGAAGAGAGGACCGCCTGACTCAGCATTTCTTCCATTGTGACACCGCCACCTGCTTACAAATGCGGCAACCTTCCTCCTTGTCCCCACTGGCACTGTGGCAGCTACGCCGAGGTGTTCAAGAATTTGCCAAGAGGCAATAATTTAGAACAAGAGCCTGTGGGCCCCCCCTTCCCAAAGGCATACCGTCCAGGCACTACTACAGATTCTGCGCGATACGCGTACTACGTCTCGACGAAGTCCTCTCAGTTCCTCGCATCGCTGCGTGGGGTTTCTGATTCTGAATCACCGGGGAATGCAGCTTATTTCAAGGCCTACGGGGTGGAGCCATAGCTCCTCCCTACCGTGGCCTACTCACGATGGCTCTGGTTCGGATTCTTGCTTGTATCCCTCGCAATTGCCTCCAGTCAAAAAGTGTGGCAAGTCCTCATTGATTCCAAGTCCGTCCACGGACAAAAACACGAAGAATCCCCCCTTTCACTACGACGTTCCCCTAACCTCGACCCAAGGATCCCGAGCTTTCTCTGGCAGACTATTCAATGATGCATCGGACGCCGAGGGTCCTGGTCCTCCTGCCCGACCGTCCTCAACACTGGCGGGGCTCCGCCTTGCAGAACCACGTGAACGCGAACGCCGTCTACAGATGAGAAATATCCCTGCGATCGCAACCACTAGAATGATTCCGATGCTCAATAGGATATACGGCATAACCGACTTCGAAGTCGACTCAGTGGCTGTGACAGCTGCCGTGCTGTGCGGGAGAATTCGAACTCAGGTTAACGTTCAGACAAAGTGTTGTACACACTTTTTGGGCGGCGGGGCCGGAGTGACGGAGAATGTATTGGATGTCCCGATGATTGAGCCGTTCTTGACCACTCCCCCGCTACTATCTTCCAAGATCCGGGCGCTTATGACTCACCCGTCGCTGGTCGCCCGCCACATCAGCAGCCTGCCTTGAAAGACAGATAGCACACACCCTTCAGGCAACTGGGGCAAGTTGAACGTCATGTTCCCCCTGATTCCATCTTGGAGTTTCACATTCACGCCTGCGGAGCCGATAAAAGACGGTGGCACAGAGCTGTTGACGCTGCTGGAGACAAAGAAATCGGCGCCGGGAACGGGAGCCGTGGGATCGATAGCGAGCTGGATAATTATTGGGCCGGGGGCTTCGAGGTGAGATGGAACGGTCACATTCATGCCAGACGTCAACGCAGAGCAGGCTACCACGGACAGGAGACTGGATTGAGTTCAGTGCCCGTAAACGGATTCAGACCGTGGCGACTTGGACGAAACAGAGAGCCAGTTTGAAGTGCAACATTTGAAAGTCCGAAAAGGGGGAAAGGAGATTGAAAAGGTGCGTTTCCTGCGCCGAAGGAAGAAAGAAAGTGGGAGTGAGAAAAAAATATAGACCTCCACCATCGTCGTGGTACATATCCTGCCATTTATACGTACGTAAATCAGCTCTACTATTATACTGATCAGCACGGGGGTTGCTTCAAGTTGGCGATGTGCATCAAGTTGTTGGACAGATTTTGGGCAGGTTTGCTGGTATCTACATCATGGACTCGATCGATCCCTGACGACTCATGATCAGACGAGAACGCGCTGCTACTGAGCTGGTACCCCCGCGATCCTCCCATTACGACGCCCGCTCTCAGGCTCTGTCCATTCCACCACCATCAGCTTCCAGTCACTGCGTTCAGCCGGGCCTTAGACCCGGCTTGGTCTACCGGCACGCAGCCCCGGCTATCAGCATCTATTTCGGCCAGATCGTGATGGTCTGGGCCACCTAGGCACCGCCGGGACCAGAGGTCGCCTACCGGCACGCAGGCCGGCCGAGCTTCCCTCGACCGACGCGTCTATGTATGCTTTATTGGCTAGCCGCGTGCGCGTCGAGGGGGCGCCCTTCAGCTCTTCTGCATCCTTTCAATATTTCTATACCCCATCAATATCTCTGTACCCCACGGCCTCTTCACCGCCGCTGCGCGTAATTATTAATACCGTGCGACCCTACACATGTGTTCTCGGCTAATTTATGCTCTCGCCATACACTCCCAGGGCTTTACCCGGTGGCATTGAGGCAGCTGTCTGCTTGGGATGAAATTTTGTGTTTTGAGGCAGCTATGTAGGCAGCACGGATATAGACGACAGGCGTCGAGACGGATGGGACAGGTGTGGCCGGCTAAATGCGGCTCGGCACGCACAGCGCCGGCTCCTCAATTAAGTAGGAATTTAAGTTAGCTGCGCTTTTTTAAGTATCTCAAAACAAATAGTTCAGCCCGAAACTCAATTTGATATATATGATTTTATTGAGAATATTATCTCTTTTGCAATACTTAGAGAAGCGCAGCTAACTTAAATGCCTACTAAATTGAGGAGCCTGCTTGACCACCCTCCTCAATTTAGCAAGCATTTAAGTTAGCTGCGCTTCTTTAAGTTTCTCAAAACATATAGTTCGGCCCAAAACTCAATTTATTATATCTGATTTTGTTGAGAATATTATCTCTTTTGCAATACTTAGAGAAGCACAGCTAACTTAAATGCCTGCTTAATTGAGGAGCCCGCGGTGTAACGTGCGATCTGGTTGATCTAGACGCACGTGGGTGTCTAGCCGGGCGTAACTCCGCGGCAGTCTGCCCAGCCGCTTAGACCCGGAAGTGATCTAAGGGCCGGCTGAACGCAGTGCCTACTCACCGCCGCTCCTACCTCGTCACTCCCGCTTCCACTTCCGCTCCCCACCTCCCGCTCTTTTTGCGTGCTCTGAGGGTGTATCGAGACGGGATGATGAGAATTCAAAAGCAACGGTGCTGTTGGAACATCAAGACACGGGGCCGGATGGTGTGCGTGAGTTTCCGCTGAATCCTCTCTCGTGCAAGAAGCTCATCATACGTTGCCACAGCCGGTACACAGTTTCTGTAGAGGATACGAAGGGGAGAATCACGGCGCGTTCCCGCATGGCCAGACTTGATTTACCAGCTCATGGCACGGGGGCTGATTGCGCCGGCGCAGGGAAGTTCAGGAGGCATCCAGAGGTAAAACACGCGATCGGTCCACGTCGGGGTTTTGAGATCGTAAGTTGAACAAGTGATTACGGGAGACGTTATCCCGACGCACACCGGGTGCTATCAGGTCTCTTGCACTCTTCTTTTGGGGACTCTTGACCGTTAGAACGGAATTATGGTAAGAGTATGCTGCTAGTGGCGTAGTTCCTACCTTGGTGGCGCAGCCGGCGGCAGCAGAATCACCAAGTGCATCGCACGATGTAAAATGGTCTTCAAAACAATATTTTGAAGTTTATTTTCTACCATGCCGCCTGGAAATTGCCTGGACCTTGCGGCCAGAAGGACGGTGGGATGGAGGTCCAGCAGTTTCCGAAGGTCGTGAGAGTGCAATAATACACCAAGGATGAACCAGGGATGTCGGACAGTCGCAGGAAGGTGTGTGGACGAGTAAAAATTGGATTTATGTGTCCTCCTGAGGTACGATCGTTGGTCACATAATATGGTTCATGTACGACGGGTTACTGATGTGACTGTACTTGTCTTCTTCCTTCCCGCCATGCGCTCGCTGAGCTTTCGCCTTCCGATCTGGCTCGGGGACCACTCCAAATCCTCAGATTCTTTTGATTTGTTCTCCCTCTGTGTTTCCTCTACCTGTCCTCTGCCTATGAGTCATGATCCTTTTATCCAGCCCTACGCCCCTATCTCACTTTCTAGCCCGCACTCCGGTACAACGAAATGACTCGCGGGAGAGATGAGCAGCCTATAAAATACGAGTTTGAGCAAGCTGTGTCGCAGTTCCTTTTTTCTTCTTCTATTGCTCACTATGGCTCACTTTGTGGTGCTCTTCCGTGCTGTACAGGCCATACTCCTGTAATCCAGACACAGTGACACTAACATGGCCTGAAGCTATAACAGACCGAAGCTACTTTCTTTCTCCCCATTTCGGATAACCCTTTGCGCTCACCTCTTGTATCGGCCTCGGATGCAGGCAACTTCGATCCGCGATAGCGCATACAAATCGCACACCCCCAAGCGCTCAGCGCACCTCACGCGAATTACGCACCCATAAGCGCACAGCGCACTTCACGCGAATCATGCACCCACAAGCACTTCATCAATTATTTGATTTAAATCGGTGGTCGGCTTCAGGAGTGAAGCAATTTGGAGTCGGAGTCGGATCAAAGCTACGTGTTTTATGTCTTGCAATGTGTTCACGTCTTTGGATGACTTGAAAATTCCTTTTTACATTTTTTTCCTTTCTTCTGCCGATTGCTCATGATCTTTTATGTAGTCATACCCTCACGAGGCTCTGCCACCTCATTCGAACCTGCCGCCCCTACGTGGTTTTTCACAATGAGTCGGCATGTACATTTCTCCCTTCTCAAACTGTCCCTTCTTCGGGCATGTTCCTCCCTTCTTCATACACCTTCCCTGCTCTTTTCTCCTGAGCACCTCATGCGAGCAATTTGACCCACTTCTTCTCCATTCCACTATGCACACACTTTCACGTCTTCCTTTTATCATTCATGCGAACTCCGCAACTCCCCTCATGCAACCAACATGACCTTCCCTTGTTAATGCGAGCCACGCACCCTCCCAATCCATTCCACGCGAACAACGCACTTCCCCTCACGCAAATAGACCATTATTTGGGCTCAAACCTGCGACACTTAAGTGACGTGCAAAAGAGGCAGGACAAACATCTTACAGCCATTGGCAGTACCGAGCGGTTTTTGATCTCCACTAAAGAATTGTCGATATCTCAACGACTTCAGCCCCGATTTACTTCGGACATAGCTGGATCGTCTGGAAGAATATATTTCTATTCAAATATTCGCTAGGACATAACACCAGAGCCAGCTGGCCCGCCTTACTCGCACGCTCGCTCTTTCAACGTCAGTTGTGAATCAGGAAGGACATCGTGGTTCGGGCAGGATCAAGCTGGAACACTTATTCGTCGTGCTGGAGACAGAGGTCAGTTCCAAGACGACATATAAGTTCCTGTAAGAGAAACCGGTATCGCGCGGGATACGAATACAGTAGGGGACAGTCAAAGACATCAAACTGAAACTTACTTTCTTCAAAAATTCCGAAACTTTGGCAATAGATAGATCTTATTGCATAGTCCTTTCCCAAATATTTTCAGATTTTTCTGACAAGCCGTTCGGCCGGAAATTACATGACAAGTTAAACAGGTATCAACATTTGGCCAACTTCCCCAGTTCTGCTTCAATCTGGATGAAAGTAGGCTCATTTTAAAGCTCTAATTCAGGAGGATCTGCTGACTGAGTTTGGAAATAAATTCACGAGCCGTTCAGGAGAAATTCGGGATACAAAAGTCACATGGTGTCACACATGACCAAAGTCCGATGTTCACCCGGAATTCTTGCGTGAATCTATTGCTGTTCTGACCTACATATACCCTATGGGTGGAAAGATAGGTGCTGCCTCCGAAATGCCTGCCCACAAGACATGGATCTCTGCCTCCAGATGCACTAAAGGCATTTGAAATGAACAAGTCTGATGGTGGAGCACAGCGGAAACAGAAAGACACAGTTATTCTTCCCATGTCAAACCCAGATCCCTCCAAGCGAGGAAGGATTCAAAAGAGGACAACACGGAATGGAAAGGCAAAGGGTCTGGAAACGGTTCTCAAGGAGCGTGGATACAGAAATTTAAAGCTCAGGGCAAAATGCCGCCCAGTGTGCCCAATTGAGAATAAAGAGTGCTGCATGGCTCGTTGGCTAAGCCACCAAGATGACTTCAAGAACCAGGTATCCATGCTTGAGGAACTAGTCAAGAGATGGGCCATGAAATTATTTTCCTTCCCAAATTTCATTGTGAATTGAACCCAATCGAGATGGTATGTTTAATTTGATTTATTCACAGCATCTGCTGACATCCCCTCCAGTACTGGGGTTGGGTCAAATATTGCTTCCGAGAGGAGGACAAGCCTAAATTTGAGGATGCAAAGCAAGCAGCTATCAAGTATCTGGATGCATGTACCACAGAAATCATCTGGCGCTTTGTCAATTGGACATGGAGATGGATGGATGCCTATTGGTCTGGCCTGACTGGGGCTGCTGCAGCATGGGCAATCGGACATCAGAGTGCTCATCGCCAAGCCTCCAAGCGTGCCGCAGCAGCTTTGGATGCATCGGCAGTGTCGGCAGGGAGTAGGTAGGTCACCGGAGGCCAAAAGGGGTACACACAATTTTGTTCCGACTGGCCAAAATTTTGGCCAAACGTAATCCCTCGTCAAAAAAATCAGAAAAATAGTATATAGCCTTATTTTAGGGTGCCGAATCTGAATCTGAAGTCTGTTTTTTAATTGAAACAAAACTCCGGCCACTAGCCGAGTTGATGTCTTTGACTGTCCCTTACTGTAGGTGAGCACGCGCAGTAGTAGCATGTGTTAGAGTTGAGGGCAGCGTTGGTGGGGGTTTGAGTCGACTAAGCGCCTCCGCTCAGATTAGTACCCAAGGCAACCGTACATTGCTCTGTAGACCAGTCTTTGGCACTACGCTGTAGACCAGTCTTTGGCACTACAAAAAAAGACTGCGTTCCAGGCATGGCGGGGCCTGAATCGAACAGATGCCTCGGGTAAACTGAGGTCCCGCCGAATGCACGCCATGCACATGCGCTGCTGCGCCTTCACTGCATTCAGCGGCCTATTAGCCCAGCCTTCGGCTAGCAGTTGTGAGCCATGGCTATCTATAGGCCAGCCGCGGCTATGCCGGTAACCAGGGGCACCTAGCCACACCCTGATTAGGTGTTGTGAGCCCACGGCCTGCTGACATAGCTGCACCCTGGGTAGCCGACCTCTCCATCCCGCCAGCGCCCTGCCGCCGTAGCTGCAGGAGAGTTCGTGCATGCCCGTATCTTATAAGTACTGAACATATGTAATGCCGTCCCGCGGTCGCGACCGTTGCGCCGCCGGGCTTCTTCCAAAATTATCAGTGATCACAATTAGGCTTTCTCTGCCGATCTTGTGCCGATCCCTCCTTGCCTTGTCGGGCACAATTGGATCAAGCGGGGAGACTGGCTATGGAAGTTAAGAAGCGGCAGCACGGGCTAGCCGCAGCTAGCCAGGTAGCAGCGGGACAGAGGTGTAGGGAGCTGTGGCCAGCCAGCTGTCTGGAGCTAGCCACATGTGGCTCGGCTAACTAGCCGAATGCCATCGGCTATCTCTGGCGAGGCTGTGCCCTGGCTATCCACGCTCTGAATGCAGTGCTTGCCTCAATGCTTGTAATTCACTTCACCGCAGACGGAATGAAGATAGGGAGACAGAAAGGGTGCATCGCAGCATCTGCGCCGCTTTTTCGGCCGAACGGGAGCCACTGGACGCGGGCGCACGGGAATTCCACCTCTGGCTCGCGGGGATGGATTTTGCGGGGCGCAAAGGCAGGGCATTTTCAGTCCGGGGCGACCAGTGGGGGCAGGCGCGTATCGGCGGCGCGGTGCATTGGCGAGCGACTGGATATATATGATCGCGCACGAAATCGAGGCAGAGGGGATCCGAGGAGAGTTCTATGCTTGATGGCAAGCGGCGCACGGTGGAGCTGCGGAGCGTGCAAGGCTGTCGAACGCCAGGTACGTCAGCGCCGCGCGGCGGGGTGGGAGTGTCGCGAGGCTATGTGGCATCAAGAGGCGGACGGATCCCGCTGGGGCAGGATGCGTCCGCGAAGAATGGTGCCAGATTTGACGGGCGCGTCGTGGGATTAGATCGTGTGGCAGTGGAGGGCACGCCGGCCGCGTAGGGCGTGCGCAAGGCCAGAGACGCGTTGCTAAACTGGATTTTACGCGGAGGGTATTGAAGTGGCATCGGATGCCGGAGGCGCGGCCACGCTTGAACCGGTGTATGAAAGTGGTGCGGCCCGAGGGCGCAGCGCAAAGAACGAGTGGGCGAGAACGGCACGACTCAGAGCAAAGATAGGCTCGGAAGGGGCGACCGCGGGACGGCGCGCGGTGTGGAGGCAGAAAATGGAACGAAGAGAATAGGTTGCGCTGGCGGAGAGAGGAGCGGTGTGGGAGTGCGAGGTTGGTGCCGAAGCCGGAAGACAGCGGGCAGATCAAATCACGCCTGATGCGTGATGCGTGATGCGTGATGCGCGATGCCGAAAGGCTTATCCGAAATCCCCGAGCTCGACTCATCCGCTCAGCTCGCGTGCGCCCCTCTTGCGGGTATTTCCGATGTGTTCCAATATAGTCGATGCGCTAGAGCGTATCGTCTGTAGAATTATATGGGCCTTGGTGCTTTAATGCCGCTCAAGAGTCAAGTTGCAGCTAGTGATGTTTTGGCTTTGGCCTCAGGCCAAAAAGCCGCGGCTTTTTGGCTTTGGTACCAGACCAAAGCCAAGTCAAAAATTTGGCCTGGGTTGGCTTTTGGCCCGGCTTCATGATTGCCCAGGCCAAAGCCAAGCCAAAAAGCCACGGCTTCTGAAGTACCCTTCACATTGGCTGTACAAGCAAAATTCACTGACTCGAGAGTGCCCAGAAAATATCAGTTGTATTACTAGTGGCCATGATTATGCTCCACACCCTACGGAATCACTATATCTGGACCCAAACTTCTAAACTTCCGGTTGCCGAAATCAGTTGTGATTTTTTAAAGCTTGGATTTGCCGCTCTCGAGTCTTTCTGTTACGGGACTTCATTGGAACACTTTTTGACACTTTTTAGATTTTTTTTGAGTGGTTGGAAAATTCACTGGCAAGCCGGGGCCCAGGGCAAAGCCAAGCCGGGCCAAGCCAAAGCCAAATGGTTTGGCTCAGCCCGGGATTTCACTGGGCCAAAGCCACCCCAGGCCGGGCCAAAGCCGCGGCCTTCAGGCCAAGCCAAAGCCAAAACATCACTAGTTGCAGCGGTGGCCAAATTTAAATGTTGCCCTTCATGAGAAATGTCTGCCAATGTACGGCCCATATTTAGTGGTTGAGGGTAGATATGATCATATGACCGCCAGGAATGGCAACTGCGGTCATAGGATACGCTTGAAGCGCCGTGTAAATTCAGCCGTCCAATCGGATTCAAGGTTGATTCTCACAGTTCGGGAGAATTCCGGCGGGCGCTAAAGGAAGTTCACAGTCTCCAGATAAATATAAGGTTCGTCGACAAATTTTGGCCAGCCTTGTGTGGGGATTGCTTGCACACCATTATCGCAGCCTCGCAGGGAATACCACGTGCATGCACCGAATAAATTCTACGCCTTTCACGTTCTGCGGATGTTTTCCGGGAGCTGACCCGTTTATACTGCGCGATTAAAATCTCGTTGTTTTTAGGTCGGTGACAACTATAAAGCTCCACCGCCCGCGTCTGGTCTGTGGACCAACGATGCCTACTGTTACGGAAACCCGCTTAATCACCCTCATCAAATATCTTAGTGGCGCCGTGTCGGCGCTCAGAGACTTTCCTGATGGCCCTTCAACCCGTTACTTGACGGTTATCGCGGGAATGACATCCTCTCTGTTGATTTCGGTGGAGGTAAAATTATCCCGGTCCTCCGAGGGAGTTTACTCAAAGTTCACAGGGCGTCAAGAGGAACAAGGAGGAATGTGTCCGGTTCCTCGATGACATTCACACGATACTCTACGCTGTAATTGCCATGCACCTCAAAACGGAAATGGGAGCTATACTTCCCCCTGAAACCCAGGATCATGTTGGGAAATTCATGCAGTAAGTTGAATGCAGTGCATTTCGTATTTAAATTTTCTTGACCATACATGCCCAGCACACTTCGAAAAATACATAGCTTTGTCGATGCCCAGCACGACGGCGGCACGTTCAAACGTCTCTTTCCTCAGAGCGAGACCAGCGCACTTCTTAGAGAGTGCCGCCAGGGATTACAACAAGCTCTCGATGTGTTCAAGGTAAATTATTGTGTACACAAGTGCTCTTTTAAATGTGTTTCAGGTTCAAATCAGTGCCGACATCCTCAACAGCACCACCGCTGCAAAGGACCGTGCAAGTATAACTCACGAGGAACTGATCCAACTTATTTCAATCATGGCGGATGAAACAGCCTCTGACCAGACTTCCTCCGTAGGTGTCTACTATAGGCTCGACCGCCCGCTTCTGACCGTTGTCAAGATACCTGGGTCCCTTCCCTACACCCAGAATAGGTGAAGGTTTCTACGGTTCTGGTGTTCAGTAGCCCTGATCCGATGTTGAAAGCTCAGCCTCATTTTCGCTACTCCCGGCTGAACCGAAGATATTCCATGGGCGGGACTCTGAATTGAGTGAAATCATGGAATCTCTCACCCATGAACCAGCACGGGTAGCAATTATTGGCATGGGTGGGATCAAGAAAACTAGCCTCGCAACAGCCGCCCTCCATCATCCTCGCATCGCTGCCAAATTCTCGCTGCGAATTTTTGTCCCTTGCGACTCTGCTACATCCAGTGATGATCTCGCTGCACTCGTCGCCTCGTATCTAGGTTTGAAGCCTGAACAAAATCCTACTAAATCGATTGTGCGCCATTTCCGTGGAATTACTTCTTGTTTGTTAGTCCTTGATAATCTTGAAACCCCTTGGGAGCCCTTGGAAAGCCGCCGCGGCGTCGAGGAGTTGCTAGCCCTTTTCGATGATATTCCACACCTGGCATTGATCGTAAGGTTTTATTCTCCGAAATATAAATACCACTGTTGACATTTTCAATCTTTAGATTACTCTGCGAGGTGCAGAGCGACCTGCGAAAGTAGCTTGGACTCGACCATTCTTACCCCCGTTGAACACTCTCACGAATGATGCTTGCTCGCCGAACATTCTTCGACATTGCAGACGATTACCATGACAGACGTCACGTCGACAAGCTTCTCTCTCTCACAGACAATCTGCCACTTGCAGTCACTCTCATTGCTCATCTGGCTGATTACGAAGGCTGCTCACATGTCCTGGCTCGGTGGGAGACAGATAAAATCTTCCTGCTTTCAGAAGGCTATGACAAGAGATCCAACCTCGAACTATCCATCAAACTCTCCCTTTCGAGCCCCCGCATGCTCTCACATCCCGGTGCAAAGGATCTACTGAGCCTTATGTCCCTTCTTCCCGATGGTCTCTCTGATTCCGAGCTTGGTCAAAGCGAGCTTCCGGTGCAGAATGTCCTCACTTCCAGAGCAGCCTTGCTTCGCACATCCCTAGCCTACGTCGATTAGGACCAGCGTCTCAAGGCTTTGATACCCATCCGGGAGTACATGGGGACTATCTATCCCCCGTCCCCTCAATTGATACAGCCTCTCCGGAAATACTTTCACAAACTTCTCAAGTTATACCAGAAGTATCATGGCGTGCGATTGGTCGACGTTGTGGACCAGATAACACCTAACATTGGAAATCTTCAAAGCATCATTTTACATGGTTTAAATCCAATGATCCTGATCTTCCGGACATTTTTGACTGTGCCCTGAGCCTCAATAGTCTCCACAGGGTTACCGGCCGACATGTTCCGATCCCCATCGACTATCTATTCCATATTACCCAGCGGCTTGAAGACGGGCAGCTGAAAAGTCGGTTCATTATAGAGGTGTTTTTGTCATGGATCAGGTACCCGATACACGATGCCCAGAGGCTTATCGATGAAGCACGGGAGCAATTTTCTCATGCTGATGATCCAGCAACTGAATGTAAGTTTTATTTATCTCCCAGATCGCATTAACTCACAAAATTGAACCCAAGCCCGATTTTACAATGCAATTGGCCCATATTTCTCGGACCACCAGCAAAATATTCCGAAATCTTTGGAGTGTTTCATGACTGCTCTCTCCCTGGCAAAAATCAGTGGAGATAGCGATCAGGAATGCATTGCGCTAAACCGACTTGCGACAGTCAACAGTATGCTCGGGAACTACCCAGCAGCCAGGAGCTATACAGACCAGGCACTCGTATTGGGAAGACAATCTGGAAATATACATCAGGAGGCAGCGTCAACCACGATTCAGGCGATGATTTGCACGGCATTGGGCCAATACACCCGAAGCCTTGATCTCTTCGACAGAGCCAGAAAATACTTAGATCTTTGTGGCCTGGCTGACGGGGACACTGACCTAAGGATTCTGCGTTTAAAAGCAGGTGTCCACGGTTGGAAATCGGAGTATAGGGAAGCTCGTGCCATTTATGTCTATGTTCTAGGGAAAACTTCCCCGGACATTTCACCTTTCAACTACGGCTTCACTATTCATGAGATGGTGACACTCGATATCGTTACGGGTGAAAGTTCCCAGGACATACTCAAGAATATGGACACAGCCAGACAGGTCTTTAGTGATATGCACCACACCCATTCTATCACACTCTGTGACACGGTCCTGGGGAATCTGAAGCTCCGGGAGGGAGACATGTCTGCTGCCAAGGTCTTGCTCGAGGAGAGTTTCAACTCGCTTCGAGGATATGATGCCGAAGGAATGCTTTACTGCCTTGAAAAGCTCGGGGACGTCAGCCGCTGGAGTGCACACAACATTTCCTTCATGTCCAACTGGACAGTTCTATTCTTGGGGCAAGCTCTCCAAGGGAAAAACAGGTTGGCCATCCACCAGGCTCTTCAATTCCTCGGAGATGTAGCTGTTGCTGATGGAGATGATGCGACGGCCAACAGTTTGTTTGATGTAGCCTTGGATGGATTCACCCAGATGGATGTTCATCTTAGCAGAGGAATCTGCCTCATCCGGCTGGGGGATCTCCCACAACGAAGAGGGGACTCACAGAACGCCTGTGACTTTTGGAAAGCAGCAAGACCACTTTTTGTCCGCTCTTCGCAAACACGATGGGTCGAGCAAGTCAATGAACGGTTAATTGCATCATCTGATTGCTCCGAACTCCCCCCTTTGAAAGACGCAGGGGAGAGGAAGAAGGAGGGCATAAATGATGCTACCATAGCGTATTAGCGGTGAGGAAGATACAATCCATGTGAACAGTCGCCTACTTTTGAACAATAAATATAACCAAAAATGGAACCGAACGCTTGTAGTATAGTACCAGTACAGATAATAACTCCATCTGGTTCAGATTTATATTCCCTGGAATTATTCCAATTTGCAAAAATAATGTCCGCCCCCAGGTAGGTAGGCAGGTAGGTATCATTACACGGCACGGTCCGAATAGCGAACACCGGTTCCCAGGAGTTATCTCGGTGTACAAAGCAAGTAGAAAGTACACCATCACCCCTGGACCCCTCAAAACCATCCAAACCCCACTCGCAGACCCCATGAGTTTGCCCATGCCCCACGGTAGCAGTAGCCGAGGTATCACATGGATTTAAGATGATCCCCTTTCTGTTCCTCGGTCGCAGTGTCCGTAATTTCGGCAACAGCGCGAGGAGGTCCCGGGCACGCCGACGCTTCACGCCAGAATTTGCAGACTTTGCGCCCCCTATGGTACTTTCGAAAGCCAAGGCGGTGCGGCCCTCAGATTCTTGACACCAGGTAATGTTGACAGTTGTCGGCCGCCACATCCCGCCAACCGCCACGGTCGCCAATACGTGCTCCGCAAATCCAACCGTCACGCGTCACCCCCCTGGTTGGATTGAATTAAAAAATGCAGTAGTCTACACTGTTCTACGATATTCTGAGCTGTTCTACGAAGTTCCACGCAGCAAGGTACACTATATCGACAAAAGTAATGTCACATGCTTGTTTGGGCTGTATCTTGGGACTGGAGGCATATTTTTGCATGAACTCAAGTGTAGGATAGTGGAGACGGATCCCCTGGACCATTCTGTGCTCACGATACGATCAAAAAGTATTGATGCGCCATCAGCACAGGCAAAATACTGAAAAATCCGAAAAAATCTGAGTTTGAGCTTCTCATATAATTTTTTTCGGAGATATCTGAGTCACTCAAATTGAAGCCACAGATCTCCCCTTTCATCCCGCACTTTGAACCAAGCAAAAACATACAGGCAATAACACATTACAGAGCCCCCAAAACAGCGAATTTTCGCCATTTTCTTTGTTTTTGGCCAGTTTTGGTCATTTTGGGCCATTTTTGCCAATATTGCAGGCCAAATATCGCCTGATTGCCTGTATATTTTTGCTTGGTTCAAAGTGCGGGATGAAAGGGGAGATCTGTGGCTTCAATTTGAGTGACTCAGATATCTCCGAAAAAAATTATATGAGAAGCTCAAACTCAGATTTTTTCGGATTTTTCAGTATTTTGCCTGTGCTGATGGCGCATCAATACTTTTTGATCGTATCGTGAGCACAGAATGGTCCAGGGGATCCGTCTCCACTATCCTACACTTGAGTTCATGCAAAAATATGCCTCCAGTCCCAAGATACAGCCCAAACAAGCATGTGACATTACTTTTGTCGATATAGTGTAAGTACTGATGAATTCCCGAGATTCCCGAGATGCCCGAAGGCACTGTTTCCAACAGCTCATCTTCTCATAAGTAATATTGTGAGATGTGCTCGCTGTGTTGAGTCGTGAAGAGAGGATGCCATGCTTCTGAGAGTAGATTGGCGTTCACTGTTAATTTCCGCTCCCACATTTTAATTTCAAGGGGAAAAAACAAACTCACTGTCGCCTATGGCGGGGGCTTGAGTCGAACAAGCACCTCCGGGATTGGCGAATCAACTAGGCAACTCACGATTTCCCGGCGCACACCGTGTGCGACCCGCTTGTACCCATTAAAGTCGTACGCGCTAGATGTGAAAGATCTTTGACACCAGGACTTGTGAGGTGCGGAGACAAAAAATATGACTTCCGTCCGCCGGCTCCGGCCTGTGTCTGTAATGTGTGCGATTTTATCCCACCTCTGCCGCTATCAGCTTCAACCACGACATCTGATTTATTCGGTCACTCACACACGGAACCATCTTCCGAGCTCTCGGTTGTCGTTATCTGGCCGTGTTCTCAAAATGTAATTGACTGCGGAGTCAACCTGTGCGCTGATGCCTGTCGATGCCCCTCTCGGTACGATTTCTCAGATCTTAGACCTCGGGCGACTGAATCTCTTTGCGAATCCGGAATCAAAATGTGCGTCAATTTAATACACGGCACATAAATCCCCGTTGAGCGAATCTTTCTCCAAGCACCATCCCCGTTTTTCAGGCAGGGGTGCTCCCGAGGACGCCGTAAAGCGGGAAATACGTCAGGCCGGAAATACGCCGAGCGAAGAAGGCATGCTCACAAATCCGCCGATGTAATCGGTGCCGATGTGTCGGTGTCTTGATGAGGGGCGTCAATATGTCTTTGCTGTGTACACGACCATTGGAGACGCAGATGGAATGGAGCAGAGGGTGCGACGAATTGGCGGCACTGCAGGAAAATGCTGCATGCTTTTTCCATGGCAAGTGGAGGACTTGCTTCAGGCTGATCGTTCTGAGAGGTTCCAACTATAGAATGTGTGAAGGCAATGCAAAATTGATTTGGAGGGCTGAGTGCAATACGCAAACTCGATCCCATCACAAAAGCCCATTCACCCCATCTTATGTATTACACGACCAATATTTGACGAATAGAACATATTTCGGGCCGCATATCCTTCCCGCTGCTGTTGGCCGACTGCCCGGCATCGACGTCGATGCGCTTGCGATGGCGCATCATTGATGGACCTCCGGATCATTCGACATTGTTCGGCGCGGTACGCACGCTCGACGGTACCCACATCTCCATACCCATACTCCATCATAGAAATCATTGCATAGCTATTTGTAGCAAGGTAGGACAATCAATAGAAATCTAGTCAAGTCAAGCCCGCCCCCTATGTTCGATATACTGCAAATAGTTTAAACTCGACACCTGTCACACCTAATGGCAAGGCATTGCCTCCTGCCAGTTCACTTTAAGCAAACATCCGGACTCCATTCGCTGCGCGATCGGTGTTGTGGAGGAAAAACAAGCCGTGGGAAACGATCGCCGAGATTGTCGTTGATCGCCGCCGCGGCATCACGATGGCCGCCAGCGGCGCGAATGAGCCTTGATGAGACTGCGCGGTCGGTGCGCCTCTTACCTCTTGCTGTATATAGAATATGTATTAGAACCCATTAGAGCCCATCATACACTTGATATAAAATTTTCATTTCGAGTTGGCGTCTTGCACTATGGACTCGGATTTGTGGCGAGATCAACGGACATGCCGGTGAGGAAATGAACTTGATGATCCGTATCTCTCCTTCTTACTCCCATGTCCGCCAGCAGCCCTAGTACTGCATCGCTGTCCAGCTCCTTTCAGCCAGGAGGGATGTCGCAGTTTCGATCGCTCCAACCTTCTGCCTCCCGCAGCTCAGACTGGCTTGGAGCAATGATACTCAGTGCCAGGGCAATTAGCGCCGCTGCAGATGCCATCCCACTCCCGTATGTCAAGGGTGTGTTCGGAGCCGCTGTGTTTCTGTTGGAGACAATCAATGTTTGTCATGATTGTTTCCACGGGACCCGAGCCTGATTTGAAGCTTCTCCAGAAAGTCCAGAAGAATAGGGAGGACATGATGGATCTGTGTGCAGACACCGTGGATATCATTACTGTCGTCCGAGACCGGATCTCGGCGCACACAGACACGGCTGCCATTCAGTTCAAAGCTCAATGTGAGGAGCTGGAGAGGTGGGTGACCTTTCCGTTTGTTTGCGACAGATCATTTCATTCCAGTTAGCTTCTTGCAGGATGTGGTGAACACTGTTACTGACCATCAAAGCAGACCCAGAGGGTTCAGTGCTGTTGCCAAAGAAATCCTCAAATCAGGCAATACAACCGACGAGATTGCCAAATGGCGCAACAGGCTCCGGGATGTCCGGTTCAACTTTATGGTAGATATCTCCTTCAACCATACCTCTTCTCTGACGAACAATACCTCAGCTCATGGCAACAATAGATACAAACTTCAAGGTGGACAAGGTTTTGACTGTGATATTGCCCAGTACGGTTCCTGCATGAACAGTGACACCCTTAATTTCTGTTTGTCTTTCAGATGTACCCGTGCCCCAGGCACGTCCAAATATCAACAACTGTCCACCTGCAACGAGAATATTCCATGGCAGACAGACCATTTTGCAAGAAATGCATCAATATTTCAACCAGAATACTGGAAAGCAAGACATTTTCCTGCTCCATGGACTAGGTGGTGGCGGAAAGACACAGATTGCACTGAAGTTCATAGAAGAATCAGTCACAATGTAGGTTTGGTTGCCTGAATTTGACACCGAACTCATATATCACCAGCTTCACAGATATTTTTCTCGTCGACACCAGTACAGTCACCACAATCGAGACAGGTCTCAAAAACATAGCTACGACAAAGGGGGTCGGAGACTCATCACAGGATGCCCTCCAATGGCTCAAAAGCAAAACGGATGAATGGCTTTTATTCTTTGACAATGCCGATGACCCCAAAATCGATCTGAACAAGTATTTCCCTCAATGCACCCATGGAAACATCCTCATCACATCTCGAAATCCTGGCCTTTGTGTCTATTCCGGCTCGCATTCTGCTGTCTCTGATATGGAAGAATCAGATGCAGTCAATTTATTGCTCCGCAGTGCCGCCCAAGATACCCGGGATCCCAATAAAGCAATTGCGGCCGACATCGTGAAGGTGGGTAGAACATTTATTAGTGGTCTATAGCATTCAGCTTTCCTCAGGTGCTCTGCTATCTGCCTCTCGCCATAATTCAAGCAGGTGCATTCATCTCGAAATCTGGCAGTCTCGATGGGTACCTTGCTCTCTATGCAATGAACAAAACCCGGCTGCTCTCTCAAAAACCTGCTCAGTCCCATGATAGCTATGCGTGGACAGTGTATACCACATGGCAAATCAGCTTCGACCAGCTCAGTGAGCAGGCCAAGACTTTCCTACAGCTTTGCTCCTGCCTCCATTATCAAGGAATCTCGGAGGACATGTTCAAGAATGCTGCAGACCATAAATTTGGACCGTCCAGCCCATCAAAGAAGGAGCTACAGATGGCACTTGATGTGCTGTCGCGGTTTTCAGACCCCTCTGGGAATTGGGACCCCTTGTGCTTCATGGATGTGACAAGTGAAATAAGGGCATATTCCCTTATCACCTTCCATTCAGAACAAAATTTATTCTCAATCCATCCCCTTGTCCATGACTGGACTCGTAGCACTGTCCCGGATGGGGGACAGCACTGTTGCATGTTTGCAATAGTAGGGATGTCGCTCGCTGGACTATCAGACACAGATATGGCAGCAGCAGCTCCCAGGATGCTGCCTCACATTGATTTCCTGAGGAGAGGCAACCTGAATATAGTTCCGGATTTCAGACATGAGTATGGAAAAGCATACTTCTTTTCTGGGGAGCTGGAAAAGGCAAAGCAGCTTGAAATAGCCGTTCTCGAAAACCGGAGGAATACTCTAGGTGATGATCATCCAGACACTCTTGAAGCCATGCACTGGGTGGCATGGATATATGAGAACCTGGGGAAGTTTCAGGACGCTGAAGAAGTAGGGATTTTAGTGGTTAACAAGAGAAAGGAGGTTCTGGGTGAAAACCATCCGCAGACTCTGAATTCTACTGGGGATCTTGCACTTGTCTTCACCCAATTAGGGAAACTCAGGGAGGCCGAGGAGCTTCATGTTGTAGTGCTGAAAAAGCGGAGACAAATTCTGGGTGAAAACCGTCCCGAAACTCTCCGTACAATGTCGAATCTGGCAATAACATACAACAAGCTAGGAAGGCTGCAGGAGGCAGAGGCACTCGACCTTGAGGTTCTTGAGAAGCGGAGGAAGATTCTGGGCCACAACCATCCTGACACTCTGTTCTCTATGGCAAACCTGGCAGTCACATACCATCACCTTGGTAGATTCCGAGAGGCAGAGGTACTTCAGGTTGGCGTGCTTCAGCAACGTAAAATGTCTCTAGGTGAAAATCATCCAGAGACGATGCGTACAATGAGCAACTTGGCATTGACATACTACAAATTAGAGAGACTACAGGAGGCGGAGGACCTTGGGACTGTAGTCCTTGAGAAGCGTAAGAGCATTCTGGGTGGCAACCATCCACACACTCTGCTTACCATGGCAAATCTGGCCATGATATACACGAAATTAGGAAGATTCCTGGAGGCAGAGATACTTTTAGTTGATACCCTGAAGAAACAGAGAGATTTTCTGGGAAACAATCATCCAGACACCCTACGCATCCAGTCAAATCTTGGATCCATGTTCAACACACTGGAACGATGGCAAGAAGCCGAGGAGCTCTTGGTTCCGGCACTTGAGAAACAGAAAGATCTTCTCAGTGCCAGCCATCCCCACATGATTGACACAATCAGTAGTCTGGCCATCACATACACCAAACTGGGGAAATTGAAAGAGGCAGAGGATATGAATGGGGCTCTCAAAAGACTTGAAGTGTAGTAGTGTTGATATTATCTGTTCCATGTAAAACCCCTTATTCCTCCTATGATTTACTTCTCAGTTTTTTTATACTACACCATTGAGCTCCCAGGTTGAGAAAAAGTCCAGACAGCAGCCAAACAGAAGCCTTCCAGTGGCTGGCTATAACCATTGATTCAAAAAGATCAAGCGATGAAGGCATTGTGACTTCGAGTGAGTGCGGTGGGTTCCCCGTCTTTCTTCATGCATCAGGGAAAACCAGCATTGACAACTGGGAAGAACTGGAGATCATCACCAAACCAGCTATTGTCGAGGATTGTCCTGGATTACTGGATTGGCTGTGTGCTGTTTCAGATCGTGGACGCCGCTCAAGTAGTACTATTATCTGGGCTTTGGAGTCCTCGCTGACTTGAGAAGGAAAACTATGCTTCACTATACTGTTTAGGGTTACGAGTATTTATGTAATAACGTAACTCGTTTTTTAAATCAACTCGAGATGAGATTTTCCCGGTCTCGATGAATCCTGTCACATTTCAACTTTGTAACTGATTTAGGGGCTATATCCACCACCCGCGCCTCCCCCGTCTGACGCTGATAAGCCGGCCCTGTGACCAGCGGTGAAATCTTTCAATTTTGCTATTCTGAGCAGGAACTTTGTATAGAATAAAGGCTATATCACTTGCTATGAGCTAGGATGAGGTCCGAGTTGCTAGCTAAGGATGAACACATGTGCGAGTAGCTCTATTTGCTTATTTGGGGATGACGGCCACCACAATGGGTCAGATTTGTCAAGTCAAGTACTAGTCTATTAGCTAAAGGTGTTCTTACCATCCTTAACCAAAGGATTGGGAACGGCCCGCATGTATCCTATCAAGGACATACCAATGCACTCCATTCAGACTATGGGACTTACCAGGGGCACGTACGAGGGATCTAATAAGGTTGCGGGACGGTTCTAGATAATAGAACCGTGCGTGGCCCAACAATCCGAACAATTCCGAAGATCCGATGATGCCGATCACGGAGATCACCGATCTGAGCACGGAACAGAGATCCGATGTCCGAGATAGTACCGAGCCCTTGGCCCGTGATGCCAGGACTCGCTTTGACCAGGGCTGAAGGGTTGACTAATTGGGCAACTTAAGGGTTGATGAACCAGTGCTCGGTGGAGCTGGCACATGGATTAACTGCCCAGGGCACATATGTGCTATGGCGCAATTCCCCTTCCAATCTCCCAGATTATCTACCAAAATATACCATTTAATCAGAACTAATTACCAACAGCGTTATTTCTTGAGCTAATACTGCTCATCACCCCGATGTATCCGTGTTCCGTTTATCTGTTTGTACTAAAAGCCGGTTTCAGAATCATTGCCTTATTTAGAGTGTCAGTTTGTATAAATACCTGTAGAAAACAGAGGGAACACCAGTAGATCCTACCCTTCTTCTTCAGTGAGCATGAGCGCGAGCAAACTTTGCACCGTGTTTCAATCGACTTGCAGCCCTCTCAGATTTCCGGGCAAGATACTGTTCTTGAGTGAACGTAGAGTGCAAAGCACCACATCCAATCGATTTTGAATGCTTCTCTGCACGAATAATTGCATTCACTTTGATACCTGTGTTCCCTTCATCATCCAGTGTCCTTCACATCCCTTCGTTTCTGGTGAGTACAGTTTTCTACCCATAAAGCCTCATGCCCATAACAGTCTTAGGTCCTTGAGATATGGAATCCTCTCCCTCGCGCTCAATGTCCCCATATGTATGCATTCTTTCTTTCCTCCCTAGTTTCCCACCCACATCACATCCTGATCATTACCTCCCTTGAAACGTTGGCTGGCTCTTACCCCACCTCCTTGGCAAATACTGCGTCCCCCTCTATTCTTTTTTATGGCTGAGACTTTCCTCTCACGGAGCCCGTCCCCATCACTCTTGTTAGCGTAGGTTTCGTGCCGAATCAGAATGAAGTCCAACATCTGGATTGCCTTCCCAGTGACATGACTTTCAGTCCATGGTCAGTCACCAAATCAGTCTGGAAACACAGAGATGGCACAGCACCCTTGACAGCAGCATCTGCACCATCTGCTGCCTCTTCCCCATATGCACTGTCGACATCTCAGCACTCGCAAATACCAGCCGACTCTTCTGTCCCGGCTATATCCTTCCAAGCTGTCGAACGCGACAGCGGTCAGAAACAAGGAGAAGCTATGCACACTTTCATGGAGTGCTGCAGGCTACATAACGAAAAGCAGGCCCAGCATGAGTCTCCCCAGGCAAGGACCCGCGTCTCGTTCAAGAAACTCATGCATCCAAGGGAGGGCACCAGGCAAGAAAGGGGTTTGTGTGTTCATATGGGAGGAAGAGGAGGGCAGGTTTGTCATCCGGTGTGCGTACAATCGCAGTGATACAGCTGGACGTTGCGAAGAATTTACCCCCAACCAACGCATCTACAATTCTTTTTCAAATCAGTGGGATCTCTGCACTGTCCTAGCTCCAGCCGAAGAGGCTGAGCCGGATTATTCATACAATGACGATGAAGACAATGCTTTCTCATTCTACCCGCCCACTTCATGCACCAATATCATTCCCTCAATTCCTGATGTCCCTGGGTATGAAGAAATGGAGGGGAGACTGGTGAGAGGGCCGCGCAAGTCCTTGAGTGAGCATACAATTTGAATCATGAGGATCTATGCGAAGATGCGGACAACCTGCCTGGGTGGTGAATTCAACATGTCCAGTCCACCATTTCCCTCTGCTTCGGATTGACAAGTCTGCAATTGCCCCTAGTTCCTCCCAGCAGATGCAAGACAAAGCATGTGTGTGAGCTGTTGGGATGAAACCTGGACTGTCCCTGAAACCTTGGCACTCCCGAACCTCCTTCAACACATTCTCGAAGGTGATTTGAAAGTTGTTCCGGCCGATATTTGTAATTTGACATCACCAGACTCGGACTTGGAACTCAATTGGAATGTCAACGTCAATATCTTCAGGCAGCAGGATAAAACACTCTATGAGATTCATCCTCACGGTTCTGAAGCTTCCAGTCCCTCAATTTTACTGGAGAGCGCTGCCACTGTCCTTCAGATCATCAGGCGGGCTGGGGGCATGATTCCACCATCGAGTCTACCATCCGCAACCTTGTGGAATCATTTTCTTATTTAGAACGTCAGTTTGTATAAATACCCGTAGAAAACAGAGGGAACACCAGTAGATACCACCCTTCCTCTTCAGTGAACACGAGCGTGAGCTTGAGCACACAGGCGACGTCTAGCATCTATTCGGAACACCTTCAGAAAGCTTATAAAGTTTCCTTTTGTTGTTTCTGTTGCAATATATATAAAGTGTTGGATATTTGTGGAGTGATATAAGACAGGACCAGATCAGACCAGACCAGACAGGACAGGACAGGACAGGACTTGCTTCGTCAAAAATCACATAAACACTTGAAGGTACTCGGCTCAGTGCAGCAGTCAAACTACCAAACTCTAGCTGATACATTGGTTGTCGAAAATACATTGTTGGAAATAAAACTCTCGATCTACGGATCACCCCTTGGACTTAGTTCCAAGTCTTGCACATAAAACCCAACTTTCCTTACCTTCTAAGGTTGTGTGAAGCGCCTAGAACAGTTTCAATTGTCTCCAAGGCACCTTTAGCTATAAGCTACTGCACTTGTCTGTAAAACCCAAATTTCCACCACCTACTACCTGGTAGGAACCCCGAATCTCGCACATTTGATAGTTGGATTTGTTGGTTGTTCACTTAAGTGTTCATCTTGCACACTTAATTTCACCAGTGGTTCTATAGTCAGTGTTTCACCGCCACGACTGGCTCCACATAAACAGGGTGTGTCCGACCACCCCCACTGCCTCCACATGAACGGGGGCACGTCCAGAGCGCCCCGCACTCCCCATCCCATGTGCAGTCTCCTTCTTTTCCCATTCCACTGTTCTCTACTGCCCCTGCCCTCCCTTCCCACTTCCACGCATCCATTTCCATCTCCTGTCCCCATCCCCATCTGCACCTCTCCCCTTCTTCACTGTCCCATCCCTCGTTTGCTCCCCCATGCCGGCTCATACGCCTCACGAGCCTTCCCTCTTCGCTCCTGCTCCATCTCTCTGCCCTCCCCTCCATCCCTCATTCAGCCCCTTGCCCCCCCCCATCCCTTCCCTCCCTTCCCTCCCTCCTCTGCTTGCCCACTCGACTCAACTCAACTCTTTGTCCAGTCTCCCTCAGCCTGTTCCGTTCCTCATCTTGTCCCGTCATCGGCACACGGTTCCACTGCGCCATCTGCAACACCCTCGGAATCAAGTCCAGACCACCAGTTGTCAAAGAATATGTTCGCCGCCCCACCCTGTCAAAACCTGATTCCAAATCCAAAGTATCAGCAGCGATATTGATAGGCTTGAAAGCTTTAGTTTTGGAACTTCAATGTCATTTATTCTGTATCTTTCATATTGCATTTTATCGCTGGCAAATGGCGCACCGATACTCGAAGTTTTGTGGACTTTTATTTGGACTTTGATATATTAGATTACTGATTAGATTTTGCTGTCCCAAATGAGATATATTTAATTTCGTTTCGGGCCGAATCATTTGTTTTACAATACTTAGAGAAGTGCAGCTGACTAAAAGGCCCAATTAATTGAGGAACCGGCGGTGTGACTGTTGAAAGGTGAGGGGATGCATCATGTTGCATCCCTAATTGGCAGTATCTATGCATCACAACACATCACCTGTGGTCCATGCTGTGATCAATCAATTCCCCAGATACACCTGGAGGAGACAGTGTGTTTATCATTGATTTCGAGTCGCTTCCAATCCCTTTCTCATGTCTCCTTCCTTCATACTTTGTTCGTATTTCATCTCGCTCAATGACTCCAACCATACGCAGAGTGTCCTCAATGAGGTTCCAATGACAGGCTACGGCACCTCGGATCTGGGGGTACGCCGAGTGGTGGAGCACATGGAGTCGAGACTGTTGCTTGATCATTTCAAAATGTTGAAGGCCAGGCTGGTTATTTACGTGTTGTGTTTATACATTATGATCTCAACTTTGAATTTGTGCTCTGCTCTCGACAGAGGTTTTCTCCACTGTGTCCTCTTAGGGTTCGAGCAGTCGCTTTCTGTCCATATTGATGGGACGTGGCATCGTCCTGATGCAATCAAATACGAGTGTCTCATTTCATGAGGGGCTCTCAATTCCCGTTTTGAAATTATCGTTGGAGGGACCAAATCTCATATTTTTTTATACGTCCATTTGACACAGGGGGCAAAAGCCCATGCAGTATGATTCATACTGCCTGGGACACAGGCACCCAGCAGAACACCAGGCAGTATGAATCATACTGCATGCTGGCCTTGTGACTGTCGGCTATTGTCTCGGCAGTTTGATGCTGCAGATAGGTTAATATTTGAAACACCGTGGAGATGCGGTCACGTGCTCCGCCCTACATCCAAATCCGAGTGTGTTTCTATGCTCCCTCATCTACTTTTTATTTAGGTTATATATTGAGTGCGTGCATAAGGATTAATCTCAAACTTTTTATCAATGATTTTATGTGAATAAATACTTAGAGGGCTTCTATAGCATGTCTCCCATTTCAACGTTGTTCCCATACATGCATTCAGTTGAATACTCAAATATTCTGCAACCCTATTTTGCTACCCCTCTCAAACCCCAATATGCTCTCCATTTTTCTAATCCAGGGTCGTGGGATAGCTCCTGGTGCTCGGTGATCTTGCACTGAATTTTGGACAGGTCACACAGCAGCTGTCTGGTGTAATCCCCAATCATGCTGTTGCATGCATATGCAAGCCTATCCCCATTCCAAATATCCAAGTCGAGTATCCTGGCTCGACCCCAGTCCCATGAAATTTTAGTTGTACTATGTCCATGCTCTTGTCATTCTGGAGGGGTTAGCCTTTGTTACATTGTATTTTCAAGCTCTCCATTAACCATCATAGGAATATCTTTGCATGTATATTTTTCATGGTTTGAAATTCATTTAGCCTGAAGGGATTGGCGGACTTGTAAGCATAAAATAGAGGCCTTACAGTGGGGGTAAAGCCTAGGGCACCTGAAAGACAGGTGCCTAGACAAGAGGTCTTAGGGCATGTGTTTGGCAGGCATTAATGCACCTTAGGATAGACAAAGGGAGGCTTTGTCGCCTTGCAGGAGCCTGACAAAGCCCCTCCTTTGTCTTCCTATTTGCCTTTATCTGGGGTGTTCCCACCTGCCGAACACATGTGGAGTACCTCTTGTCAAGGCACCTGTCTTTCAGGTGCCTTGGCCTTTGCCCCCGGTGTTATCAGGATTATTATCACCCAGCAGATCAAGAGATTGCTGCATTTTGAGATGCCGACAGACTCCGAAATTTCTCCGGCGATGTGACTGATGTGACAAAAGGAAGACATTAAGTTGTACATGTTTATAATTCTACTGCGTGGTGTACTGTGTCACAGGCAGTAAGAATCAAGTAAGAATCATACTGCGTGGGCTTTTGCCCCCTTTTTGAGGCCAGAGTCATAATAAAAGAGGGGCCGAGGTATGTCCAGATACATAGCACTATCTCCGTCATCATAAGTAAGGAGTCTCCGGTCTTCATCATGCTTTCACTCCAGCATTCCATAATTTGTCTTGAATTTTGCGCGAACATTTTGGGTTGTTGTTTGTTGAGTCTTGGTGCCTCGTGATCGTGTTCCAAGCCTGAGACCCCACGCGCTGGGCAACCAAGAGTTGCCTGAATCGGTTGCACGACCGATTAAGTCTGGTCATCTTTGGGATGGAAACCCTGGGCAATTGGGACCATTTTCGGGCAATTCAAACCCTTGGAATGACCGATTTTCCCGGTTTTTCCTCATCGCTTGTTCAACCCACTTGCGGTCTGGCCGCAAATGAGAGGAAGGCCCCATCGCAGGTGGCAGGCGCCTGTCACATAACTGGTATTTCTGTGCTTGACTAGCCGGAGATGCTGGTTCGAATCAAGCCCAAACCATTGTATCGCGACGTTGGACACTTTTTTTGGCCATTTGGCCTCGGCAAGTTCGAATATATTGAAGGCAAGTATGAATGGCCCGAAAATGGTCCCAAATTGCCCAGGGTTTCCGTCCCAAAGATGACCAGACTTAATCGGTCGTGCCACCGATTCGGGCAACCCTTGGAATAGCGGGGTTGCCCCGGATGAAGTTGATGGAAGATGTGGGAAGTCACGCACTCGGCAGCTGACTACTCGAAAAAGGAATAATTGCCCATCAAAGTCACAGTATCTCCCAGTATCTCGCAGCCGTCCATACCCTCAGTTTCTGGTCGATTTTCGGTGCGAAATTGGCCCCAAAATTATGAACTCCCTCGGAACTAAAGATTCTGGCTCTTCACGAGCTGAAAAAATCATGACGAAGGGACAGGCAACATGTGGATTGTCCATCGCGTACAGCTATCCTGTGGTTATTTCCTTGACGAGAGACAGGACACCGAATGTACCTGTGGTACATGAATAAAAACTGACCGTGTCCGATTGTCTGAAGCTTGATGAAAGCTCGGGGCAAGGTCACTTGACAGCCTAATTTGGAATATCTCATTAAATACCAAACTCAAGTCTCAATTGCCTTGTAAATGTACAAATTTCCTCAAAAATCCCTCCTTTCAAAAAAGCTCGGGAAAGCAGGTGTTGATGGACACTGTAGTACTGCCCGGGCAAGCGATCCCCGATTGGAACATCAGCTGTCCAGTCGATCCCTGTGACGGCATATCAGCATCGATGCTTGGTGAGAACGTGAAGACTTTAGATCGAGGAAATAATAGTAGGCAGACTAACCACAAAGCAGCATACTTCGCCGGGCCCATAGCTATATTGATGCAAATATAAGCATAAAACTCAGAGCCGCAGCTGAAAGATGTACTCACTAGCAACAGACTGAAGCGCCTGGGACGGGGGCCGTGGTCAATACGACTGGGCCTGGACAAGTCAAGCAGCTGGATTGAATGGCTTGTGTGCATGAAGTCAGAGCGAGCGAAAGCACAGCAACGACTGTTGAGATAAAAAGCATGTTGGGAAGAATGTCGCTGGAGTAGTTTGAAAGCGAGTCTAGTTTACAGAATCTTTATAGAAACCCAAGACAGAGAATTCACAGGACGTCAGGGCGATCCGGATCCAAAGGAGTGCCTTGTGGCTTGCAAGAGACATAGGGATGTTGCCAACAGTCAGACTAGCGTACCTGACAAGAAAAGCGACTCAGCTGAGAGGTATGCGACTGAATTGAGAGGAATGCAATCCGGCTGTGAATACCACTCCACACGCTCTTCTAGGAGTGCCTTGTGGCTTGCAAGAGACATAAAAATGTTGCCAACAGTCAGAATAGCGTACCTGACAAGAGAAGTGGCTCAGCTGAGAGGAATGCGACTCAGTTGAGAGGAATGTAATCCGGCTGGGAATACCAATCCACACGCCCTTCGGAGTGCCTTGTGGCTTGTGAGAGACATAGGGATACTGCCAACAGTCAGACTAGCGTACCTGAGGAGAGAAGCGACTCAGATGAGAGGAATGCGGCTCAGTTGAGAGGAATAATTCAATCCTGCTGGGAATACGCTTCTCTTGACAGCGAAACGATGCGATTGTGTCTCTTCTCAGATACTCTCGTAATCCGACGACGTTATTACCGTCCTATAGGGTGTTTCATATATAGAATTTTGGGCCCAACTTGTGCCTCAACTTGACCCCAACTTGCTAAGTTGAGGCACAAGTTGGGGCACGAGTTGGAGCACTAATCATGAGTGACCCGAGCAGATTCTTCTGCCTCAACTCTGCCTCAACTCTGAAGTCGAGGTAGCGTCGGGGCTTTGCGTATCACGGAAAGATGGGGTGCAGGCCCGAGATCCGAGTTAACCAAAGTTAGGGCACAGGTCGGATGTCAGGTGGTGGTCTTATGCACGACTTGACATCCAGCTTGGACTTCGTGCCTCAACTTGTGCCCCAAATTCTATATATGAAACACCCTTATGTCTTATTGCAGAGCGCGATGGAAGCGCAAACGAGTTGCACTTACCTGCATTTTCATCACGCGTGCGTGTTGATGATAATCATCTATGATGATCTAAATGATATGCAGGAGACAGAGAATTTCATGTCACAGACAGTGAGATAAGCGCACTTGACAGAGAAGCTGAGAGGAATGCAATCCGGCTGGGAATACCAACTCACACACCCTTCTCCTGACAGCAAAGCGACAGGCCCCAGGACGCTACTAGCTATGAACTACCTCCGCAGAAAATCGAAAATTCTCCTTGATCTGTCACATGCTCAGCAATTCTCGAGCCGACTATGTCTCAGTGTGAAGCAAGGGGGAACAAAGATAGATATCACCTACAAATTATTTTCGGACAGGCTTCGGGGATTGACCTGCCTACCTACCGTGGGAAATTGCCTTTTATGGATGCCAAATCAGCCGATTTCGACGATTTTTTTCAATGAGGTCGTCATGAAGGTCGTCGGAGTGTATTAAAAGAGGAAAGGTGGGTTAGGGAATGAAACTACTTCAGAGGGTCATATTACACATTACATGAACACTTGCTAACACTTGGTCGACATAGTACAGTACATTGTGTAGACCCACCTGGCCTAGATGCAACTTGTTACCTAGATGTGCCTACCTGTGGCTACGCTTGCAACCTGTGTCTACCTTGGGTAGCCACATGTAGTCTTACGTAGACCAAGGTATACATATGTAGACATACATATATTAGCCACAATTTGGCCGTAATACGCCGCGAATCCAAAATCCACCCACACCTTTGTCTACTGGACGTAGCCGAAAGTAGCCGAATGTGATGAGGCTCCTTGATCCGCTACCATCACCATCTCCCACTTTCCCATGCTGGTGTGCCCTCGTCGACGGCGGGATAGAGCGAGACTGGGAGTGTGGGCGGATCAAGGAGGGTTTGCAGCCAGGGTTAGCAGCCCAAGGGTGACCTCCACACCCGCGTAGCTTGCGCTACACCGCCAAGAGTGCGGAAGGAACCATTGAGCCCAGGCCATAGAGCCCATATATCATTGTGCTGTATCAGGCCTACATGCCCAGAAAATGTTGGAGAAACATGTGCCATTCATGGGCATATCCTACTGGTATGTTCTCCTCCATGCCCATCTCCTCCTCCTTCCCCATCCACCCCCTGCACGTCGCCCTGCGGCGAGGACATCGCCCCACCTTGCCACGTCACCTTATGGCTCATCCCTGCCGAGCTGAGCCGAGCTGGTATCTACGGCTTGGCACACAATCTGGAACATTCGAAACGAAAAAGTTCTGAAGAACCCACAGCATAACATCACAGATGTTGAGATTCACAATAGATGGTTGAAATCTGTCAATTCCGCACTGGGACGAGATCGAATCCTCACCAATAAGATGAAATTTGGTAATCTTGCGCTAAACAAAGATCTTGTCCTAAGAACATGGAGTGGTCTACTAATGAACAAAGATGCTCTGCTGGACGATTGGACATACACAGTGGGGGTTTTAGTGGGTATACAGCCATTGAGATTGATTGACTCAAGAAATGGGATAGGATAAATTTATTAGGCTGGAGTCCCACACTCTGGTAATTCTGCGTAATGGCATTTCCTCCCTGGACAAATTCCCCGGCATTAACTAGAATTTTCTGGTAGACCCAGCGGATGACTTTTGGAATGCTTCTGCAGACTGAAATTCATTATTCCAAACACTCCAAAAAAAAAAAAAAAAAAATAGCGGAATGTAGCCGACCGTAGCCGAACACGGACATAATGTGGCTACGTCATGTCCACGTCATGTACTCTAATGTAGTCTCAGGTTGGTCGCAGGGGTTGTTGATCCACCGTACCCTCAACACAGTGAATCACTGTGTTCCCTGGGCCTGTCGGCATAGCCTCTGCCGACCACCGTCAGCAGAGGTCAGCGGACCCCAGAGGTAGGCAGAGTATGCCAACGTCTGTCGACGTATGCCTCTATCTGCTGCCGTCTGCTGCCATCCGGTCCGGCAGCTCTTTCTAGGTGGATAAGTTGCTGTGGAATGTTGGTTATTATTATGTGTATCATTGTTTACCGTGGCCTTCCCATCATTTGTCATCGCCAATCGATCATCGGTCAAAGCCCCAAGCTCGTCCTCGTCCTCAGTGTCACTCACCTCGTTCCCCCCTGCTACTGCGCAATTACTTCGGATAGGCCGGCTACGATTTGAATCCTAAGATCCTCTCAGTCACACTCTTTCAAGAGTAGCTGGTATTCGACTGGTATCGTTGCCCATAGACACATGTTACTAGTATCGTGCTAATGAGTGCAACCTTCGCGTACTAGCCTGATCCTTTGAGCCCGATTCCATCCCTCAATTGGCAATCTACATCCATGGCCTCCGACGACCAAGCCTCAACTATCCCAGGCACGGCGGGCGCCTCACTAGCGGCACGGCACGGCAGGCGCCGGGCTGCACACATCAATGCACCGTCAAATGCACCTCCAACATCTGCGGGCTGTGGTGGACATGGTGGACATGCTCGAGGGTCTAGTGGTGCACAGTTCAACGCATGACAGACTGTTACATCGGCTCCTTCGGGTTGGGGGGGCGCACACACACTCCGCAGTAATACATACAGTACCTACTTGGGCTCACGAACTGCGCCAGCTCCACAACCCGAGTACATACGCTCCTCCTTCACTTCCACAACTTATGTTAACCTTTTGAGGGAGCACAGGATCGGAACTAACTTGGATCAAGACGAAGGGACGTCTCCTGAACGATCACCGTCGCCGTAAGCCCAGGCTTTCAACCTGCTTAGGATCACATTGATTTATCTCTACTTCAGAGCTCCGGTCCCAGACCATGATCACTCCCAGATCCAGTCCGAGATCTCGAGCGAAGCCGGAGCAAGACTCGAAGTTCCTCAGGAAACTAATACCAACGTCGAGACTTCGCCTCAAACCACGGCGCAGGACAGTCTGCACCCCCACTGGTATATTTGCTGCATCTTATACATGGTTGGCTTTCTGCACACAAAGTATCGTGTCACATTTCGTGCATGTGCGCTTATCCTCGTATGTCTCGGTTTCATCTTTTCAGCGTTGGCTGGCAACCTCGTGGGAGCTGTGGCGATGCCTCGGAAACTCAGAACAATCTTCGCCAGGCTTAATATCAAGGATAGATTTGTGGTGCATCCCATCTGCTTTAAATGTCACCGCATCTTTGAGGCGGATGTCGGACCTCACACCTTTTGTCCCAATTGTGACGAGGAGATATTTGGGGCACCCGATCGGGATGAAGTTGATAACGAGGATGACAATATCGACAGTATTTTCGAGGAGCAGGATCCCAAATCTTCGGTGTGGGGGAAACGTAAACCTTACATGGTCGCTCCAACCCAGCTGCTATCTACCGGCTTGCGGAGTTTTTTCAAGCGGCCAGGCATGAACTCGGCAGTGAACGCTTGGAAGAAGCGTAAACCAGGTGACGGAGAACTCAACTGCATGCAAGATGCTGAGGTTTGGAAAACAATAAAGGGTCCCGACGGTCGTCCATTCTTCTATAGCCCGAGCAGCGAAAAGGAGATTTGTCTCGGAGTTAGTTTCAGTCTCGATTGGTGCGTTCCTCTCTAGTTATTATATTATTGTGGAATCTCCAATATCATCCAGGTTTTGTCCAAGCAAAAGCAGTTTCGGGCCCAGCCATTCATCCGGGGTCATGTCTTTCTGCATACAGAACCTACCGACTTCTTTGCGGTAAAACATTGAACAAACATGCAGGTTGAGCGACCTCTTATCATTTCCAGATATCGTGCCGGAAATCTTATACTCAATGGAATGCTTCCTGGACCGACCGAGCCAACTGCTGACCAATTGCAACACTATCTCAAGATCATCGTCGATGATCTTATCATGTTGTACGAAGAGAGTATATGGGTGGAAACTCCTGAGCACCCCGACGGTATCCTAATTGGCACTCTCGCTGCTCGTATCGCTGATTGCATCGATAGGGATCCCTGTACGAGTTGCATTAGTCGCGATCATTGCAGACCATCCAGCGATGTGTAAATTATGTGGCTTTGCTGATCACAGCCACAGCGCTGCACCATGTACAAAATGCACTGTGCGCCATGACGAATTCTTCACGGACAAGTCACTCAGCAACGGTACTGTGAACATTTTCTGATGGATGTTCATTGTTTGTGATCGCTCCTTGCAGAATTTCCTCCACGCCCCGGTGAAGAACATAGGCGGTTGTGCGAAATGTACCGAGACCTTCCCACCCGAGAAGAAAAAGAAGAGTTTTCATGGAGGACGGAGCAAAATGGACGGAATTCGCACGCCTGTATTATTTTGACCTTGTTCGGTATACGATCGTTGATCCGAAAAAGAAGAGTTTTCATGGAGGACGGAGCAAAATGGACGGAATTCGCACGCCTGTATTATTTTGACCTTGTTCGGTATACGATCGTTGATCCGATGCACAATCTGTTGCTCGGTGAAGTTGCAGTTATTTCATGGTGGTGTTTACTCACTCATCCTCGACTTGCAGGTCTCGCAAAAACACAGTGGTACACTCGATGGATCAAGGGTGGTGCCCTGCGAAGCAATACACCCAGTTCCTTCCGCGAACTTAATATTATTCACGAGTTTTTGGAGAGTGTGGGTATTGTTCTTCTATGATTCACCTCTGATATTAATTCCTCCAAAGTTTGAATCACCGTTATGGGCCGGACATCTGCCTTTACGGGTGGGGGAGCCGGCGGGAGGATCACTTACAGCAGACAAGTATAAATTTACGGTGACGGGTCCATGGGCCGTTGCGGTATGGCAAATTGCTTCGGCTATAATTGTTTCTGAGAACATTTGAAGATACCTCTCGTTTGGGAGCGCTTCCTGTCCGATTCTGAGAAGTATTATGACGCCGCCGTCGCCCGGCACCCGGAATACTTGAAGGCATACGAGAAGAAGAAGAGAGCGTGGGAAAGGGGTGGCAAAAAAAACGCCCCACCAGCCCCGCCGAAAGTCCCATTTCAACGCATGCAGGAAGGAGAGGACCGAAATTTCCTCCGCTTTGCTACCGCATTAAAAATTCTGGTCGGGAGCTCCATACGTATCCAGTCGACCGACCCTCCGCAAGGGCTTGAAAAAGCAGAGAAACTGCTCAGAGATTATCTATTAGGGTTCTCAGAGGTGGTCGCCCGTCGAATTCATTCAATTCTGTTACTGACGTGCATCAACTGACAGCTATATGGGCCCGAAGAAATGAAACCGAACCACCACTGGGCCGTTCACATCCCGGACCAAGTCCGCGACTACGGTCCCCTTTATAGTTTCTGGGCCTTCCTCACTGACACTGGGGGCAAAAGCCAGCGCATGTGGAAATGACATGCGTCAAGCGCATGTCGTCCGCACTTGGTCGCGTCCTCGGATCAGTGATTGACAAAGGTGTCAATCGCCGTTTTGGAACCTTTGTTTTTCAGGGCAAATTCAAAGGAAAAACAAAGGTGCCAAAGAGGTGATTGACACCTTTGTCAATCACTGATCCGAGGACGCGACCAAGTGCGGACGACATGCACTTGACGCATGTCGTTTCCGCATGCGCTGGCTTTTGCCCCCGGTGTGAGCGGCTCAATAAAATTCTCAAAAATATGAACAGAAATAATTGGACTGGTGGCTTGCTCGAAGTTTCCATGATGCGCGAGTTCCATCGCACAGCTCAGCTGGATGGAGTGGTGCGTGAACTATATCCTGCGCGCTCTTATCACGACCTCACCATTTCTCTGTCAGCTAAATGGTATTCTCGACGAGACGTCCGGACCCGAAAAGCCCCTTGCAATGCGGTTGGAACATCAATTTATTCGACTGCTGTTTGGCACGGGCGAGAATAAAGAAGCACTGGGCACTATTGAAGATGCTGCGGCACACGGTCGGCTCATTATACTCGTGCATAGGGAACACTCTTACTAATGCGAATTTAGAACGCGAATCAACCCGAGTCCTAGCCGGGAGCATCGCAGCACGGGCAGAAAGAATTCAGAACGATGGTATGCACCTGGGCCTCGTGAATTATTACAATCGGCACGAACACAAAGTACACCTGACCCGTGCCCGACCAGCGGAGGGAAACTCACAGATGCTTGGCTCATTTGCCGAAACCTACGATTATATTCTTCCTGATTTACACCCACCACACGCTCAAAACGGAGTTCTGCTGGAGCGTCCATCATCCAGTTCCAGTTCAACGGCGAGCCGTATGCCAGAGAAATCCGGGTTATATTTCGCCACAAGCAGACGGAGGTACCCAGCTCCGAAGATACACTGTTGGCTTTCGTAGCGTGGATGAAGCCTTCAACGAAGACACCACTCGATGATGACGAGTTCATCTGGTATGACTTGTGAGATTTTTCCTGTCTTCAATCGCAACCTGGGAGCGAACTGATCCGGAATTCAGCCCAGAGCTGAGTGTCGACACCTGGCTATACAATACATACGCGCAAGCAAACGATACCGACTGTCCACCTTGTGTGCTCCCATTGGCTAATATTCAGTGCCAAGTTGCACGCGGTAAAATTGGATACACGGACCCGCCCCTGTGGATTACGACGACAATGGATCGGGTGCGGTGCCCAGCACTGTTTCTACTGTGTTCAAAGCTGACACATGCACTTCACAGTTCCCTAGTACGCTTTTGGCTTATGGAATGGGCAACAGCACCGGAGAGGAAGAATAAATTGTGTTGTTAAATGTAGAAAGAAAATCTATTGTGTTATCTCTTGGCGTCTCCTCCGTCATTCCGACATTTCAAGTACTCAAGTCGAAGCGGTGATCAACTGCTACTCCATCTTCGTCGCGTTCCAACATGAGCCCACAGCCGGCCGGCTCGGGCCAGGCGTTCCAATCTTTGAGCTTGTTTCGATATGCAGGCACTGAGCGATTCTCCTCGAGCCATTTCAAGCACACGCCAAAGTTGTATGGTGCATAGGTGGGAATACGATCCGAAGGACGGTCCAGGCATACTCGAGTGTACTTGAGGTTGAGTTGCCGTGTGGGGGTGGTACCGTCGCTCAGGAACTCTTCCATTTTACGAATGATCGTGGAATACTTTGACATAAATAATATCAGGCGAGGAGAGTCAATCAAGCGCAGGGGACGCACCAGGCCAGATCGCCATGACGGGATTAGTATCTCGAGGAAATCGAGCTTCTTCAGCATAGCTGGGTCCAGCGGCAAATTTGCCGCCGCTGCAAGGCGTACCTTCCACCCGTCCTTGCTCTCACCTGAGCCTTCTTCTGGGCCGGAGACTTTGTCAGATAAATATTGTTCGTTTATGATATCGGCTACAAAAGCGGCGTCGACTCCGTGCTGGGCAGAAAACTGTGCGATCACTTTGGCCAGATGGTTCGATTTCTGTTAAGAGCGCACGAGCAACGTAAAGCAATTAGAGCGTTAGGCAAAGATCGGCTCACGCGAATGCGGCGCTTTGTGCGGCGGTTGGTGCAACGGTTTACGTCTCCTCTGCTCTTGGATTCCATCTGTTTCGTCTCGTTGTGCTGCTTTTTACCGCTACCGAAAGAGTTGTTGGCAAGATCTACGATGAGGGCAATATCCCAACTAGGATCGGGGTCATCCTCTGAGCGTCTGAGGCCCTGGGGCCAACAGTTTTTGTCCTGTCCTGCTGTGAGAGGCCGAGGCAGTCAATTTCATAGTAGATGCTCACCTTCAATTCCGAATCCACCTGTTCCGCTACGTCCCGGAAAGAGCTCGGTTCCGCGGGTCTGTAACATCAGAGTCGAAGAACGGTGTAGGGTAGACTTCGTTCGTCACTGGATTGGTGCGAACGAGGGTGGGGTCCGGCCAGTCCTTCCCAGGCACGTTGTAGACCCGTCGAAAAGTTTGCGTCACGTACACCTATGTTCCTGGTTAAATAGTTCCTACAAGAAGAATAAACACAGACCTGAAGCGCCCGTTTCTCGGATGCTGAAAGATCTATGACGTTGAGCTCGACGCCGTCATCATCAACGCGGTCTGGCGCCAGGTCGGTGTCCGTTGACGCGTCGGTTCCTGTTTGAGACGGAGCTCTGCCGCGGGGAGACGGGTCGATGGGATTATCTCCCGAGTCGTCGGATAATTGGGCGACATGCGGTGGAACACTTCTGGAGCTTGCATTCCTGGAGCGAGCAATCCTGCCTCCGCGTAGAGCTGCGATACCCCGGATTGGTTCGAAGGTCGTTAAAGGCAAGATCGCGTCTTCGAGAGATGCCATACGTTGCTTCATCTCAACGTTGTCTTGAAGAAGCGCCTGCATCATATCGACGAGCTGATCCATTTGGGTGCGCTCCTCCGGGATAGTGAATTGCCGGGGCAGAACTGGCCGGGGCTGATGATACCTAACGGACGGAGTGGGAGTATGGTGGCCGGCGACTGCGTTGACAGAGGCAGCACGAGCAGTGTCATAATCTGCCGCATTTGCACGATTGAAGGAACCGGCCCGGGGAGTATCGAGGGACGTAGAGCGTGCATTGACGTTGCGCCTACCGCTATCGGGGACGATGGGAAGACGTGGCGTTTCAGCGGGGATTGGTCAAAAGTACGGAGGTGGACCGTGGCCAAGGAATCGAGAGGACTGATTCAGGATCTCAGGCCCAGCCGGAGCGCTGACATGAAAGCTAGAGGAGACCTCAATTGAGGTCAAAAGACAGAGCGTCGAAGGACTCACGGATCGCCGTGTGGTGCTCCTTCGCCATATGGGTTATTGCTATTGATTCGGCTGTGTCCAGTGGGATGGATAGGGTCGCCACCGGTCGTGTGCCCGCCGGCGCGCGACCAGCTCTGATAGGTCATCGGATTAGAGGCTGAAGAGGGAGTAGGATGTTAGGGGAAGGGGCTGGTCCCACAACAGCCCGAAAGTCGGGGCCGCGCAGAATCGACGGCGCAAACAGGAAGTTTGGGAATTGGCCACACCCGCAAACAAACCGGCGGCACAACCGGCGGCATCAGCGGAGTTTAAACCTACACTACTGACTACTGACGCGCCTCACCGCACGTTGACATGCCTCTCCATGCCAACGATGAATCAGTGGCTGTGGATATGAAAGTCGGAGGTCACAGTCGAGCCAAATGGGCCCAAGGACGGGGAAAAGAAGGGCGACTGAGTGTCGTGTCGCGTTATTTACACTTGTTAACATACCGCGACTCCTCTCCTCCTGCCCTCATCATTTACACCTCTTTCTCCACGCCCCGTGCGCCCGCCAAGTCCACAATGCTCATGAATATGTTCGGTAACAAGTGTACAATATGCGGGAACCAACTCAAGCTGATCAAGAAAAAGGACTCAAGCGAGCATTATCTACGGGTTCGTCGCTATTCACTGAGATGCTCGCCTTGGCTGAAACGCCGACGAATAGTGTCATAGTCCTTCGGCCCATGCCAAGGAGGGGGGTCGGACTTATTGGTTCCATTTCGCGCCGGAGGACACCCCCACTCAGTCGACTCAATCAGCAAGTGTAAACTGTGCAGTCGACACTTGCAATCTTGTGCGAGTCAATACCAAGTGCACGCATGCAATGTGCAAAAAACATTGCCTCCAAGCTCCGGGCCAGTGTGTCGTGCATGGAAAGGTTACTGCAGGAACCCAGCCCCAACACATTTCCATTGCACCGCAGAGTCACCGCATATCCCAAATCAGCTCCTTATCGTCCGTGGCATCCTCGTCTCAAAACCCCTACCCCAGCTCCTCTTGTTCGCTTCTAGACCAACCTGAGTACAACCCGTTCACGTCTTTCATGGACATGCACAACAGGATCACGGAGCCTCTCCGCGCATTGGACGCCTACCAACAGGGCGAGCTCGCTCGGGTCGCTGCCATTGGGCGACAATTCGACCACCTTCCTGGCCTACTATCGCCGTCTCCTGATTCGTGATTGATGGTGTGCTTGTTGAGGAAGTGGAAAACATCGACGCTCATGCCTACATCCAGGAACCACGCCCAGTGATCCGGATGTGCAAGGACTTGTTGTTTCGCATCACAATTTGTATCGTACACCAGATGCTCGGGCTTGTGCGCACGAGGAACGCTGAAGGTCTTTTGAACGAAGAGCTGCACAAATGCTCAGATAAAAGGCTGCAAATAGGACAAAGGATAGGCATACCAGGACATTGGAAACGGCCTCGGCATTGTAGAACGTCGCGCGTGAAACGATAACCCCGCACGGACGTACAATTGTCTGCTCGTTGTGGGTCCGACTTCGGCCGAACAGGGCTTTGTACTTCCTGTTCCCGGCAGCAGACTTGGTGGATTCACAGATCTCGGGCCCGGCCAACCCGGTCGGTGCTGTATCATCGACTCCGACAGAGCCCGGATTCTCTTCACTGTGGACTTTGACCCCGCCTGCTCCGTCGACGTCGAACCATTCGATGTCTTCGTCGACCTCGGGTGCGCCTGGCGCGTCGCTGTCGAGCCCGTTGCTGGGGTGTGCTAGCCGATGTCTTTGTAGCCGATCTCGTAGTGTAAACGCGGCTTGACCGCGCTGGGTGTGAAGGCGCTCGATTTCCGCATGTGCTGGGTCGTCGCACGTCTTCTGACCGGGCACCGTCGGTTCGTCACACCCGACGATCGAGCAAATGTCGTGCAAGGCGAAGTGCAGGGTACAGAAGCGATGCTGGTTGTTCGAGAGCTCCTCCGTGCAGTGCGTAGCTTGACAACGAGCGAAGCCCATAGCGAGCCCATCCGTGATGGCTACTTGACAATCATCTACCGAAAGGTCAATTAATAACAGAGGAACAGTGCTAGACACTCACGGTCTATACCATCTTGATCTTTCCAGCTTCGCATACACTTATCGCAGCAGTGCGCGATCTCATCTTGCCCTTCCCTGACTACCTCGCGGTTCCTGGCCCGCATGGCATTGACGAAGCGGTCCTTTTGATCCCCGGTGTGCGGGACCTCCAGGCACGTCTGATTCCGCTTGTGGTAGTCCAGCAGTGTCAAGATCACAAAGGCGTCCCAGACATGATCTGTGGTGAGCTTGCAGCCGAACTGCCAACCTCCCGCCGTGAAATCACGCTGCTGTTGGTCAGAAAGTGCCATGTCATAAGAACGCGAGCAATTGGTGGCGGACAACCTGGGAGCATGCATGTCTGAGAGGGTGTACCGTCATAGTTAAGGAGACTGACCAGCCGACGAGCATCAAACTCATCCACAGTCCAATCAGCTTTCTCTCCACGAACTGATGCTCTCCGACTTGAATGTACTCAGGGACACGGCCGTAGTAGGTGCGCACTCCATTCTGGACAGAGAACTCGTATTGATAGTTGGTCTTGCATTGATCACAGTACAAGTGCGCGGCCCACACCGGCTGAACGCCACGGGCGAGGGTGTAGACAATGGCTTGTCGCGACTGGGTCTTCTTCATGGGAATGACCCGCTCACAATCCGTGTTTTGGCAGTGATGAGAGGGCGGATAAAGGGTTAATGATGCTATATTACCCGTGAAAAGATAGCCATCTAGCTGAATGGTCGACTTACTCAGTCCACGCTTCCAGCCATGTTGCCGGAAAAGTTCTGCCTCTTCTTCAGACAGCTTCTCTGGGTGCGGGAGTTCCCATATTTCCTCTTTGAGAACATTGCAGCAGTCGGCGACACATTCCTGCTGTATTCCAACAGAGTTGGCTACGAACACAATGATCTGAGGAGGCAGAACCGTAGGTGCTTCGGTGGTCGGAATGGACACGGGTTGGCAAATAATAATATTGTTCTTTACAAGGGATAGGACACGTGTAAAGCGAAGAATTTGGATGAAAGAGAGTTGCTTGAGGACTGCATCGCACTTCAGCGCATCGTAAAGCGACATGTACACGAAAAAGGAAGATGGACGCAGGGTATTTACTCTTGTTTACTACGCGCTGTGCCGTGAGCAAGCCGATCGTGCCGCCGGTTGCCGCCGGTTCCCGGTTGCCGGTATGGCCAATTCCCGAATGGACTCGGCGCAAAAGTCTCCAGGATCAGGATTAGACTTTCGCAAATCATTGTTCTATACTTAATACATCGCAATGAGGCTGTCCCAAGGCTGTCCAACACCACGAAGGAGGTAAGAGCTGGAGGTATAAGGTAGCGAGCGTCGGATAAGCTGCGTCGAGGGCAAAAGCAGAGGTCGACAGGGGATGCCGACTGGACGTGCAGAGGTTGCCATGTGTCAGCCCAAATCGGCAAAGCTTTGCCGATCTGATGGCGGCAGGCTCTGCCGACTGGGATCGGCAGACGTCAACATACATCAGCCCAGATCGGCAGGCTGTGCCGACCGGCCCAGGGAACACAGTGAATCAGCGATACGAGCAGCGAGAGTGCCAATTAGGATACCGTCGGGGTGCTCAGGAGTTTCCACCCATATACTCTCTTCGTACAACATGATAAGATCATCGACGATGATCTTGAGATAGTGTTGCAATTGGTCAGCAGTTGGCTCGGTCGGTCCAGGAAGCATTCCATTGAGTATAAGATTTCCGGCACGATATCTGGAAATGATAAGAGGTCGCTCAACCTGCATGTTTGTTCAATGTTTTACCGCAAAGAAGTCGGTAGGTTCTGTATGCAGAAAGACATGACCCCGGATGAATGGCTGGGCCCGAAACTGCTTTTGCTTGGACAAAACCTGGATGATATTGGAGATTCCACAATAATATAATAACTAGAGAGGAACGCACCAATCGAGACTGAAACTAACTCCGAGACAAATCTCCTTTTCGCTGCTCGGGCTATAGAAGAATGGACGACCGTCGGGACCCTTTATTGTTTTCCAAACCTCAGCATCTTGCATGCAGTTGAGTTCTCCGTCACCTGGTTTACGCTTCTTCCAAGCGTTCACTGCCGAGTTCATGCCTGGCCGCTTGAAAAAACTCCGCAAGCCGGTAGATAGCAGCTGGGTTGGAGCGACCATGTAAGGTTTACGTTTCCCCCACACCGAAGATTTGGGATCCTGCTCCTCGAAAATACTGTCGATATTGTCATCCTCGTTATCAACTTCATCCCGATCGGGTGCCCCAAATATCTCCTCGTCACAATTGGGACAAAAGGTGTGAGGTCCGACATCCGCCTCAAAGATGCGGTGACATTTAAAGCAGATGGGATGCACCACAAATCTATCCTTGATATTAAGCCTGGCGAAGATTGTTCTGAGTTTCCGAGGCATCGCCACAGCTCCCACGAGGTTGCCAGCCAACGCTGAAAAGATGAAACCGAGACATACGAGGATAAGCGCACATGCACGAAATGTGACACGATACTTTGTGTGCAGAAAGCCAACCATGTATAAGATGCAGCAAATATACCAGTGGGGGTGCAGACTGTCCTGCGCCGTGGTTTGAGGCGAAGTCTCGACGTTGGTATTAGTTTCCTGAGGAACTTCGAGTCTTGCTCCGGCTTCGCTCGAGATCTCGGACTGGATCTGGGAGTGATCATGGTCTGGGACCGGAGCTCTGAAGTAGAGATAAATCAATGTGATCCTAAGCAGGTTGAAAGCCTGGGCTTACGGCGACGGTGATCGTTCAGGAGACGTCCCTTCGTCTTGATCCAAGTTAGTTCCGATCCTGTGCTCCCTCAAAAGGTTAACATAAGTTGTGGAAGTGAAGGAGGAGCGTATGTACTCGGGTTGTGGAGCTGGCGCAGTTCGTGAGCCCAAGTAGGTACTGTATGTATTACTGCGGAGTGTGTGTGCGCCCCCCCAACCCGAAGGAGCCGATGTAACAGTCTGTCATGCGTTGAACTGTGCACCACTAGACCCTCGAGCATGTCCACCATGTCCACCACAGCCCGCAGATGTTGGAGGTGCATTTGACGGTGCATTGATGTGTGCAGCCCGGCGCCTGCCGTGCCGTGCCGCTAGTGAGGCGCCCGCCGTGCCTGGGATAGTTGAGGCTTGGTCGTCGGAGGCCATGGATGTAGATTGCCAATTGAGGGATGGAATCGGGCTCAAAGGATCAGGCTAGTACGCGAAGGTTGCACTCATTAGCACGATACTAGTAACATGTGTCTATGGGCAACGATACCAGTCGAATACCAGCTACTCTTGAAAGAGTGTGACTGAGAGGATCTTAGGATTCAAATCGTAGCCGGCCTATCCGAAGTAATTGCGCAGTAGCAGGGGGGAACGAGGTGAGTGACACTGAGGACGAGGACGAGCTTGGGGCTTTGACCGATGATCGATTGGCGATGACAAATGATGGGAAGGCCACGGTAAACAATGATACACATAATAATAACCAACATTCCACAGCAACTTATCCACCTAGAAAGAGCTGCCGGACCGGATGGCAGCAGACGGCAGCAGATAGAGGCATACGTCGACAGACGTTGGCATACTCTGCCTACCTCTGGGGTCCGCTGACCTCTGCTGACGGTGGTCGGCAGAGGCTATGCCGACAGGCCCAGGGAACACAGTGATTCACTGTGTTGAGGGTACGGTGGATCAACAACCCCTGCGACCAACCTGAGACTACATTAGAGTACATGACGTGGACATGACGTAGCCACATTATGTCCGTGTTCGGCTACGGTCGGCTACATTCCGCTATTTTTTTTTTTTTTTTTTGGAGTGTTTGGAATAATGAATTTCAGTCTGCAGAAGCATTCCAAAAGTCATCCGCTGGGTCTACCAGAAAATTCTAGTTAATGCCGGGGAATTTGTCCAGGGAGGAAATGCCATTACGCAGAATTACCAGAGTGTGGGACTCCAGCCTAATAAATTTATCCTATCCCATTTCTTGAGTCAATCAATCTCAATGGCTGTATACCCACTAAAACCCCCACTGTGTATGTCCAATCGTCCAGCAGAGCATCTTTGTTCATTAGTAGACCACTCCATGTTCTTAGGACAAGATCTTTGTTTAGCGCAAGATTACCAAATTTCATCTTATTGGTGAGGATTCGATCTCGTCCCAGTGCGGAATTGACAGATTTCAACCATCTATTGTGAATCTCAACATCTGTGATGTTATGCTGTGGGTTCTTCAGAACTTTTTCGTTTCGAATGTTCCAGATTGTGTGCCAAGCCGTAGATACCAGCTCGGCTCAGCTCGGCAGGGATGAGCCATAAGGTGACGTGGCAAGGTGGGGCGATGTCCTCGCCGCAGGGCGACGTGCAGGGGGTGGATGGGGAAGGAGGAGGAGATGGGCATGGAGGAGAACATACCAGTAGGATATGCCCATGAATGGCACATGTTTCTCCAACATTTTCTGGGCATGTAGGCCTGATACAGCACAATGATATATGGGCTCTATGGCCTGGGCTCAATGGTTCCTTCCGCACTCTTGGCGGTGTAGCGCAAGCTACGCGGGTGTGGAGGTCACCCTTGGGCTGCTAACCCTGGCTGCAAACCCTCCTTGATCCGCCCACACTCCCAGTCTCGCTCTATCCCGCCGTCGACGAGGGCACACCAGCATGGGAAAGTGGGAGATGGTGATGGTAGCGGATCAAGGAGCCTCATCACATTCGGCTACTTTCGGCTACGTCCAGTAGACAAAGGTGTGGGTGGATTTTGGATTCGCGGCGTATTACGGCCAAATTGTGGCTAATATATGTATGTCTACATATGTATACCTTGGTCTACGTAAGACTACATGTGGCTACCCAAGGTAGACACAGGTTGCAAGCGTAGCCACAGGTAGGCACATCTAGGTAACAAGTTGCATCTAGGCCAGGTGGGTCTACACAATGTACTGTACTATGTCGACCAAGTGTTAGCAAGTGTTCATGTAATGTGTAATATGACCCTCTGAAGTAGTTTCATTCCCTAACCCACCTTTCCTCTTTTAATACACTCCGACGACCTTCATGACGACCTCATTGAAAAAAATCGTCGAAATCGGCTGATTTGGCATCCATAAAAGGCAATTTCCCACGGTAGGTAGGCAGGTCAATCCCCGAAGCCTGTCCGAAAATAATTTGTAGGTGATATCTATCTTTGTTCCCCCTTGCTTCACACTGAGACATAGTCGGCTCGAGAATTGCTGAGCATGTGACAGATCAAGGAGAATTTTCGATTTTCTGCGGAGGTAGTTCATAGCTAGTAGCGTCCTGGGGCCTGTCGCTTTGCTGTCAGGAGAAGGGTGTGTGAGTTGGTATTCCCAGCCGGATTGCATTCCTCTCAGCTTCTCTGTCAAGTGCGCTTATCTCACTGTCTGTGACATGAAATTCTCTGTCTCCTGCATATCATTTAGATCATCATAGATGATTATCATCAACACGCACGCGTGATGAAAATGCAGGTAAGTGCAACTCGTTTGCGCTTCCATCGCGCTCTGCAATAAGACATAAGGGTGTTTCATATATAGAATTTGGGGCACAAGTTGAGGCACGAAGTCCAAGCTGGATGTCAAGTCGTGCATAAGACCACCACCTGACATCCGACCTGTGCCCTAACTTTGGTTAACTCGGATCTCGGGCCTGCACCCCATCTTTCCGTGATACGCAAAGCCCCGACGCTACCTCGACTTCAGAGTTGAGGCAGAGTTGAGGCAGAAGAATCTGCTCGGGTCACTCATGATTAGTGCTCCAACTCGTGCCCCAACTTGTGCCTCAACTTAGCAAGTTGGGGTCAAGTTGAGGCACAAGTTGGGCCCAAAATTCTATATATGAAACACCCTATAGGACGGTAATAACGTCGTCGGATTACGAGAGTATCTGAGAAGAGACACAATCGCATCGTTTCGCTGTCAAGAGAAGCGTATTCCCAGCAGGATTGAATTATTCCTCTCAACTGAGCCGCATTCCTCTCATCTGAGTCGCTTCTCTCCTCAGGTACGCTAGTCTGACTGTTGGCAGTATCCCTATGTCTCTCACAAGCCACAAGGCACTCCGAAGGGCGTGTGGATTGGTATTCCCAGCCGGATTACATTCCTCTCAACTGAGTCGCATTCCTCTCAGCTGAGCCACTTCTCTTGTCAGGTACGCTATTCTGACTGTTGGCAACATTTTTATGTCTCTTGCAAGCCACAAGGCACTCCTAGAAGAGCGTGTGGAGTGGTATTCACAGCCGGATTGCATTCCTCTCAATTCAGTCGCATACCTCTCAGCTGAGTCGCTTTTCTTGTCAGGTACGCTAGTCTGACTGTTGGCAACATCCCTATGTCTCTTGCAAGCCACAAGGCACTCCTTTGGATCCGGATCGCCCTGACGTCCTGTGAATTCTCTGTCTTGGGTTTCTATAAAGATTCTGTAAACTAGACTCGCTTTCAAACTACTCCAGCGACATTCTTCCCAACATGCTTTTTATCTCAACAGTCGTTGCTGTGCTTTCGCTCGCTCTGACTTCATGCACACAAGCCATTCAATCCAGCTGCTTGACTTGTCCAGGCCCAGTCGTATTGACCACGGCCCCCGTCCCAGGCGCTTCAGTCTGTTGCTAGTGAGTACATCTTTCAGCTGCGGCTCTGAGTTTTATGCTTATATTTGCATCAATATAGCTATGGGCCCGGCGAAGTATGCTGCTTTGTGGTTAGTCTGCCTACTATTATTTCCTCGATCTAAAGTCTTCACGTTCTCACCAAGCATCGATGCTGATATGCCGTCACAGGGATCGACTGGACAGCTGATGTTCCAATCGGGGATCGCTTGCCCGGGCAGTACTACAGTGTCCATCAACACCTGCTTTCCCGAGCTTTTTTGAAAGGAGGGATTTTTGAGGAAATTTGTACATTTACAAGGCAATTGAGACTTGAGTTTGGTATTTAATGAGATATTCCAAATTAGGCTGTCAAGTGACCTTGCCCCGAGCTTTCATCAAGCTTCAGACAATCGGACACGGTCAGTTTTTATTCATGTACCACAGGTACATTCGGTGTCCTGTCTCTCGTCAAGGAAATAACCACAGGATAGCTGTACGCGATGGACAATCCACATGTTGCCTGTCCCTTCGTCATGATTTTTTCAGCTCGTGAAGAGCCAGAATCTTTAGTTCCGAGGGAGTTCATAATTTTGGGGCCAATTTCGCACCGAAAATCGACCAGAAACTGAGGGTATGGACGGCTGCGAGATACTGGGAGATACTGTGACTTTGATGGGCAATTATTCCTTTTTCGAGTAGTCAGCTGCCGAGTGCGTGACTTCCCACATCTTCCATCAACTTCATCCGGGGCAACCCCGCTATTCCAAGGGTTGCCCGAATCGGTGGCACGACCGATTAAGTCTGGTCATCTTTGGGACGGAAACCCTGGGCAATTTGGGACCATTTTCGGGCCATTCATACTTGCCTTCAATATATTCGAACTTGCCGAGGCCAAATGGCCAAAAAAAGTGTCCAACGTCGCGATACAATGGTTTGGGCTTGATTCGAACCAGCATCTCCGGCTAGTCAAGCACAGAAATACCAGTTATGTGACAGGCGCCTGCCACCTGCGATGGGGCCTTCCTCTCATTTGCGGCCAGACCGCAAGTGGGTTGAACAAGCGATGAGGAAAAACCGGGAAAATCGGTCATTCCAAGGGTTTGAATTGCCCGAAAATGGTCCCAATTGCCCAGGGTTTCCATCCCAAAGATGACCAGACTTAATCGGTCGTGCAACCGATTCAGGCAACTCTTGGTTGCCCAGCGCGTGGGGTCTCAGGCTTGGAACACGATCACGAGGCACCAAGACTCAACAAACAACAACCCAAAATGTTCGCGCAAAATTCAAGACAAATTATGGAATGCTGGAGTGAAAGCATGATGAAGACCGGAGACTCCTTACTTATGATGACGGAGATAGTGCTATGTATCTGGACATACCTCGGCCCCTCTTTTATTATGACTCTGGCCTCAAAAAGGGGGCAAAAGCCCACGCAGTATGATTCTTACTTGATTCTTACTGCCTGTGACACAGTACACCACGCAGTAGAATTATAAACATGTACAACTTAATGTCTTCCTTTTGTCACATCAGTCACATCGCCGGAGAAATTTCGGAGTCTGTCGGCATCTCAAAATGCAGCAATCTCTTGATCTGCTGGGTGATAATAATCCTGATAACACCGGGGGCAAAGGCCAAGGCACCTGAAAGACAGGTGCCTTGACAAGAGGTACTCCACATGTGTTCGGCAGGTGGGAACACCCCAGATAAAGGCAAATAGGAAGACAAAGGAGGGGCTTTGTCAGGCTCCTGCAAGGCGACAAAGCCTCCCTTTGTCTATCCTAAGGTGCATTAATGCCTGCCAAACACATGCCCTAAGACCTCTTGTCTAGGCACCTGTCTTTCAGGTGCCCTAGGCTTTACCCCCACTGTAAGGCCTCTATTTTATGCTTACAAGTCCGCCAATCCCTTCAGGCTAAATGAATTTCAAACCATGAAAAATATACATGCAAAGATATTCCTATGATGGTTAATGGAGAGCTTGAAAATACAATGTAACAAAGGCTAACCCCTCCAGAATGACAAGAGCATGGACATAGTACAACTAAAATTTCATGGGACTGGGGTCGAGCCAGGATACTCGACTTGGATATTTGGAATGGGGATAGGCTTGCATATGCATGCAACAGCATGATTGGGGATTACACCAGACAGCTGCTGTGTGACCTGTCCAAAATTCAGTGCAAGATCACCGAGCACCAGGAGCTATCCCACGACCCTGGATTAGAAAAATGGAGAGCATATTGGGGTTTGAGAGGGGTAGCAAAATAGGGTTGCAGAATATTTGAGTATTCAACTGAATGCATGTATGGGAACAACGTTGAAATGGGAGACATGCTATAGAAGCCCTCTAAGTATTTATTCACATAAAATCATTGATAAAAAGTTTGAGATTAATCCTTATGCACGCACTCAATATATAACCTAAATAAAAAGTAGATGAGGGAGCATAGAAACACACTCGGATTTGGATGTAGGGCGGAGCACGTGACCGCATCTCCACGGTGTTTCAAATATTAACCTATCTGCAGCATCAAACTGCCGAGACAATAGCCGACAGTCACAAGGCCAGCATGCAGTATGATTCATACTGCCTGGTGTTCTGCTGGGTGCCTGTGTCCCAGGCAGTATGAATCATACTGCATGGGCTTTTGCCCCCTGTGTCAAATGGACGTATAAAAAAATATGAGATTTGGTCCCTCCAACGATAATTTCAAAACGGGAATTGAGAGCCCCTCATGAAATGAGACACTCGTATTTGATTGCATCAGGACGATGCCACGTCCCATCAATATGGACAGAAAGCGACTGCTCGAACCCTAAGAGGACACAGTGGAGAAAACCTCTGTCGAGAGCAGAGCACAAATTCAAAGTTGAGATCATAATGTATAAACACAACACGTAAATAACCAGCCTGGCCTTCAACATTTTGAAATGATCAAGCAACAGTCTCGACTCCATGTGCTCCACCACTCGGCGTACCCCCAGATCCGAGGTGCCGTAGCCTGTCATTGGAACCTCATTGAGGACACTCTGCGTATGGTTGGAGTCATTGAGCGAGATGAAATACGAACAAAGTATGAAGGAAGGAGACATGAGAAAGGGATTGGAAGCGACTCGAAATCAATGATAAACACACTGTCTCCTCCAGGTGTATCTGGGGAATTGATTGATCACAGCATGGACCACAGGTGATGTGTTGTGATGCATAGATACTGCCAATTAGGGATGCAACATGATGCATCCCCTCACCTTTCAACAGTCACACCGCCGGTTCCTCAATTAATTGGGCCTTTTAGTCAGCTGCACTTCTCTAAGTATTGTAAAACAAATGATTCGGCCCGAAACGAAATTAAATATATCTCATTTGGGACAGCAAAATCTAATCAGTAATCTAATATATCAAAGTCCAAATAAAAGTCCACAAAACTTCGAGTATCGGTGCGCCATTTGCCAGCGATAAAATGCAATATGAAAGATACAGAATAAATGACATTGAAGTTCCAAAACTAAAGCTTTCAAGCCTATCAATATCGCTGCTGATACTTTGGATTTGGAATCAGGTTTTGACAGGGTGGGGCGGCGAACATATTCTGCCGATATTTTGGATTTGGAATCAGGTTTTGACGGGGTGGGGCGGCGAACATCCTCTGCCGTTAGAGATAATTCATCGCAGAGATCGAGGTTGGGTGCAGTTGGATTCCATTTCGGATGAATGCTGTCTAACAATATTTTCGCTGTTTCAATGCATTCTCCAGGATGCTCACATTCAAGCTCAGTGCGATCCCGATAGCATAACTGGCACTCGCAATTCTTTCTCCCAATTCCAGATGAGTTTACTTGGTGAGGTTTCCGGGCAATTACGGTTCGACGTGTGGCGATAATTAGCACATCATTCACTGTGCGTACATTGTGATTTAGACGAAGGCATGTTGCAGCTTTTCGGCGGCAGCCACGTTGGTACCGAATCTTGTCCATAGCCGCATGCTTCCAGATGGGCATCCCTAATTTATTTCCGGACTGATTGAAAGTCCTGTGAACTTCAAGTGGTACTTTCGCGCTGTCAGAATCATGCGCTTAACTTCTTGCGGAAGTGGGGTCCGGTCTGAGATTGGAACATGTATGTGATGTAAGAATATGTTCAGAATCTGTCCAGGACAAATGTTGAGGTAGCTCTTTTCAAGGAAATCTGTGAGTATAATCGAGGAAGTAACACCAGCGTGCACGGGCTGGGCCCTGGACCAGATAAGACTGCAGGTTCCAAAGGTCTATGGCTTCGTTTCGGGCGGGTATGTCTAGAATTTGTTTCCCCCCTTCAGTGACATTGAGGATCATGGTATCAGTCTGTAACGGTACGCTATGCTAATACCACACTCCTTTATTATTTCCTTTTCAATCCATTCAACTCCCATCACTACGCTTGGCGTTTGACATCATATCCATTTAACTCCGTGTTTCGTTTTACTCCTGACTGCTACTAGTATAAATACTGTTGTCCCTAGCCTAGTTTCTCTAGTCAATTATATCCTTACAACACTTCTACCCGTTGGACCGACTATCCAACAATCTCTGAACCGTGTGCCGAAACCGCTCTACTATCTAGCCGACAAACTATCTAGCCGAGTCTACTTTCGTCACATCTTTTGAAGTGCTCCAACCCTCGTCGCTGCTTTCTGGTTAGCCCTGGTCTGATCAACCTCGTCTACCGTTGCAACCGACGAACATATTGTGAGTGCTAAGCTATGGACAACATCAGAACCCCCCAAACCCATCATACCCGTGCCGCCACTCGTGACGGCCGATACCCCGCTCCGGACCCCCTATACAGCCCGCAGACCCTCAAGTTCGGGGCCACTGGGGCCGGAGCATCCGACGTTCCACCCATCGACTCGTCGATGAGACCCTCCACCGCTTCGGCGGCGAGACCCACCCCCGCTTCGGCGGGGGAACTCGTTACTTCGGTAACGAGGACTCCTAGCCCCGGTGCCTCCAGCACCGTGGGCCTCTCGTCTGAACTGCCTGCCTTCACTGCAAGCATCGGAGACGTTGGCGTGCGCGACGAAGCGTCGGCGCCAGGAACAGACGATGGCGGGGGCTGGACCCCTGTCACTCGCAAGACCTCGCGGTCCCACCGTGAGCGTGGCACCTCGAGTAGACGCAAGCATACCCATGATAATATTACTGCGTCTGACTCGGGATCGTCCGAATTGGAGTCTGAGTCTGAGGCCACGTCGGCCCAGGCGACCCACGAGTTGAGCCAATATGAGCTTCAAACTCTGATTCGTCACCATGAAAGAATTGCCGATCAGTTCCGCGCGCAGTTTGCGCGGAAGTCGGAGCCTAAAGACGTTCAGGCAAAGGCCCCAGCGGACGTCAAAGGGGACGTACCCAAACCCAAGGTATCTGACCTTGGAATATTTCCGGCCGTGGTGGCACCTGCCCCTGCGCCGGTTTCTTTCAAGGCTTCCCCCGTCCCTGCACCCAAGGTGCGCCGTGCGATGGTCGAGGAAGTCGAGGACGAGGATGACCTCATCAGTTTCAATGCGACGCCGGGCCCCTCGAAAGGGAAAGGCCCGGACCCTAGGAATTGGGGGGGAATCAGCGCGTTCCAGGAATTTTCAGAAGAAGAACTGGACGCACAGCGTGAGATGCTCCGGAACTACGAGGAAATCAACCGCATTAAGCAGGAGGAGGACTCAGTCCCCACTGGTTTCCTGGTTGATTTCGAACCGGCTCATTCATCCACGCCGAAGGATAAGACGCGTCGTAAGCGCTCGAAGAGTCCTAAGTCTAAAAAGACTAAGGGATCAAGCGCGGATAAGCGTCCCGCACTAGCGCCTACGGCGCCTGCGGACGTCCCGACTGCGCCGCCTGCCGCGGAAGTTCAGTTTCTTGAATCTGATTCAGAGGAATCTGACCACGCACCGACTGCCTCGGACCACGATGCGCCCAGCGATCGTGAGTCCCAGTCCGGACTCTCTGTACGAGAAATGTTTGAACTGTTGAATAAACGGATTAACGAGTTGCAAACGAATAAGAGGCAGCATGCTGACCTGAAATCGTCCCAAGATGGACCAGGTCCCAAGAAGAGAGGCTAATGCGTCCGGCGCGTCGAAGGTACGCGCCACGCCCCCACTCCCACGAGGCGTAACGCCTGGGAGACTTGCCGCGGAGAATTTCTTTAAGAAAGCCTTACGCGGCAGCTCCTCCGCATCTGTTGCACCCAAGTCGCTGCCGTCCGAACCGTCTGACGATTCGAGTTCTGATTCGGGCTCTAACTCCAATCATTTGAATGCTGACGGGCCGGGATCTACGCGACGTGGGGCTTCGAGCCCGCGTTTGTCATCCAAGCGTAAGCGAGGGCACGAGCGAAAGCAGAAAATGTCGTTAAAGCCGATTCCGCCAAGGCGGTATAATGGGGAGGCCAACGCGAATGCTATTCAGCGCTTCGCTCGTGAGGCAAAGACCTATGTAAAAATGGGCCACGTACCCGAAGACCAGCATGTATTCTTCGCGTCCTACTTCCTGGATGGTCGGGCGCTTGATTTTCACAATCAAATTGTGGTCCCCGATGAGGAAAGCTGGGATCTCGAACGATTCTTTATCGAATTATTCGAATTCTGCTTCCCCGCTGATTTCCGTAACAAGCAACGGAAGCGTCTTGAACGCTGCTTCCAAGGCACGAAGGATGTCGCTGCCCACGTTGCCGAGTGGTCCGAAATCTACAATACCATCGGGTTAGTGGATACTCAGGAGAAAGTAGTGAAGCTGTTTAACAGCTTTACCTACGCGGTTCAAGGAGAAATCTACCGCAAGGGGTTTGATCCTGAAGAGGCGACCTGGGAGTCAATAGTCAAAGCGGCTGAGCAAGCCGAGATATTTCTTAAGCTCGTGACAAAGAACCAGGAGCCTGGTTCTTCGAGACGTCCGTCCCCGCCGGTGCAGAAATCAAATTCTGACACGCGTACGTATAATGGTGAGGGCCGGTCGTCTCGTGGAGGCAACTTCCGTGGCCGGGGACGGGGGCGTGGAGGATGCTTTAATAGCGCGCCGCGCCCTCGAGAGGAGGTCTTGAGGACTTCGTCCGTGGGGGTACCTGGGAAGCCTGAGAGGCCTAGTGAGCAATTTTCACCGGAGAAACGGAACGAAATGCTCGCCAAGGGCCGGTGCTTCAAATGCGGCGAGCCTGGCCATCTGGCACGTAATTGCCCGAAGGGCCACAATGTTCCTTCTAAAAAGAAGGGTAAGCCTCCGGGTTTCAGCGCCCATGCGGTACACGTACAATCAGGGTCCGTTTCGCGTGACGCCTTGTACGAGAGCACCGAGGTGCTGGAAACAATGCACGTGGGAGCTGTCCAGTTCTGTGACGTAGGCGGAGTCGAGGAGGGCGGGGAACCCATACAAATTTTGGAAGGTTTTTCCGACTCCAGCTTCAGCCTAGTAGACGGTCCAGCTGGACCGTATTGTCAATCATCGGATCAGCTGTCACCATCTGCATCCGCCCCGATCAAGGACGGGGATCAACTGTCAAACAGTGATCGTACGCTTTCCCCCGAATCTCTAAAAGATGTCGACTCCGAACGTAGAAGCCCACCTCGACCAATTGGGGACTTGTGTGCGTTCTATACTGCCTTGATGCTACAGTCGGCCCAGCCGTACCCGGGGGACGTGAACCCGCAGGACCCGGGAGGGCAGTTCGAGGAGAAAATATTCTTCCTGTATTTAATATCAGACACTGAATATCTTATCATGGACCACGAACGGGACACCGAACTTACCATTAGTGCAGAATTGCTGCATAAGCCAGACTTTATGCCTGTGCTTTGGTACGCCCAGATGTGCGCTAGCGAGCTGGGCCTGAACCCCGACGATGCCTTGAAAAGGGAACACTACCTCGAGGAGATGGGTGACGTCGAGGCAGGCGCTGTTAAAATCATCCTTGAACATCAATACTTCGACGACTTCGAGGATGACCTGAACACTGCACCTCTGGACATGTATGAGGTCTGGTCTGAGGACAAGTACCTCAAAATTGCCTACAGAAGGCAAGGCCTATGCCTCTCGATGCCAAAGCATCTTCTTCGTGATCCGAACTTCGATGTAGCCGCCTGGTTCGACGATGCTGCTGCAGAATATTATACTGCAGACTCGGAGGACGAGTCCGTGTTCGAATCGTCTTCGGACGAGTCCTACCTTGAAGTCTCCAGCATAGACAATTTGTCTATGCCCGACCTGAAGAGTGCGAGAAACTCGTCCGACGGCAGAAGCCACGCGTCCATGCCTGACTTGCAAAGCGTGAGCGCATCCTCCGACAGTGGGACCCACGCGTCTATGCCTGGACTGAAACGTAGCTTCAGTATAGCGTCCTTTGACGCTTCTGATGAATCTTACGGACCTCCGGAATTGCGGACCGTGAGCTCGTCTGAGACAGATTCTTCAGACAGCGAGTCTTCCCTAGGCGCCTTCGCAATGTTCGGGGATCCCAACGAGACTCTTGAAGGCCGTCTTAAGATGTGGGCCCGCGTGTCCGAGGAATGTGAGCCGCGTAAGCCGGGACTTCCAAGGTCGCGCCGGTTGGGCGATGTACTTGGGAATACGGTTGCGGCGTTGCTAGACTTTTTCCAGCCATACCCCGGAGATGAACAGGTGCCCTGGTCGGACGAGCGTCGCGACTCTGTGCGATTCCGAGTATTGTGGCCGGCTGAAGGGCAATTAGCCATTGAGGACTCGTATTTTGACGAAGTGACTGTGCTCCCATTGGAGTACCTGCGTAAACCAACGTTCCAGCTCCTGGATTGGTACGCGCGTCAACGCGCCATGACCCTGGGTGTGGAATATGATGAGGTCTTACCCATTCACAACTTCCCAATCGAGGAATTACTCGCGGAAGCCACACAGCAATATTTCCGAGACATAGGGCAGTATGTGCCTGTGTTCAAGGAGATTAACATATCTCGGGACGTCCGGGTGAATACCAACGCGAAGCGCCCGGACACCTTTACGGTATGTATCCCGTTCGGGGATGCAGAGCTTAACGAGCGTATCACCGAGCGATCCTTGCTCAACTCGCACCTGGACCTGGTGGGCTGGGTCTTGAAGCACAAACTAAAGTACGTGCTGCGTGCGAATAACGCACGGCACGGTTGGGAATGTACTCACCGGTGCCGATTATTCGGGCATCTGTTCAATGAGCCAGAGCTGGAAGCGGAGGGCGAGTTCCTATTGCACTGCGGTGGAGCTCAAATCCCCGCAGACAGCATGAAGGGAATCTCACGCACCGCTTCTATGCCCCGCGTCGCGAATCGCATGGTAGCCCGTCCCCTGATCATCGTCGTTCGCATTAACGGTGAACCCGTACGCGCATTGGTGGACTCGGGATCCTTGGGTGATTTGGTATCAAGCTCTGTGGCAGATCAGCTTCACCTGAAGCGCGAGGAATTGGTAGACCCAATTACCTTGCAGCTAGCCGTCCAGGGCTCACGGTCGAAGATCAATCATTCTGTGAATGTGAAGTTCAGCTATCAGGATATCACGGAGGAGCGAAACTTCCTCGTGGCTAACCTGAGCGGATATGACATGATCCTGGGTACCGCGTGGTTGTTCCAACACAAGGTGAGCATTGGGCTCAACCCTGCTCGCGTCTGCGTCGGGAGCGCTAACTCGGTGCCTCTCGAAGGAATTGCCACTGCTCGCGTATTCGCTGGAGCTTCGGGGCTAAGCGAGACAACGCTTCAGTCCGCGCGCGAAGAGCTGCTGGATTACGCCCAACCAATATGTAAAACAGCAGCTGAAACAGGCTTACCTCCGTTCCGCGCAATAAATCATACCATTCCCCTCATTGATGAGGATAAAATCTATCCTTGGAGACCGTCGCGCTGTCCCGAGGCGCTGAGAGAGCAATGGGACGCTAAACGTGGTGTTTACCTGAAGGCCGGCCGTTGGGAAGTCACAAATTCGGGGAATACTTGCCCGATGCTGTTAATCCCGAAATTTAAAACATCGCCGCCAAAGCTTCGCGTAGTCGTGGACTTACGTGCTCGGAATGCAAATACGAGGAAAATGACCTCGCCGCTTCCCGACATGGAAGGTATCTTGAGGCGTGCGGCACGTTGCAAGTTCCGTTCGCTCATTGATGGGCAGGATGCTTACGAGCAGATACGTGTCGTGCCCGAGCATGTGCCACGAACCGCCGTGAGTACACCTGACGGGAATATGGTCAGTCTCGTACTGCAGCAAGGGGATTGTAACGCGCCCGCTACGTATCAATCTCTAATGAACTACCTCTTTGGCCAGTATATCGGTGTCTTCCTGGACGTATATCCTGATGATATAATTATCTACTCTAACACGCTTGAGGAACATATTGAGCATGTTAAGAAAGTTATAGACGTACTGAAGAGAGAGAAGCTCTACTTGAGCGTGAGCAAGCTGCAGTTGCTCAAGCCGGAGCTGAGCGTGCTTGGGCGAATCGTGGATGATGAGGGCATCCGGATGGATCCCCACAAGGTCGACACCGTGGTTAACTGGAAAACGCCGACGAACCGTGAGCTTCTTCGCGGGTTCCTCGGCTCAGTCACGTACCTTGGCGGGGACGTCCCGGGCGTCCAAATCCCGATGGGAATACTCCACGCAATGACTGGCGACAGGGTTGCATTCCGCTGGGGTTACACGCAGCAGCGCGCATTCCAAGACGTCAAGGACTTAGTAGCACGACACCGGAATCATCACCGGAAACCGCTGGACTATCGTCGGACGGCGCCGAAGATCTGGCTTGTCACAGATGGCTGCGGGAATGGTGTGTCCGGTGTCATGTGCCAAGGTGATGACTGGAAGCAGGCCAGCGTGGCCGCATTCTTCTCGGCGAAATTAAATTCTGCACAGCAGAATTACCCCGTGCATGAAATTGAGATGCTGGCGGGGGTTGAGGCGATGCTTCGGCACAACGACATCCTACAAGGGTGTAAATTCACTTGGGTCACAGACCATAAGGGGTTGATTCACTTAGCGAATCAAAAGGACCTGTCTGGACGCCAAGCGCGCTGGATTGAGAAGATATCCAGTTTTGATTTCGAGATACAATACATACCTGGGACGGAAAAAGTCCTCGCAGATGCTCTTTCTCGAATATATTCGAACGAGGCTCCGGGTACCGTTCGCGCTCGTTCTGAGTATACCTATCATGATGTTGTTAATAACAACGACTTGGATATGGACTCAATATCCATGCCTGTGTTTGCGGGTATGGAAGCGATGGCGCTTTCTAGTGACCGGGTAACACGTTCGATGGCCCGCGCAACCAGGGAGGCTGACGCCAAGCCAATCAACGATTCATTTGGGTCCAAAACGGGTATGCCCCCAAAGGAGGGCGGGGATGCAAGCCAAAAACTCAAAACGCATATATCTAAGAAGCAGAAGAACAAATCCACGGCGACTAGCACCGGGGATTCGTCGCCAGCGTCACACGCTGGTGAGGATCGTGGTGGTCAAAATCAAAAGCGGAAAGCCGCCGTTGACAGCGCGGATCCATCATCAGCGGACATCTCTCGGCAGGATCTGGCCGTTGATCCCGCGGAAGCAAATATCGGCAAGCCTGCCGACGGACGTCGCGTCATCAACGGAGATCAGCCATCAGACGGATCAACTATGCTTGAACTTGACCAACTAGACGATTCGCTAATTAATGTCGTGAACTCTGGCTGGCAAGGACTGGACCTGCTCAAACTCTTAGCCCACAAATACAACGAAGATCCTTTCTTCAAACACATCTTGGATGCACCCAAGACCTTCCGCAACTTTGAAGTTGAGGAAGGCTTGATTTACCTTAAAGACGCGGATCATCGTGTTCTCTGCGTTCCAAAGCTAACCTACCGAGGGAGGAATATTCGCGAGATCGTTATCTCCGAGGCGCACTCTATTCTCGCCCATTTGGGGCTGAGGAAGACTCTGGATTACCTTCGAGACCACTTTTGGTGGAAGGAGATGGTCGACGATACACGTAGCTTTTGCGAATCTTGTGCTACCTGCAAGCGCAGCAAGCCAAGCAATCAAAAGCCCCATGGGCTATTGCACTCCCTCAATCCTCCACTGGAGCCATGGGACGCGATTGGCGTAGATTTCGTCGGTCCACTACCAGAATCCAAGAACCGCGATGGTGTGTTAAATTCGCTGGTAGTTGTCATCGACTTGTTGACCGGAATGGTTCACATTATACCTACTCGAATCAACTATACGGCACGCCAAATGGCAGAACTCATGTTCGAACACATCTACAAGATCCATGGATTGCCGAAATCCATCGTGAGTGATCGAGACTCACTATTCACCAGTGTTTTCTGGAAACGGTTGCATGAACTTATAGGCATCAAGCTCCGTATGTCGAGCGCCTATCATCCTGAATCCGACGGCAGCACCGAGCGCGCCAACCGCACTGTAACGCAAATGTTACGCCAGTGTATCGGACCAAAACAGAAGGACTGGGTGAGTAAATTGGGTGCCATCGAGTTCGCGATGAACTCGGCGCGCTCCGAGACGACGGGATACACGCCGTTCTTCTTGAACACGGGGCGTATGCCGCGCTCACTCCTCTGGAACTCGGACCGGTCCCGAGAGTATCCGGGGGTGGCTAAATTCGCTCTGCAGCGCCGCTTGGCGATCATTGCCACACACGACAGCACGATCGCTGCCCGGGTTAAGCAAACTCGTTCCGCGAACCGCAAACGCCAGCCCGCTCCGTTCGAGGAAGGCGATCTGGTGTACCTATCCTCCAAGAACGTAAAGTTCGAGAAGGGCCTCGCCCGTAAACTAATCCCCAAATTCATAGGACCCTATTCCATACTCCGGGATTTCGGGAACGGATCGTTCCAGCTGGAATTGCCCGCTAATATGAAACAAGGGGGTGTGCATGATATATTCCACTCCTCTTTGCTAAGGGTACATGTCCCTAACGATGACCGTCGTTTTCCAGGCCGGCTTGAGTGCCAATTGGGCATTGCTCTCGAAGACGAAACCAATGAATGGGCAGTTGACCGAATCGTGAGTCATTACGGCCGCCGTTCCACTGCTCTCTTCGAGATTTTGTGGAGGTCTGGAGATAGGAGCTGGATGCCCTATTACCAGGCCAAGCGTCTCCAGGCCCTTGGCGAATACTTTGAAGCTGTAGGGGTTTCCGATGTCAAGGAACTCCCCTATGGATCTGGTAAACCACCAGCCAACGGAGAGGAGATCTTCATTGGCTCGGTAATGACCTATTTTTGGGACTGGACGGCTAACCATTTTAATAGGGCGCATCTGGAGGAATTTGCCAACCACCCCATTCCTCCCACCATGATGCATAACTCCTCCCTTCTGTCTGCTCTCGCCCCTCCCATCACTCCTTCCGACCTCGACACCTTCAGCACCGCCGTCTTCGACACCGTCCATCTCCCGGACCGCTGGGTTGCGTTCAACAAGATTCACTCGTCCATTAAACGCGTCACCACCGAGCTTTTTCGTGTCGACTTCCCCGGACTCGAGACCACCCTCATCTCCGCCTCGACCATTCGCCTTTACACGGAATACAATGTTGCGTTGTGCACCCGCGACGAATTCCCCGGGCTCATTCCGACCTACTACCGTTCATTTGCTCAGAGCATGAACCGCTTTGACGGTTCCGGCTATGGCTGGGCCTACGTCGATAACGCTACTCAGACTATTGTTTGGGACGATTCTTGGTCCATCGCCGACCCCCATTCATTCGGCGTGCTCGACTTCGAGGTCCACGAACGTTACCTCAATCCTGGCGATATCGCCGCCTCGCAGGCGTTCTTCGACAACGCCGAGCGTCTCCAGCACCAGCAGCAGCAGCGCGAGAACCGCTACTTCCAACAGCGTGTTATCAAGCGTAGCAAGAGCACCGCAGGCAACGGCGCCTTCGTTGCTACGAAGGAGGCCATGGATACGTTCGCTAGGCGCCGTAAGCGTCTCGCTGACGCTGATGCCGCCGACGCTGCCGCTGCCGCCGCCAGCCAGGCTGCTGCCGCTGACGCTGATGCCGCCGCTCGCGACGCTGCTTTTGCTACTTCGGGAGGACAGGACGGGATGATGCATTAGGCCACCGTTTACGTCGGCCTGGAGGGCGGATGTAACGGTACGCTATGCTAATACCACACTCCTTTATTATTTCTTTTTCCATCCATTCAACTCCCATCATTACGCTTGGCGTTTGACATCATATCCATTTAACTCCGTGTTTCGTTTTACTCCTGACTGCTACTAGTATAAATACTGTTGTCCCTAGCCTAGTTTCTCTAGTCAATTATATCCTTACAACACTTCTACCCGTTGGACCGACTATCCAACAATCTCTGAACCGTGTGCCGAAACCGCTCTACTATCTAGCCGACAAACTATCTAGCCGAGTCTACTTTCGTCACACAGTCCCGACTCGAGCTGGTTTACCATCCCACAGGAATGAATGTTGCATCCGCACAATTTTTCTTCAACTGCCTTGGGCATTCCTTGAACTCGCGTTAAATATTGTGTTCTTCCTCCAATAACCATGTTAATGACATGCCGTTTCCCTTCCAAGCTTGGTGTGGTTGACTTCCAGCGTTCTAGGTCACTTGAAACTTTTTCAAGGACCGCTGGCCATGGTGTAGTATAAGGGACATTGTTCCCACTCCATGCACCCAATAAGCGGCAGGTTTGGCCGTCAGGTGTGATTCTGAAGTGTGATTGAATTTCTCCGACTCTTCTCCGGCTGTTTAATCGTCTGTCACGGAGTAATTTTTGGCGATAGTGTGCAGTACCAAACGGAATTAGTACCGTCTTGTGCTCATTGAATCTTGCTGTTGAAGCGGTACACCATAGTCGTAAAATCTCCCAGAGTGTGTCGATTGAGTCCTCTGATGAGAGGTACACAGATGTATCATTGGCAAAGAGGGATACCAAAAGAACTTGGTCAGTGCCCGGTATTTTCACCCCCTTCAGATCCGAATTCCTTAAGAGGCATGCTAAAGGCGCGATTGCCAGATTAAATAGAAGGCAGGAGAGTGGATCCCCTTGCCTTACCCCACGGGTTACTATGAAGGGCTCACTAGTCTCACCGTTTATGACCACTACAGTCTCGGCATTCCCATGTAGGCTCTTGACTGTGTTACAGAATTTCGGAGGGAAGCCCATGTGTTGCATGACATTGAGCAAGTATGTGTGGTTGATTCGGTCGTAGGCCTTCTCCTGATCAAGGGCTACTATCACGCCGTCTTCCTCTGCTGCCTCGGCATAATTTAGCAGGAATTTTGCAAGTTTAACTTGGTCCTCTATCTTTCTCCCTTTCATGAAACCAGCTTGGTCAGGGTGCACTAGCGATGGTGCGACCTCCATTAGTCGTAGCGAGTAAGTTTTGGTCATTAGTTTGTAATCACAATTAAGCAGAGTTATAGGCCTGTAGTTGGAGATGAGTGACCTATCTCCCTTCTTGAATGCAGGGTAGAGCCAGCCTGCGTTGAATTTCGAGCTCGGGACAACCCCGTAGCTCTCGATGTCTCTGTATAGTCTTGTGAGAAATTTCAATACATCGAATTTCTCATCATCTGTTCCTTTACTTTGGTTGAATAGAATGTCCAGAATTAGTTAGGCCCAGGGAACATCTTTTGATCAAAGGCATGCTCGCCATACGAACGATTCTACGGAGATCCAGCTCCTCAACAGCCATGCCCCTTCTCGGAGTCAGCTGAGAGAAGGGTCCAGATGAGGGCATTGATGCAGAAGAGACAATCAGCGAAACTTGACAGGGAAAGTCTAAGACCATCATCGGTGAGGTTGGAACACATTTGGCCCACGAAATATCGCAGATTGCGAGCAGCGCGACCTCTGTTGCGACGAAATGGCACATCGATTCGGGTACAGGAATAACTTGCTGATTCATTTTTCGGTGGAATCCCTTGGTCGTCTGGTTGGCAGTGTAAACGAGCTTCAACACAACCACTATTGCACAGCCCCTATTTCTTTTACAAAGTTAAATGGGACCGACTTGTACTTCGACTCTGAAAACCTCATCTGCGTTAATTAAAAGAACCATTATATAAGTACTGGGAATTCCTAATCTGCGTTGATTAAAATCCGTTTAACCACCCTTCATATGTCCAGGTTTAAATGGGAGCAGGCGACAGTAGGGGCAGTCAGAGTAAAGGATTATGGAGGGATTATGCATGAGGATTATGGAAGGATTATGGAATTATTAAAGCGTGGGAGAATCCCTTTAAATCCATAATCTTCCATAATCGCAGAATCGCCTCCCGAGGCGATTCAAAAAGGATTATGAGGGATTATGGATTAAGCCTCCCCCCATTTCTAAGGCTCAATACGATCTGTCTATGACTCCTTACAAATCACTATTTTAATTCGTTCGTGCCGCTCCTCTTCCGTCGATCACGCCGGCACGCAGGCAGCGAAGTCGACAGCCAAAGTCAACAAGTGCTCTCTGGAATTTTCGCACCGAATCCGCCGGGCTGTTGTACGTTGCCGTAAGAATGCGCGATGCTGCCGGCCTTTTTTGTTTCGTACATATGCCTTGAGGAGGGCCTCAGTATGGCCTGTGCGAGTAGCTCGAGTGGCTATGCAGCGCATATCAGGATCATAGTAATGAATTAATCAGCCTATAATCCAAAGCATAATCCAAATCCACGTGGGGGCGGTCAAAATTGAGTGTGATTATGGAGGGATTATGAGGGATTATGGACCATAAAAATCCAATAATCCTGTCATAATCCTTTCATAATCCTTGTCATAATCCACCATAATCCTTCTACTCTGACTGCCCCTAGTATGACCTTCACCGGGATATATGCAAGACTCAGGGTGATCCGACCTTGGGAAATGCAGAGGTGTGGACTCGTGTTCTGTACCGGTAGATTTCGCTGGCATCAGACAAGTTATATGGCACAGATACACAGAGTACATCGATATGTAAGCTGTGCATGGATCAGGGAAAGCCTTCCCCAACAGCCTAGGGACTCACCGAGCAGTGATCCAGCCCTCAGATAGGCCATTTTTTCTCTTCCCGCCGGGGTTCCTCATCAATATGCTCTTCAGGGTTTCTTCCGGTCAGACGTGTCGACCGAACCCTCTGTCGGCGGGCTCGGCGGCCAGTTAGAAGAGTTCTGAAAGGGACAAAAGCGGTTCCTCCGGTGCCACGGAACTTCTCCGCCACATGGTTCAATTATCCTGAGACCATCTTGATGAAGAGTGTCCGAACGGCTAAAAAAACCGGTGGCTGAATTCGCAGGCTGTCTGCTGCGGTCAGAGGTTTCAATCCAAGGCTGTGTCTGCGGTTTGACGGCCGCTCGTAAGACTTCTGGAGGGCACAGGTAAATGATAGTAGGTAGGTAGGTAGGCCGGTCCCGCATAGGAACGCCGGGGCCCAGGCTGAGCAGGGATAATCAAAGTGTGGAATTGCGTACAATATGTGTACCTGGGTAACCAAGACAACCAAATGTAGTCTCTGCGAGACCAACAGATCATCATTGTGGGGTTCTGTGTCCATGATGACTGATGCTCATCAATGCAGCCAATCCTTCAATCACTGCGGGAATCCCCAAAACTTAGTGGGAAAAAACGGGCTAGAATCATGTTGTTAATTTGTTGGGCCCAAAGCTTAGTTGAACAAAAAGCACACTAAAAGATGGAAACTTTCTATTATAATTTGTGCGACAAAGAATCAGGATTTTAGTGCCAGTTATAGGAGACAAAAAAGTCCGAGTTTTTGTGTTGATTTTTCTGCCGAAAAAAGACAAGAATTTTTCTCAGGAAACTTTGGCCCCAGATTATTCTCCACTAAAATCCCATCTTTTAGTGGGGGTAATTACCACGGTAAAAACGGGGCCTATTCCCATCCGGGTGCCAGAAGCCGAACCCAGTTCTGCTGTTTGCAATTTCTGACTGACTCTGCGAAAGAGCACAGTGATGTACCGTACACCCTTCCTCCTTTCCCCAAATTGGCCAATATTACTCCGGGCCGGCCGCACGTCTCTCGAATTTCATACCGAGTTCAGAGCAATGGATGCTGAAACGCAGGACTTGTTCAGAATTAAAGGCATTTGCAAGTAGTAGAAAATTGAAATCCACGTTACAATAAAATTCATTTGGGCGCCGGAAGTCGAACCCAGTCGCGCTGTTTCCATTCTTAGACCTGCTATAGAGCGCAGCGGTGTGCCGTACATCAGACTCGCTGATTCCCAACCTTGTAGTCCCTTCCATCCGCCAGCGTGGCCCGCAAATTGAACAAGCATGGAAAGCTGCGACCTCACATCCACATTCCTGGAAATCCTTCAGGTTCGAATTCAAAGATAGTGATCTCTCTTGACAGGATTCATTGTTCAACTCATCTAGAGAACTTCCGAGCAAAGGCATGCAAAATTATGGAACAATCTGGGGGCACCGGGAATCGAACTGGGTTCTGCTGTCTGCAATTTCAACACAGACATATGCCATGGATACTAAGGACAGTGGTGTACCATACACCACACCCCCTCATTTCCAACCTTGCATTCCATCTACTCACTAGCATGCCCCGCAACATTCACAAAAGCACAGAGAGCTATGATTTTCTGTGCACATTCTTTGTTCAAATGTTGTCTCCAAGTAATCAGAGGGAGAACATCAGTGTATCCTACACCACACCCGCTCACTGAGTCACTTGCAGATTCCCATCTTGCATTGAAGTCGAGCAGGGAAACAGTTCCCTCACGTTCAAAGTTGTTCGACCACTGTTCGGAATCCTACGCAATTTTTCATGTTAAGCGGCAATAACAACTTCAAGTCTAACGAGTCATGCGGGCGCCCGGAGTCGAACCCGGTCTGCTGTCGGAAATCGTCGACTTACTCCACGGAGCATAGCTGTGTAGCTTACACCACGCTCGTTTATTCTGAACATTCAGTTCTATTTCATCCGGTGTCACTGTGCGTACCTCTAATATCCACTTCGTCCCCGACTTTGATCTCCCTCTGACTCTGACCTTGGGTTGGCATGAAAATCTTCCAAACCCTAGATCGATTCCGCGACGAATCTGAGTCCAAGGTGATCCGGAGCACTGGCCGATATGACTTCGGTATAACATGCCAGCCCCCAGAAATCCGCGCAAAAGGATTTTGGATTCCCAAATGCGGGTGCCGGGAGTCGAACCTGGTTCTGCTGTTGCGCAGATGGAAACTGGATAGAATATTGAGTACAGCGGTGTACCGTACACTACACCCACGTATTCTCAACTCCTTGGCCGAGCCCTATCCAGCACTCACACCAAATCAGTATTTTTCAGAGAACAGAATCGCGTGCCTGAGGCGCAGGTACCGCATCCGGGTTTATATTGGTTGAGCAGCAACGAATGAGCGCTTGAGCAACACTCAAGGATTTCCGTTTCTCCACAGACCTATTTAACAAATGGTCAACTTGAACGTGAACAAGTTCATTCACAAGCAAATCAAGTACGGCCCCAAACCGGATACAAATCTCTCCTTCGCATGTTTCTATTGATCCCACCCCAAATATTAATATCTGTGGCGCCGTCCCGGCACTAACTCTCATTTAGCCTGAGGGTGCGACCGGCACGGCCTCCCCCGACTCGTCAAGCCCCAGCGTAAATAGTCACCCGCACCGAAAATACGCCGAATAAAAACATCTAGGTCCGTCGGTATTCTCCCAGCCTTATACTTACATAAAAAAAGGATGGAAGGAAAATCCCACACGGGCGCCGGGAATCGAGCCCGGTTCAGCTGTTGCGAAATGACAGGAATTCAACAAGGGACAGCGGTGTACCGTACACCACACCCGCTTCCTGCCTCCTTTCAATTCTGCTCCATTTGCTAGCGTGCGCAAGGCTCACGATCCACACGGCCGGCGGGAACCTCAGGCCCCCCGCACGTCTCTTGAATTTCACGCCGAGTTCAAAGGTCGGAGCGATTGATGTCGAGAAGCAGAACTTATTCGAAATTCTGCAGGTCGTATAAATCCACATGGTGAAAAGAAACACTCCTCATGCGGGCGCCGGGAGTCGAACCCAGTTCTGCTGTGTTTATGTACTCAGCCTCAGTATTAAGAGCGGTGTACCGTACACCACACCCGCTCATTTCCAACCTTACATTCCCTTCCACTTACTAGCATGCCCTGCCAAACCGACATAAGTAAGGAGGAGCTGCGACCTCCGGTGCACATTCCTTGAAAATTATTAATATTCCGAGTTCAAATGTTGCGTTTTCTGCAAGTAATCAGACGGAGATCATCAGTGTACCGTACACCACATCCGCTCACCGAGTCACTTCCAGATCCCCCTCTCGGCACGTGCATTGAATTCGAGCAGGGAAACGGTCCCCTCAAATTCAAAGTTGTTCGGCCAGTGCTTAGAATCCTACGCAATTTGGAATGTTGAGCGGCAAAAACAAGCAAGTCTCACCAGTCATGCGGGCGCCGAGATTCGAACCCGATCCTCTGTCTGCAAAAAAGAACCGAGTGCATTGAGGACATCGATGTGCCGTACACCACACCCGCTCATTCCCAAGGTTCACCTTCCTTTCATATGTGGTGCGGATCAGACCCAAATTCGATCCCAGTAAGGTTTTCCGGCTGCGTGTTGCACATCCTCAATTTAGTCAACGGGCAGGCATTGCAGTATTTGCTTTTTCATACTATGTAGTGCCATCCCACCAGCCGCCGGACCAACCCCAAAAAATCAACCACAATGCTCTTTCCTCTTTCATGCCCAGTGAAAACACCGTCTCGACCGCCATGGTATCGTGCAGTCTCGAAAAAAGAAAATTAAGACAGTTCGAGACAGCGCGATACCGCTTGATACCAGAGCTCGTAAAAATGGGACTTTTAAGTGATTTGTATCGGGCTGTATCGACGGGTATAAAATTTATTGGGCTGCTATTATTATTCGTATAAATTGGGCTATCCGGCCCCTGCCCCACCCCCAACCTCGCTCCTTCGTGCCCATGACCGCCAAGAGCGTCCAAAGTGCCTCGCCCTCCCGCAGAGCTTCTTCGCTTACGAGAGTACATGCTCATCCCACCCGAGAACGTCGACCGATGCCCCGCGCTCCGACGTTCGTCGTTCGACCAGTGCATGCACCGGGTCCGTCGAAAGAAGAGCCCAGGGCGCCGCCGATGGTGCGCGTCGTAAGTCCGTGGTGTCTGGGGTGAGGTAGGTGGTGTTGGGCTAGGCTCTCCGGATGTGCTCAGGGGGCCGCCAGGGAATCCCGCAATGTCGCTGTGCGTGGATCAAAGCAAGGTGGACTGCGGCTACAACACACCCAAACAGATGACTAATCGGCCCGGATGCCCGAGGTGTGCACCATGTACGCTACCGCAGTGTCCATCGTCGTGTTTCTGCCCTGCAGAAACGATGTCAGGGGTAGAGAATGTGCGATGATGAAACGCACTTGCGAGTTTCGCTCATTTAGGTAGGACTGGTGGGGACAGGCTACGACGGCAGACAGAGCACTATGAAATCTGAGATCAGTGTAATACAAGGGCGGGAGCGAAGAAGAACACACCTGTTGGTTCCCTGGATATGATAAACACATTTTTTTCAAGAACGACTCGCAAAAATGAATAATGCCCACTTACAGGAAGCAGGGATACGGCGCATAGCTCAGCGCTCAGTAGGGAACGAGGGGAAAAACGGAACAACAGTCCACGTCCAACCAGAGAAAGCGCCGCCCTAGCAGGAGCATGGTTTCCTTGAGTGTTTGAGTTTGATAGCTTTACGCGCATCGACTTAGAATGGCTTGGTTGTGCTCATTGTTCCTTCCAGGCTTGACTCTTGAAGCTTGAAGCTTAAAGCTGGACGGAGGGGGGGGTTTCTTGGACGATATCCCGCGTGTGCTTACAATTGACAGCTTGAGGCCTTGACGACTTGAGCCAAATTCTGACTTGTGTCTTGAACGTCCCGACGAGGTCTCAGACTTGCGCTTGAATTGGATTCGTATTGGAGCATGCATTGGCGCGGGTCTGCGAGACAAGAGCAGGCTGAAAAAAGCCGCAGACGAGCGGCAAAAGGCTAATGCATTGGAGGGACGAGACCCGGGTGGCCACCATAGCAAATCGCGAGATCCTCAGTGCACAAACCATCTCCAAGTGGGACGAGGAAACCAGTAGCGAGAAGAAAGCGTCGATGGTGAGAGGACAAGAGGGAAGAATGCCGTGACGTGTCATTGACTCCGATGAGCGCGGTGGCTCCGTCGCCCCAGTCTCCAACTAACTTTGGAAGAAATTGGCAAATTGTATGATGTCATTCATTCACAAGCCGGCAGTAGACGAGTTCGAAACAAAATCAAGACCAGCTTGAGACCACCCGATATTTCTTAGACCACCCGATACCGTCCGATACCGGTTGAGACGGTGTTTTCACTGGGTTTCATGGCTCGGGCTCGATCGTAGTCCTCAGTCCGGTCTTGCACCCCGATTCCTTCCATACTGACCACTTGGTATTCGAGAATCGAGTAGAACTTGACACGATGCCGGCTTGGCCGGGCCGCACCCTCGTGATTTATTGTGCCGAGAAGCCGGTCCATGCCCAAGGAGGCAAGGGGGCCCAAAGATAAGGATATGCCATATGGGGTAGAGGGAGGGGGGGTACCCAGCCCCCGGCGAAAAAAAAATTGCGCACCACTTTTTTTGAGAGAGTTGGAGACCTCCTGGAAGGTTTTGGGACCCCGCAAACATTCTTAGTTGCTTCCCGGAGTTCAGAAAACGGCTTGGGAGTACCTCACATCTAATTCGGGTCGTGTTACGTGGGGTCCGGTGATCCAAGCACAAACAAGGGACGGCAAGCATGCTATTTTCATTCTCCAGGATCTCATGCCTGCTGAATTAAAGAGCCCCATCCACAGGGCATTCATTCCCTTCAGTCCAGTCAGTCCAGGATGCAGCCGCCGGCCGACAAGCATTGGCTCGACCGCAGATGAACTTTCCGGCACGATAATGATGCCGCGAATGGGCACGGATCGGCTCGAGGAAATCAAGAGGAAATATTTGGCTCCGCTCGGATCTTGATTGCACATGCTGCTGAGGCGAAGAGCAAGGATTAAATACGGTTGGCGGGGAGAAAGGATAGGAGTTGATTAAATCCAATTTTCGATTCATTGGCGCAAATTGGGGGAACACAATCAATATAACATGGATTAGGCCTCTCCGAGGCGGATGCTGAACCTTTAGGTGGATATGCAATGTGTCTGCACTCCGATGGTTGACTGCCAAGATGGTGGTCATCAACATTCATTATATGATGCACAAGATACAAGAAGGATATTCAGGCTCAATGCAGCAAGGAAAGAAGGTGCGGGCAGGTACAGAAATAGCCAAACATTATATATATGATCGGGGATATTTGATCAGAAACGTTCGATCCCTGATGCTTTTCCAGGCGAAAGGCGAGTAATACAGCATATGTGTGGGCCATTTTTGAGCTTAGTCCCGGCCTGTAAGCTTCAGTTTGATGTGACAGCCACCCGGAATTCGGGAAATTCAGTTGAAACTTCCGCAAGACTTCTTGGTACTCCAGAATGAAGGTTACGGGTTGGTTCAAATGAATCCGCTCTGTTTTGGCACAGAATTGAACAGTCCGGCAGCCTCAACCTTGCCTAAACCGCACAAGAAATCAAAGCAAATACTGAGGAATCTGTGTGGAAATGAGGACATGTTTAAATTTCCGGGGTCTGTCACGAGGGATGGGACGGGGGATCAAATTGGATGTATTGAAGAGCTGTAAAATCGAAATTAAAAGCATATAAAACCCCTTCAATCGCTCTGAATAATTTATGTAGCCTCTGTCGGAAAAACATAAATAGCCTTCCAATACGTAAGCCTTCCAATGACCTTATCACGGCCGTTCGAAGCACCGGCAGTGCCTTGGAAGGTAATGCCGAGGCCGGGGCCCGCTGCCGAGTCTCGGCCGCTTCTCGCAAGACCTTTCAATGATCGCTCACTGTTTCAAGACCTTTAAATCCTCAGGCAGTCAGTCAGCTATTCGTGTTGTACTACTGATTTATGGGCCTCAATTATGAACTCTGACCGGACACCTCTGCTCTGAGCGCCAACTGAGCGCCAAACACAAGGACCGGAGATCTCGATCCGGATCAGACTTACGCGGCGCCCGTTATTCGGTACTCGGTTCTTTGCTTGTCTTGGAGTGAAACTGGTGCTTCCTGTGCTCCGTTTACACAACGGATGGTGCGCGCCCATCTCTCACCAGATCCTCACACTACCGCTTCTGCAGCCAACTCAGCCGAATGGCCGACTTGCGTGCCAAACCGAGCTCTACGCGCGAGCCTCGCACCAAGGAGCCGTCACATCATCTCGTCGCGGTGAGCGACTATCGCGCTGACTGTAGGGCGCTTGTTTCATTTATTTGACAAGTGCCGAATTACTAACACTTCCCTCGCCTCACTTCGCAAGTACAGTTGCACAAAATCCATCAAGTTCCACATTAAGGATATGCGCGCGCCAACACTCGATTCAAAAGGTAAACATATGCTCGAGTCATGTAAGTAGTTATTCATCTATTACTAGTATCGATCCGGATACATATCCTTTAAGCGGAGTGAAATGTCTGTATCTACAATGTCCACAATTAAAAATTCACCGTAATTGTCGAAGTCTGGCGCGAGAAGCACACCCCGAATGATAGAATGAGCAGAAATGAACTCTGCATTCTTCCTTGGTTTTGCGTGCAGACGATGGAATCGTAATAGACGATCTTTTCTTCCTATAGCACGAGTGTCCAGGGGTAATACTAGGCCGAACGGATGGGATTTTTTCTCCACCGTGCAGGAGAACATATAAATCAACTGAACGAAGATGTGACCGTCCGTGGTTTTGACCAAAGCACCATCATAGCGCGGGTGGCCGTGAAAACTCGGGTTGCATCGCAGGTAATCTGCTGAGGATGTCCAATTCCCGAGATGCTCATAGTGTACTTTGAGGAATTGAAACGGCACGAGCTACATCCTAATGAGTTCGATGAACATGACTAACAAGGCAAAAGCCATACCGTATCATTCTGTTCAAATCGAATTCGTTTTCCATCGGGCAAATTATAGCCATATGCCTGTAGGAAGTCGGACAAGAAATCTGCAAACCGCACGCGGAATCTTGCAAATGCAGCGTCGCCAGAATTGGTGTCCTCGATCACTGAAAATGTGATGGGCTTGAGTTTCGAGCCAATAGAGATGTTGGACAAAATTTCGGTCTCCTGATCCGGCGGGCATTCAGAATCACCGGGTGCATCAAGAACCTCAAGCTGCTCTCGGATGAAAAGTCCGACAGCACGTCGGTGGTCGTGTTTGATTAACTGCGGAACATCAATGGGATATTCGAGTTTCTAGCTGATCTCATACCTGAGGAGTAACGTTCTTGAAATTGGTGAGTCGGTGGTAGGTTTGTCTGATTGGGCCGTGCATAGATTCACTAATCTTCGTTCCAAAATTCCGAGTCGCTCCTTTGTTTTTGATATCGTCGAAGACATGCTGATGTGAATGCATTTTCGGAAAGTTCCAGCTCTTGTCCCCGTACTCAGTACCTTTGCAAGCTTCAATATATTTCTAGAATATTGTCAATACCCCGTCGACACGAAAAACCAAGTATTTCCATGCCTTTATGATGTCATCGAAAATCAGAAGCTCACGCTCGCCAGCTGCAATGGTCTTGGATGTATGAACCTCCAGCGAGACATACATGTTGAGCTCCAGAAAGCTTCGTACGCATTGCAAAAGCTGCACACCAGGCACATCAACCAAGACATTGTGAGCTGCGAAAAGCATCATTTTCGCAATGTCTTCATTCTTCGAATCGTCATTGAATGTGATATTCATGACTGCGTCGAAGTGGTTTAAGCCTCTCCAGCGAGGCATAGAGCTCATTCTACAGAAGTTATTCACTAATCAATATGGGAGGGATATTTGAACACACTGTTTGTCAGTTTTGGCAATGGCATTGCGGCCCTTTTCGGTGACACGCAACTTGATTTGGGCGAAGAGATGGTCAGTCCAGAGACCACCATAAGCGTGGAGGCGGTCGAAAGAGCAAGCGGCGTGGGGATCTGTGTTATTTATCTTCCAAAACACATTCTGAAACAATTTAAGAAATATTCACACTGTGAGGAAATTTTAATACTTCAACGTCACGTAACGAGTTGTCTTTCAGTAGTTGTTCCCGCTCTGCTGCAGTCCTAAATGCCCGAGCTTTCTCTAATATGATTTCAGATTCTTGTCCTGTGCGTTTCGGGTGCTCTGTGGAAAGGTCTGACTGTTCGTTCCATGGGACAAAACAGATTGGACATGGATACAGTGCGTTTAGGCCGCGAATGAGGGCCATTACACATCTGTGTTGTGAATTCAGCAAATAAAATCAAGGTCACAGGTTGTTGTCAAACACTCACGCTTCCTCATAGTCGGAGGCAAGAATCAAAATCATGGGCCACAACCATCGACGGAGGTCATCGCCGCACTGAGTCCAACTACCAACCTTGGAATGTGTGCTAGCGACTCGAGTAATTTCCAGAATGCGGCATGCCATACAACATTTTGAAGTTGCTAAAGCCCGGTTTGTTATTTTCCTGTGTGTCGTCTTTTACCTGGAAATAATGAATGGTCACTCCATTTTTAAGAATTGGTACACATACAACAGGCTGATGTCCGACGACCTGCCCCCCCAAATTGTGTACTGTTCCGATGGGAACTAAAATATTTGCGACTCGAGCAACTACTGCGTAGGCTTTCTCGGTACCAAAGGTAGAAAGTTTTGATTGTCAGCATAGATGATGAGGCCCAGGACTTTTGCATCAGGATGGTTCGGTAGCGTTGACTGAAGTTATACAAAAATTAATTAGTCTTGGCCAGGTCGGGTATGAATTAAATCACAAACTTGCGCAGCCCAAAATGCGTCGGCAGTCCAGGGTTCATGATAAAATCGAACATAGGTATCACCATTGTATCTGTAAGCCTTTTCGGCATCCCATACAAAGCAAGAAGCCAGACGTGGGTCTTGAACGAGGCTGAGAACCCAGTCCCAAATCGGGCGTGTGTATGTTTTGTATGTCCGGTTCTCCTCCTTATACGGAACGGCGATAGTGTCTTCCACAAACTGCAACATAATTGGCACAGTACAAGCAAAGAAGGACAACCTCACCTCTGTACATTTGTGGGAAGCCAAGCCCCATAGCTTATCGAGCTCAGAGTGGTTAGCTATGGTGAAATTTTGATATTGTTGCCGCAACGTCGGATGAGGGTGATCAAGGTTTCTGTCATTTCTCTGTTCAACATTGCTAGCTCGCAAAATTCGGCGACTTCAAAGTCCAATCTGGTTCGGAAAGGTTTCCACGGGGTTGAATTTACCGGTGCATGGACAGATATATCAGACGCGACATAATCGGGGAATGATTGAAAGATTGGTGGGCGCTTGCTGTGAGGATGAAACACACGCTTTATCTCTACCGAAGCTTTAGAAGGACGGGGGAGATTAGGATTCTCCCGTTCTGCTTCGTCTTCGCTGTGTTCGCGTAAATTCAAACGGGGAGATCCCGGTGGTGAATCCAAGTCTGTACGGATTAAATATGGCATGACTTCTGGTCAATCAGTATCTTACCGGGGTAATTATCTTGAAATCCCTCCTGGATTAAACTTTGCGGTCTTGATGAAGATACAGAATGATTTACGGTGCCTGCAGGTGCTGAAGCACGGGCTAAGTTAATTGTAAAAATGCATGTAAGACCATACCTCTTTCCTCGGGCTCTTTAGGGTTTATGAGACGGGAATAGGCAGTGTCCCCTGATACACGTTGAAAATAATTTGAGTATAAACAGGAGACAAAGTGACTGTCAGATTCGTACGCCTTTGCGCTTTCAGATTGGCGGCGAAGGTGCTGTCCTGCTTCATGGTTGCTGCCTTGGATTTACAAGCCTTTTCATGGCTTGCGATGCCTCGGGGTTTGAAGCCGTGTCCACAAGTTCTGCAGATCTCGTCGCCTTCGGATGGAGGCATTAGTTCGAGGGAGAGGAACGTGTCGGACGCGCGATCACGTCCTCGTGTCTGATCGCGACTCGCGAGCCGCATCTCTTCAACTATTTGAGTTCTTCAAAAAGGACTTTTATTGTAGCAATAGGCACATTTGATTCGCCTTCTTTTTTGTTTCATCCCGGGACCGCACTTCTCGCAACATCCGTGTGGAATGAAGACATTGACTTCATCATTCAATAAGGACAAATACGGGCATTAAATCTCATCCGCTTTCGACCATTCGCACAAAACCTCCATTCGAAGCGCGCTATCTCGTCGAGCGGTATTTGACCCCGATATCGGTGTTACGCTGTCCATGAGCAACGGCCTTGCTACGTATGTCTAGGAGCTGGCCGTGGATATCCTGCTGGCCTTGTACGATTCGGATCGGGAGAGTACGTGTATTGTCTGGGCTGGGAGAGGAAACGTGGCGCTGACGACGCACATTTGTTGCAGGTAAAGAACAGGAGGCGCTGTGCATGCTGCTAGCGCGTATCTTGGTACTGATTGGGAATGCAGGGAGGCGGTGCCCGACAAGTCGTGCAAGGGCCGTCGCGGTCCAAGTCTTCGCCGGTGCCGGTAGAGGACAGTGAGTACGTCGTGCCGTCAATCTGTACCCCCCTGGCTCACCCGCTGTGTAGGCCGGGGTCCGATGGAGAGGAGGACGGAGAGGAGGACCAGGTGCTCCCCCAGGCGAAGCCTGCTGCGCCGCTGTCCGACGAGAGCGCGTGCGTCATCTCGGTTTCTTGCGCCATGTTATTTATTCGAAGTGGTTGGTACAGGCCGGATTCCGATGACAAACAGGAGGATGAGGCGCCGCTGAGCCCGGTGCCCGCGCGGAAAGCCAAGGCGCCCAGCAAGAATGTGCGGTCCCAGCCGGCTCCGCCTTCGTCCGAGGAGAGCGGGTGTGTTGTCTTGAGTTTTACTGCATGCTCCTGTTAATGTGTGTAAGCCTCCCATGAAGAATTCGCGGGCACGGGCCAAGCCGGCTCCGCCGCCGTTCGACGAGGAGAGCGGGTACGGCATCTTGATTATCACTTCGTGTTTTTCCATCCACGCGCTTTGGTTAGGCACGGTTCCGATGAGGATGAGGAGGACGAAAATGAAGATCAGGCACCGCTGTCGCCACCGCCTAGCTCGACTCCACCACCCAGGGCCAACAAGGGTAAGCCGCCCGGCAAGAAAACGCGGTCCAAGCGTGCGTCGGCCCCATCGGAGGATATCGAGTGCGTTTCTCGAGCACCCAGACCACGCCCCACCGCAATGCGCCCGCGCCCGGCTGCCCCTCGTGCCCGGCTGGCCCTCAGCGCCGTGTACGTCACTCGCCTGTTCAGCAAGCGCTGGGTCGGTACCGGCAGTGTGCTCCTCCGCTCGAGTCTCCTTGCGCCCCCCGGGACCGCCCCCGGCAGCGGCGCGAGCACGCCAGCCGCATGCCGTCGGTGTGTGTTTCCCATCACTTTCGTTCCACTACTCGCTCCTGATGCCGCCACGCGCAGTATTACAAGCACTAGGCAAGCAGGACACCAAGCTCGTGAGTATTCACAGGGCTGGACATCGGCAGCGTGTTTTGGAGCCACACAACTGTTTACGCAGTCCCGCTCGTGCTCATGCTCGTGTACACCCGTTGCCCCCGCTACCGCAAATTGGCCGTCTCGCCTAATATGTCACGAACCTGCGCCGCCTCCGTTTCATGAACTTAGACTGTATTTATACACAAAGCAATATTAGTTGAGTATATTTGTATGTTATTCGTTGTATTTCAAGTCTCCTCCATTTCATTTGACGCAGTTCCCAGTGTATATAAGTAGATTCAAGGCAACTACTGTCCCAATATTTCTGCCGCTGCAAGTCCGCAGCGTGGTACCTTCATCATGATCGCCGCCTCCAACTAAAAGTTTATATGCGCCGAAATTAAGATTTGCGTTACATCAAAGTCATCAATTCGGACCTGAGAATCCTCGCGTAACGATTCGTCTTTTTCTCTGGTACCACGACCATGCCACAGCGGGAAACTGTTGACTCTGGCGAGGAATCGTTCGGTGACGACAACAGAGACAAAGAAGAGGAATTTTTACGACCAGTGGATATCAATGCGACCAAGGACGAACTCATAAAGGTGAGTTGTTTTGTATGTGTCTTTATACTTGATCTAATATGACAAAAGGCCCTTGAGCACTGTCAACTCGCTCTCGGTCGCGTCCTCGCCGAGAACCGTGGCCTTCGTCAGAGCAACAGTGAGTTGCAGGCCACGTCAACCTCCAAACGCCGCAGACGCGAAAAGGGCGACAATCAGCTGGGTTATGAGCAACACATTGGTCCATTAGCCAGGCGCTTCCTCTTCACCAACGAAACTTGGGTTCGAACTAGTGACTTTCGTAAGGATCGGCCAGAGCTATTCTCAAATGCAGAAGATGTTTCGCCAATAACAATATGTATTCTCGGGCTGTAACTGCGGCACTCTTCGACAGCATCCCTGAAAAATACCATTCCTTGTTGGATTACACCGAGTACAGGCACTTCGCGAAAGATGTGAGCATTCATCTATTTTCAAATATTGAATCTTAACCCAATCAGTTCATTGCAGAGCTCGGAAATGCACGCTCGAGCATGATTAATTCCGTCCGGGGAGTAATTGCTTCTATCCTATCCTCTGCCGGCCACTCAGTCAACAACAAAATACTGGGTTCCGCGAACGCAGATAGAAGCAAGGACAAAGTCCTTCTCGGTCTTCTCCGTTTTCCGGAAGACAACAAATCAAAACCTTTCCCACCGATTCTATTTCCTCAGGGCAAGAAGAGGTTAGAATATATTTTTACCAGTCAAATCGTTCTCGAAGTATGTCGTCATTTATTCTGTTTCATTTATTCTCTCACCTTTCGTCTGCGGCAGATCCACCGTGTCATGGTTCACGGGCAGTCGAGTCTCGGAGAAAATTCGAAACCCGACCCAAAAGCTAACGGGATGAAGTACGGCATTTCCGAGGCGACTGATCATTCCATTGCCTTGGCTGGAACTCTGGTATGTCTCGCTTTTCTTACCATTCCATAATGCGAAAATACTGATACAATCTATTATAGGCCCGATTCCTCGTGTCTGCGGACAAACTTTGGGCCTCCAAGGGCGCTATCACCGAGATAAACTGGGAAGACAACTATCGCACATATCGAAAGCTTCTCACATCTAACCCCGACGCGCCCTCCATCAAAAATATATTTCGAACATTCAACAAACATGTATTTGCTGGGGTCCCTAAAACGGCGGGGAATACGAACGAGGTGGATGAGGATGATGATGTCGAGGATGAAATCAATGCCGCAATGCACCGTTTGGCGTTTGGTGATTTCGACGACGACCGCGACGAATCCGATGGGAACGGGGAAGTATTGGGAGACAACAGCAATGTTCATATTGACGTCCCCGTCCGTGATCGGCAATCCATCGCAGGGCCCAGCCACTTGCGCCAAGTGCGTTTCGCCGACGGCCCGCCCCACATTCAAGAATATATTGCTGACCAAGACGAGGATACGGATGACGAACGTCCTAGACGCAGTAGCCGCCGGGCTGGGAGTCAGGCCAATGGGAGGGGAAAAGGAATGGCCTAATATGTACCGTAGCTAGTCAGTTTCTTGAGCGTCGGTCGCGCAACATTTTTTTGGTGAAAAAGTTACGCGTAGGGTCTAAATAAATGGCCCCCACAAACCATTACTATAAACGTAGTCTGGCTTAGTTGGTTATTATGGCTTCTATGAATTTCGTTGGTAGTGGCGGGGTCGTGGGTTCAAGTCGCGGAACAAGTACAATATCTACCTTTTTGTAGAGTGATCACTTAATTTTTCTTTGCCATTACATCGTCGACTTGGCAGTCATTGAAAAATAAACGCACCTTACAAGCCCTTACATTGACTTCAATTTCTTACAACACATTACAATGTTTGTTAACCTTACAATAGGGTCAGGCCCTTGCGACCATCACCGGCCCTTCCAAAGGCCTTCCAAGACGACTCTCACGTGACAAGGCGCTTCCAATGCAACGTAATCTTAAAGCCTTACAAGTGATTATTACGTCTTAGAACCATCCTTACGATTTTCCGACATCTGCGCCCCGGATTGTGATGGTCCTTGGCATCATTTATTCATCGGGGTCTCAAAACACGACGCTGAGGAAGTCCATGTACCGCTATAACACCCTGGCGCCTTCGTTGACGCGTCTCAATATCTGACAGCACGTCTCAGTATCCTCAGCAAGGCAGCATCGACGCGTCGTGATCAAGTCGTGAGTCAATTCTCACGTCAATGGATAATAGCCCGAACATCAAGCAGAAATGACTAATGACCGAAATTGAACTTAACAGATTTGCTGTGCCTTCCGTCGTTGCAACAAGCTAGAACTCAGGAATTTGAAGCAGCAAGGTCGTAAAAATCTACTCACATTTCAATGATTACTTATTATTTCTCATTAGCTCCGTGCTATCGATGTTTTTTCCTGCGATGACCAATTGTGCATGACAAACTGATCAAAAACTGATGGACAAAATCGTTCTTCCCCTGGGTAGCCAAACCTAAAGGTTCAGCAATAATGTATTTCTATTCTGACCTGAACATTCAGCATGCTCGTTATGGTCTTAATGCGAGAAAATATGAGCTCAAGCTTCTCTGTGAATATTTATTAAAAAAATGCACGGCACCCCCCATGTACAGCGTATTATTTTATGCTAACCGGCAAGCTTTCGGCAACCGGCATGTCCCAAAAAGGCAATTCTCCCATCACGTGTTGCTTACGTAGGGTAGGGAGGGCTACGAGACCGCCGGAGGAAAAAAATTGTAGGTGATATCATATTTGTTATCTTTGGGCCCCCTTGCTATGCCGACAGGCCCAGGGAACGCAGTGAGGCTCACACAATTTCAGTGTGCGTGGATTGAAGGGAGAAATCATGGCGCGTTCACTCATGGCGGGGACTTGATTCACCAGCTCTTAATACGGGGGCATCGTGCCGGTGCACGTGCAGTTAAAAACAGGTCATTGTTCTGGAGTATATACAAGATGGAGCGCACATATTGTTCTAATGTGCCACACACTTTTGATGTGCCACACACTTTACCAAATGCCACACACTTTCTCAGATGCCACACATTCCCATTTAGGCTCGGCTAGGGTCCGATCACCGACACACAGAGCACGTGTCAATGCGAGGAAATTTCTCCTTCCTGCTCATCTCTACCGCCCCGACACTTCTACAACATGCTCGACGCGTCGTCGGCCCACCTAATGTCCTCCAGGCGTTCTGTGGTCGACCAGGCATTCATCGACGAGCTTACCGGGGCGTGATGTGATCGAATTTCGGACTTTTGTACGTCGCGTGTGTGCTTCCATTGCCAAATTACTGACATTGACAGATACACTCCCCGGCACAAATACGTGCGAACACGGCCATGTTCCTCGACAACGACTGGATCATCATCTCGGAGTTGCGTGATTCTCGCCTCTCGCGTCCGAACGAAGTCGGCAAAACTTCAGTCTGCGACGGGTCTACCAGGCCGGACATCGCGAAGCGCGCAAAAACAACTGATGTAAGCACACCCGTCCTCGTCTACTTGAATATATTGTTCATCCCTGCCTCAGTGATGCAAACCCATCTCTTATATATTATATATTAGCATTAGCTTGTAGAAACGAACCACATAGACAGATTGAATAACTTCTTGTGATTGGAACCACTGCCGAAGTTTACAACACATCGATATCGCCGATTCGCTCCCCAACTCATGTACCACACAGTGGGGCAAAAAATGTGTGGCATCTGGCAAAGTGTGTGGCATCTGGTGTAATGTGTGGTACATCAAAAGAATGTATGCACTCCATCTCGTCTGTCCTCATTGTTCTGCGGCGGGTTCTCAAGATCTTAAGCCGAACAAGGGATTTCGGGAGAGATAAAGACTGTTTAAACTTTATGCCGGCCCGCACTGGCTGCGACCCTATATCGAAGTCCGGGGTAGTCTTGCGCGCTTGTGATGGAAGAATTTTGATCGGAGGATGCGAAGATTGAAGGAAAAACAAATACTCTCAAGGATGGCGGGGGCTTGAATCGAACAAGCGAGCTCCTCCGGGATCAGCACACACACCACACAATATGCACGATTTCCCGGCGCACACTGTGCTACCCCGCCTATATTACACCCTAGTCTCAAGCTCTTGATGATGAGGACAAACGGGGAATGGCGTGGATGAGAAGGATCTTCACACAGCGGACAATCAACTGTCATCCGCAGTCCGGAGGGCGACTGTCATCCGACGGCTAGCTATACTGTCATTTGCATAAAGCCGGCCACTTACCCCTTTAAACAGGTTTCGGGCTGTTCCGTGGCCACGCTGCAGCCTCGCGTTTTGGAGGTTTTTGTCTGAATTTTCTTTGTATGCACATTGACACAATAAATGAGATTGGTTTGTTCAATTTGTCCAAATCTTTCGAACAAAGCTTTAGATAAAATGTTATGTACTATATTGAAATTATTTATGTTAATATATTGTAGTCTTCCAAGTTCATCGTACTATCACGCACTGGGAAGCTGGCCACACGGGAAAGCTGGCCACTTGCCAAATATAAGGATCAATACAGTAATTAACCCCGAAGCGAAATGTGACGTAGAAGCGAAACACAGCCAAACAATCCCTTTTTTCAGCCCGGATCCATATGTCACCAGCCTTCTGGGACATCTACCCCCCGTTTTCAAGGTCTGCGGAGACGATGGAGATGATACCGGGACCTCAAATGTATCACCTCGCTTGCTTACGCCACAATATTGCCAAAATCGGCCAAAATTCTGGTTCTCCTCCACTATTTGTGCAAGTACGTGCTTCGTTCGGAATCGGAAGGTGTACAAAACAGTCCCTATTGGTCCTCCACGCATCTATTGTATGCTACAAATTTAACCGGTCTGGTGCAACCGCTCTCTGCTTTGGCCGACCACCAATGTTCGAGCCTGAGGCTGACCCCAACTCAACTGCTTTCCACGATCTAGCTTTGCTGCGGCCTCTCTCTGACCCACGGAGCCCACTGGCCGAGGAATAGTAAGCCCTCGAGGGTTGGGACGGTGAGTGGTACGAAGAAAACAAGAAAGTGGGCGTTGTTTGTGTGTGTTTCGCTTCCACGTGAATGGGTGGATTTTGCCGCCTCAGAAAGATCCTGCTCGTTCTCCACGAATACACCACGAAACCTCGCAGGATTTTGGTCCGCTGGGCAACGCACAAGCCGCTCCACCGGTATATCAACAGACCTCAGCCTTTCCCGTCCTTATTTCCGCCCAAAACCGCGAAAACCCTTAATTGTTTCGCTACACGGTTAACTACTGTACTACTGAATGTTGAGGCTCGGACTCAGGGGAGGGAGTAGGACCTCTGACGCCCATGTATGTCAAATTTGGAGTCAAAATGATGGGTTGATCGAAAGTTGTGGCACGTTTGATTGCGGGCCGAAGGGTGAGAAAATCATTTTCTTAACTCCGAGTGGCCATCTCGCTCATTTCTCCACTAATTCTTCGTCAATCAACCTTGAGTGCCCCAATGCGACGACCTGCGTAGCAAAGGATCCTTCCACGCTACAGTGCCAGCACCTTACATAGGCCATGAAGATGATGGAAACTTCATTTGTACCTGTATGCCTTAACTCTATTTATTTGATACCTCTCTCAATGTTGTCCGATTCGCTAATCACCCGATTTTCGGTGGTAGCAAAGTTTAAATGTCGGGTTCTCAGCAGTGCAGCTCAAATATGGAACAGAGGATCCAGATACGTTCATAACAAATAGATGAAGCCGCCTGCAGCTTTTTTTTGCCAAGCATGCCCTCTCGCTGCCGCGCGGCCCTCATTTGATTAGAGATATGGATCTCGCCGTTCCCCCTTTTCATCAGAAGCACCCAGTGCTACCCTTTTTACGGGTCCAGTGTAACATTTTAAGGGCTGCAATATATCATCTACATCCCTTGAACGATATTATACACTGCGAAGCTATCGATTGAGCCTGCAACAATGAATTGGCGCGGGTGGCCAGGTACCGTGTCAATTGCTTATTTGGGAGTTCTGACCAAACTAAATTCGCCACACAGTCAAAACATCACTAAAATTGGTGTAAGTAGGCTTCACTTGTTCACAGGATGTATGCCTTCCATTTGAAGCCCTCGGGCGCTCTGAAAGACTCTAGAAGGGTTACCAATGACCGAAAATAGCTAAGGTGGCCAGGTACCCGGCGGTTGATAGTATAGGAAAACAAATACCTGCGACGAGGCGACAGCAAGAAGAAGAAATTGTGTACTACATCGCGACTGTGGAGTAGACGCCAGCGCATCAGTGAGAAGTAAGAGAAAATAAAAAGATACTCACTCGTCCACCGGCCAGCCCAAACGCCGGAGATAAAACACGACGCGCGCAATTCCAGCCCGACCCCCACAAGCACGAAAGCCAAATTTTTCGGTATGACGGACACCATAAAAGTGGCATTCCGAAGGTAACATCCATGCCCCCAGGAGTTTAAAGTGGAGGTGGATCAGCGCCTCTGGGCAAAGGTAAGTAATTGCCCGGAACTTTGGGGAGATCGTACTTACCAAATTTCGCAGCATACAGAATGTTACAATAAGCCCAGCAATCCTGTCACTGGCCCCGACATTTCCATAACCACTGGGCCCGGCGCTTCCAAGGATGCTTGGAGCGCCCGATTTTTGCCATCCATATCTGCACCCGTGCGAGGGCGCGGCGCGGCGCGTGCGACGATTCGGTTGATCCGCCGGGATGTCAAAGACGTAAAAGGCACCCGGTTTGTCGAGTGCCGACGGAGGCGCAAGGATTGCCGCGTCGAGCGCAGGGTGCAGCGGTGTCACGGCGGGGAGCTGTCCGATATATTAACATAGATAATTTCAATATAGTACATAACATTTTATCTAAGGCTTTGTTCGAAGATTCGGACAAATTGAACAAACCAATCTCATTTATTGTGTCAATGTGCATACAAAGAAAATTCAGACAAAAACCTCCAAAACGCGAGGCTGCAGCGAGGCAACGGAACAGCCCGAAAGCTGTTTAAAGGGGTCAGTGGCCGGCTTTATGCAAATGACAGTACAGCTAGCCGTCAGATGACAGTGGCCCTCCGGACCGCGGATGACAGTTGATTGTCCGCCGTGTCAGTGCGAGGAAGTCTGGGTGCGCGTAGGCGACTGGCTAATCGTGCAGGGAATCGATACGGAGGGTGATGCGCGCTGCCGAATCCGAGTGGGAGAGGGAGAGAGCTGTGCTTGATGGCAAGCGGCCCGCGGTGCTAGGGAGTGCAAGGCTATCGAACGTCAGCGATACACGACGGGGTGGGGTGCCAAAGACAGAACGAGTTCCTGCGGAGGCAGAAAGCTACCAAGAAGGACGGCGACAGAGTTGACGAGCGCGCCACCTGTAGGATTAGATCGTGGCGGTCCCGGCCGTGACTTCGGCGGCAGTGGTGACGCCAGGCGGAATGGGAGTGGCGTCGTAGGTCATGCGTAGGGCAGGAAACGCGTATCGTGGCGTGTGGACAAACGGGATCTTGCGTGAAGGGTATTGAAGTGGCGCAGACCGCAGGGCGCAGCCCGGGCGCCGAGAACGAGCGAACACCGCAATCAATCGTGATTCAATCGGGAGCAGACTCAGTCTCGGAGGGGCAACCGCGGGCTGGTACGCGCTGTGGAGGCACCAGGGGGGACGGATGGCATGGAGAGGAGCGGGGTGGGCCTTAAATTGGGTGGATTGCAAGAGGTATCCGCCGGAGAATGCCGAGGCACAGCCTCACAGGGAGGGTAGGTTCGGCAACCTCTTATTTCACTTTTCGGAATGTGTGCAGACCACTCTGAAAATGCATTTGGAAGGGTCACAAAAAATCCGAGGTTTTTTCAGTACCAGGTCGGAGTCTCCAAGGTCAAAAGTGAAAGTGAATGCAACTGTTGCCGAAGAAGCGGCACAGGTTTCGTGCTGATAGTTAACCGATTGCGGCCAAAATTTGGCACTTTTAACGAATTTCCCTGGGAGAATTGCCCGATTTGGTGCTTACATAACTTGGCTAACAGGGAGGGTGGGTCTGGCCGACCCTTAATTCAGTTTTCCGACCCTGTGTAGCAAATTTCAAGGGTGAGTACCTCTTGGTGGATTGAGCAAGGGACAGAGCGGGCGGATCAATCACGCGTGATCCGCGACGCGTGATGCGAAAGGCTTGTCCCCGAACTCGATTCAGCCGCTCAGCTCGCGTTTTACAGGAACGCGTCGCTGCGACGATTCCTGCATCCACACTGGACCTCGGTTAAAATCGCCACTGAACGACGCCACTCTGCCCTCGTGCCCCGTACCCCGTATCTCGCCCACCGGTACACCAGCTCGGCCATATCCATATATCCTCCGCCTCGACACGCAATTCATACGCATACGCGGATCCCGGGGGCACATCCATCTCTCGACGCCCGATCAAGCACTCACGGACTGCTTTGCGATCGTTGTGTAGATCTAAGATGTCTACGCCCCCGGTGAGCCCTGCAGGCACGTCCCCCCGCGCAGCTCGCTCACGGGCTTTAATACCGACCGGAGATACCTTCACGGGCCACGACATTCGCGAAATCGCACTACGCTCCCCACGCGTCCGGATACCCTACACCCACGCCGCGACCCCGCGACTCACTATCACCGATATCCGCACGCCGTGAGTACATGCGGACGGAGGCACCACAGTCGTGCCCACCTACGATCTTGCTCCAGGCATCCCGCGTCCCTGTCCCCGTCCCCGTCCCCGATCTCGCTGATTCATTGTGCAACTGCTGCACTTCGCCGCCCCACATGCAACATACTGTTGGTATCGCCGGGTATGAAACGCACGACGAGCTGTATCCTGTATCCTGTATACTCTGCAGTTTCAACGACAAGCTCAAGCCGTCTAGCGCACCTCTACGACCTCCACGCCACGATATCATCCTCCAGGGCCCGTCCCACCCCTGAATCCGTGCGCGTCCTCGCGTTCGCGTTCATAGCCCCACCTCCGCCCCCACGCGCTCCCTACTCAGACTCGAATTCGCCGACACGCCCCCACTCCTCCCACGCGCCATTCTCTCGCCTTTGCGCTGCTTTTTGCTTTGCTTCGCTGGCATGTCCTCGCACACGGCGGCCGCTTTTCCCTTCCCCAGAATGTGGACCAGTGCGGACCTGCTATCTGCCGACCGACGCGACGGACGAGCACGGCGGTACCCATATAGGAATGCGGCGCAGGTCGGGATTCTTACGTGGCTGCTTCGGGAGACGGCGGATACGGATGTCGTGTCGGGGCGGGCGATGCATCAAGATACATACTGGTTCGCGCGGTGGCTCCGCGCTGCGCAGTCGGCGGGGAGGGGCTAGACGCGCGAGGAGGGGCGGATGTGCATCTGCAGGGAATATATAGACAGGAACCAATCGGTGTTCACGCAGACACCGCCCGGTTCGACTCGGGTCCGAGCCATAAAGGCCGTCTACGGCTTTTTACTATGCCCTCTAGGGTGCTGGCGACTAATATTTGGATTCCGACTTGATGATTATATTCGCTTCCTTATACGTAGTTCATCGTTGTTCTAGTAATTGTGGCTTCATGTCTGATCCGCGACGGTCAATATATTATTTGTTAGCGGCTGCCGTATTCAACAGCGCTTCACGGAGAGCTTCGCTCTCAGTATGAATGGGCCCTCCGGAGGAGGAGGAAGATGGAGCATCCGCGGCAATATCCGTGGCCGGGAGTTGGCGGACATCGCGCGGGGCGGCGTAATCCTCATGCGTTCGCTTTGCGACAATGACTTCGACCGCTTGACCGCTACGAATACCCAGGAGGGCCGGTGGGACTGTCCTGAGAGAAGAAAACCCGGTGCAAATAAGGAATTGAACGGGACAAGCTAAGAGGCGCAGCACCCACCCGGAATGAATGCCCTCTAGTATGGTGACGTTCTTGGGGTCATGGTAGCGCAGGAGCGGGCCGTCCCCGAAGGAGAAGCCGTCCCGCCAGAACGTGAGCTGGCGTACCACCGGTGTAGCGCCGAGTTCAGCCAAGGGAGGGACTGATTCCGGGTTCGACGCGCGCGGGGGAAGACTGATTCCAGTCCGTCGCTCTTCCATGGGGACGTTGCCGCTGTTCTCGCTCATCATGTGGGTTAGCGGTCTGAGCAAGACGTGGCGCGCCCATCATGATGGAGGAGCATGGGTCGGATCAGATCGGAAACGGCGAGGTCCGGATCACACATGACTAACAGGAACCAAACACACAGCACGGTGCACCTTTCGACTTGCTTTCGACCGCAGCCAATCGCAGCCATATCCACGTCTCATGCTCCGGTGCTCTCCTCCGGCAATTCAAGCGTTCAAATTTGTTTCCGATACGCTGGCGGGATCTTACCTTCACATCTGCACAACTGACCTCGGGACTGCCGCGTCGGTGCGTGAATCGTGATCAGCTGGGCTGCAGTGCGCTTCGATACGGCCAGTCTCTGGGAGTCGAGGCGTGAAACATAGCCTTTGAGCTCACAACGGGTCTCTGGTTACTGTAGTCTGTCAGACCCGTAAATCGGCGCGAAATGCCGATCTCGGATATCTGCACGCTGGCCACCACCGCCCAGTGAGACGAAGACGAGGAAGGGAGTTAACCTGGGGACTTCAAATTCACTCGGAACGACACTCGCTGGGCACAGCGACTATCCTGATTCCTCGATATTCTGACGGGAGTGCATGGAAAATATGTTCTCCTTTGCTCGCGCATGGAGATCTCTGCATCCCTCGCACAATCCCTCGCCCCGCCCTGGGCTACTCCAGATCATGCTAAATGTGTGCCGCGACTTTCATCTGCGAGTATCCGGGTCCCCGCAAGTTCACCGGTTATTGAGTGATATATGGTTCAAAGAGTCGCTGAAAATTAACCGAGCAAGAAGCAGCTTCCTCGCGCTGTCGGCATTCAAAAACCCGTGGTCAGGGCCGGTTCCGAGCAGTAGTTCCTGTTGGAAAGTCGCAGTCACACCGGACTTTGTAGCGAACACGGGGAGTACAAGACCTTTTATTCAGAGAAAGGTATTGGTCGTATATAAGGTAAAGTAAGTGCTGTAAAGGGCTGTAACACAGGATATGAAAGGTGTGCAAGGCTGTAGACAAGACTGTAAGTAAACAGCTCCGTAGCTGTAGTAAAAATCCAAACATTGACAGGATGTGTGACAGGCCTATTTGAACAATTCCAAACCTAAGACTACGGCGAGGGAGTGTGGAGCTTTGTGCACATAACAGATGCCATGAATTTATTTTAGCAATACGGACCACAGCGAAATTGAGCATCGTGCAAATCTTAGAAGGTAATTCGATTTTAATCTTAAGATTATCTTGCCCAAGTGAAAAATCCACTCGAATGCGTAGGCGGAGATTCAAGAAATAGAAAATGGCTGTTCAACATCTAGAATTCAGACTGGTTGACCCTGCGAAGGAGTTGCCCCGGGAAGGGAGCATAACTGGATATAATCCAGTGGAAACCTAGTTTCACAACCACGCGGTTCTGCGGCGCAGTGGGAGGTGTGCCACACATCCAGAGTCTCGGGCTGTGTAATAGAGCTCTTCACAGACGGTACTCGCCTGGCAAAATCACCTGGTAGTAGTACGCTCGACGACGGCAATCTGGGATGGATACCATGCACACTATAGCCTTGATCCCTTCCGCAGTTGAAAGTTCGGGCTGAGTGTGGCATGGCACCAACTGAAGATTGTTATCTAGTAAGGTAGTGTAGTTGATGCAGTCTCGTTCAGACTGCGCATGGGTAATTTTATGTCTAGGAAGAAGGAGGAAAGGAGCTGAGGAGAGAGGGGAGACAAAAGGCTTGCATGGGGACTACCCCAACAGAGTCAGTTGTCTATCCCCGGCATTGGTGGTTGCACGACTATCGGCCTGCTCATGTTCTTTTTGCGTTCCATTGACCCGGGGTGATAGTTGCCTCGCACAAGCGCAGAATCCCTATGATACCCTGGGTCATTTTGTGTTGGATGGTGACCGTTCCGAATTCTCTGTGATTTCTCTACCCACCGACGGATGTGGCAATGCGGGGTCAAAGCCAATCAGCTGCTTGCATACCGCGCATCGCCGGTCAGCATCATTACGAAGTGAGTTCACACGGTTCGGAAGACGTTAACATCAACATTGGAGACAACCCAACCCGCGATCCTCAGGATTACTGCGCGATATCTTCTGCCCCGAGTGCTAGCGGCGGGTGGCTTGAATCCAGGGCCTCAATTCTTGATAAGGTTCAATATACAGTAATCTCTAATGTAGTAACCTCCACAACTTGAACTTCACTGTAAGAGCGTATCTGCCGGGGCCAAGCAAAGTCATGCCTTGTGGCCACGACTGATGTGTGTGTTCCATAATGACTCTCAAATTTTCGCTCCACTTCCACGGAACGCCGGATGTGGCAGTGCGCGCTAGTATGGGGGTAATAGTGTAACATTATTATTGCCCATTTCGAAGGAATTTACAAGCATTACACAGGTGTCAACACAGTAACAAAAATACACAGCTGCGGGAATGCCAAAATTTACACCGCTGAGAATTCCTTGCAAAAACTGAACAGGTTCAACTTCTGCCAGAAAATGCATACATAGGTACGGGACATTGCAAAAGAAAACACAGCCTCACAGATTCAAGTTTCTTGTACACCTTCCAGTTTGTGCAGAGCAAAGCGAAGGCCTAACTTGTACCGCAGTTGGACACTTTGTCCTTTAATCCTGTCATCCTCTTAGGATATTGCAACACATCATGTACAAGCAATGTCCAAAAATGGAAATAAAGACCTGCCTTGTAAGGAAAGGCTCAGCCAAGTGCAACTGGGAAAATCAAAGTTAGGGTTAGGGTTTCCTTATAAGGTGTATCTTATCTTATCTACTTCCTCATAAGGAAACCCTAACCCTAACTTTGATTTTCCCAATTGCACTTGGCTGAGCCTTTCCTTACAAGGCAGGTCTTTATTTCCATTTATGGACATTGGTTGTACATGTTATATTACAATATCCTGAGCATATCCAAGTCCATATATGGTAGCCATCAGATCTCAGGATATTGTAAGGATATCCTCAGTATATTTCAAATATACTGAGCATGTATGGAGGCCGTATTTTGCAGGTATATTCTGGGGATATTTGCAATATACTGAGCATATCCTGAGAATATACAGGCCCTGTATATTGCTTATTGTCCCCAGTGTGAGGGCGTGAGCGAAGAAGAAGGTTTCTTAGCAATCGCCCAATCGGGCATAAACCCTTCTTAGGGCGCCGCTCGACAAATCTCAATCAGTATTGGATCAGTGTGTGTGTACAGCTCCAAATTGAGTGTTTTTAGGCGCATACTGAACTATTTCGTTCAATTCTCGCCGCCTGTGACCTGTGACCCAGACATTCGAACTTGAGATTTCGTACCTGGTCTGGGATCGCCGTGAGACTTTTTTTTTCTCTCGTAAAGTCCCCCGAAATGAGTGCATAATGCTCTCAGGCATTCCTAACAACATCCCAGCACTGGTTGAGCATTTTGCGAAGGGAATCAATGGTGAAACAGCGTGTCAAGAGAAACCTTCCTAAAGGGGTAAGATCAAATTGGTAATTACACCTTTTTTTCTGCATCCCGCCCGCCTCGCAGCAAATGAGCGGTCTTCCCGACGTTTTCAAGATTCCGGACAGGCCGGAAAAGCTCTCCATTCCGCTCACCTCCCTGTCTGTATCCCGCCTTATCAAAGTTCAGCTGCCGCCGCAGCGCAAATCTACCGTTTTCACAGACCCCACCAAATATGTCTCCGAGCTCCATCCGACCGTTGTCACTTTCAATGTTGCGGAGATTCCGGTGCCTCCCTCCATCATCTTCAAGGCCCTTGGCCAGGAAATCCTGGCCGACCTGGAGGCCGAGTTCATCATGCTTGTCCATTCGCTGGCGCACCGTGAAAAAGGCAATCGCTATCCGTTCTGGCTGGCTACAATCTGGTCGTCAATGGAGCACGTATGCGATGCGAGAGCTCTGTGGCGTACCACAGTGGATCAGGTCCAAGAAACACTCGAGAAATCGACGACCAGCGAGGCGATGGCTGGGCGTGCTAATGCAGCACTGAAGGCTCTAGAAATGCTTCCATGGCATGGCGACATCAAAGGCTTCCACGGAGCAGTCGTGCTGGTTCACCACCGATTGGTTGACGACAGACCACGAGGATCATATGCTTCAGCTCCTTGCCGCAGATCTTGGACTCGGCGTACTTCCGCTCACATCAAAAGATGGCATTTCGTGTGAACACCGCGGTATGGAAACCCGGAGCACCATGCTTTTTACCGACGTTCGGCAGTGATGCCGGTTGATGGCATGTGATTTTTTGATCCTAGGACCCCGAAACGATACATTCCCGGTGTAAATGCGAAGTTGATTGAAAGAACAGAGCCAATGACATTGTCCACGATCTCAGCTACCATTCATCCACATCAGATCCATCAGCAATATCTTCGTCTGAAAACCACGCAAAGTGTTGTAATTTCGGGTTGATCAGGCAATAGCAGTGCTCGGGCTGTTAGGCCACTGGGTACAAACTTGTAGGGAACTACTGAATGTATCTACTGTATTTATACTGTTCTGTATTTTATCTAGAAGATTCTACCAATTTCCTGTTCTTTGCGACTCGTTCCATTCTCGGTAAGCAAGCATCAGGCTTACTAATGATCCCCGAAGTTGTGCGGGATTGCTAATCTCCAACACAAAGATAGCTCCCTCCTGTTCAAGATGATCCTCCACCCTGGGTTCATCCTCATTAATCATCTGGTCAAGCTGGGCTAATTTTTCAGCATCTGTAGAGGGCTTCATTAAAACGGTGCAGCAATGGAAGAAGCATGAACTCACCTAAGCCCTCCCCGTTGTTCACTCCACCCATGTAATAAGATCCATCAGGTCCCACTACTTCATCCCCATTTCGTAGCGGCTGCAAATCAGGAATGAGTTCAATATCCTCTGCATGATAATCGCCCGCCATCGTCAAAGCGTAGCCCCATTCTGCATCAATGTCGTGCGGAATGTCGTGAGCCTCGTCAAGAGCACGGAACCGAGTAAGTAGCCGCAAATATATATCCCAACACGTCGCACGAGTCACCGGAGGCTGTCCCATTTCGTCATACATCTGCGAAATGATTGCATGGAAATCCGGGGGCACTAATTGGAAGACATTGTGGTCTTCGGCAGCATGTAGGGCTCGAACTTCGTCAATGGCTTCCGGCAAATTCACTAATGTACACACCTTGAAATCCAACACACGATAGTCGCCAGGATGTTCATACATATCATTTGGCACCCCGTGGGGAAGAATCTTGTTCCGGTCTGCTCGTTTTGCTGTATTGTTGACCCGATCACGATATGAATCGATTTTTTCTGAAGCCACGGAATGAAGAGCCAACGAAACACCAAACTGAATAATTATGGCAGTTAGTGGATTAAAAAAATGGAAGCCAACCACGTACGTTTCAACGAGGTCACCGGGATCGTACCATCCATTGGTCACACCCATATCCAGGATATCCTCGAAACCTGATGTGAACTGGTGGTGCAATTGAGACCAACCAATTTCAGGCATCACATTCTTCTTTTCCCGCATCCAACGATGCTGGAGAGTGCCTTCTAAGTCCGGATCATGCAAATGCCGCAGCAAGGTGTGCCCGTCGGCGAGGCCGAAGTTCTCTGTGCCGGGATCGCTCTGAGATACAAGCGGCATGACTGAGAATGCTTCAGCGAATGAATATCATAGAAGGATCACGACTGACTTCCCAATTCCTCCACAGTGTCCAACTAATAACTCAGAATAAGCCTTGGATTGCTGTTGGTCCACCAGATCTTCATCCAACGGATGCGACCAATAAATGGATCAATGCCGGAATGCAAAGCCAAGCCGAATCTATACTTCCATTTATCGTGCTGATCCACTGCCTAGATGTCATTGACACCGGCAGTCCAGAACCTTTTGCGCCGCAACCGATTTTTGGGGCCTTCCTTCACCAATTCGGGCTCATACATGGCAAAATATTCGGTTATCAGATTCCTGTCACGGCGTTGGAGATGTGATGACACGGACTCAGTGACATACCGTGAAACATTCATGTTCTCCTCATGGACCAGGAGGTTGACAATTTCCCTTGCCTCTGCCTTCGGATATTGTTGTCGGAGTCGTAACATCGCAGGCCGGATACTTTCAATATCGTGGCCATCTTTGCGTGATCGAAAGAGCCCCAAAGCTTCACGAATTTCTCGGAATCTGGTAAGACTGTAACAACTAATGAACTTCTTCGCAACAGTTATGTCAGAGTGAGCACATACCCAAGTTCATATTTCGAAGAATCAATGTGATGATGATTCAAGAGGCGCACAATATATTTATCATTTTTCCGCTGCTTCCAGTATTTGTGAATGTGCGGGGCAAGTGGTGCTATGCAAAAAATCAGCCTCAGAGTAGTAGGGACGGCTAGGGTACTTGCGGTTGGGCTTGTGTTGATTCCTGCCCATTTCTCTGCCAGGATTCTGACTCTCAGAGGGTGGAGAGGAAGGATGCATTGGTAGAAAGGCTTTTATATTGGGCACCCGGGGCATGTTCCGAGAGCGCCATGGACAGCATTTGAACAGCATTTGTTAACTTTCACACTCGGAATGGGGCTGAACCGCGTGCAAATAGGTTTCCCGAACTGCGTGCACAAGTACACTGCCAGTAACATGCCCGGATTTCTTTCACTGCCCCACTGAACACCACATGGAACATAGATCATGTGTATGTATCGTTTCGTACCGTTGCGACCTTCATGTCTCTCTCACTTGTGCATAGCCTTTGGGCAAATTCCTATCCATTGACCGGTAAGAAATTATTGAATGCTCAACATCTTAACTGTGGTAGGCATCCCAGCTATGGGACTGGATTAAACAGTTTATATGTGCCAATCACACAAGATCCAACACAAGACTTCCTAGTCTGACTATATTAGTATACTGTATTATTACATTCAATTCGACCGGGGGGGTGACGCGTGACCCGAAATACCGATTCGACCATTCGACCACGGCCGAAATTTCGCGTGATGGAACCGAAAATTTTCGATTTTATGCGTTGTGGACGCGATTTTGAAGCAAATTTGGCGGAGTTGTGACAAAAATAGCATTCGACCAATGGCTGGGTGACACGTGACAAAACACCGAAATTCACCATCGACCAGGGGGTGGATGATGCGTGATGGTCGAATTGAATGTAATTGTACAGTATATGCATTTCTTCAATGCAGCAGTGCAGGCCCATGTCGGTTGGAGGGTCTGCCGTCTGGTATCCTGGGTCCCATAATCAGCAAAAATAGGTGCCATCAACCGGCGTCAATGCCGAACGTCGCTAAAAAGCGTGATGCTCCGGGTTTCCATACCACGGCGCTGATCACCACACACGCCGCCCAGCCGAAATTTTGTTTTTTTGGGCCATTTTCCGCCAATTTTGTGACATGTATTGAGGATTCGAACCTGCTCCAAAACACCTGTGACACCCCAAAAAAATTCGTATAAAAAGTGCCCTGTGACCTGTGACATACGAATTGAATGAAATAGTACAGTATTCCTCCCAACATAATCCCGCTCTAGCGGTCCTCTAGGGATCTCAACCGTACCGTATAGGGCCCGTGCCGGCCTAAATGTTTATGGTTTTGTATGGGTTATCTTAAACACAGTGAGGAACTCACCGGGGTGGAACTGGAAGGGCAAGGCAGCTACGAGGAGGTAAGAAAGTAACACCTCCACTGTCTCTGATACCAGTCACCTTCATATGGTGGAGTTTAACATCCGGTATACGGTTCTGCACGGTCCGGAGCTCAAAACCGTACCGTACCGTATACCCCCAAAAGGGGACTCGTAAACACAGTAATTTATACGGCCGTATCCGTATACAGTACGGTTGGAATCCGTATCCACAGCCTCGAAAGTACAAGACTTCCCGCCATCGTTAAATTCGGGAAATGTTCCGTAGTCCGTAGTTCTGCACATGGAGTGAAAATATCCCACGAATGGCGTAAGAATTGCAAGATGTAGGATGAGAGCGAGAGAGACAGGATGGAAATGAATCCCGATGGAGCAAGGACCACAATACATACCAACGAACAATGAGCATCTCGTTACAGCTGTTCCGAATACCTTGACACTTGTCATTTTTTTTAGCCATGCGCAAAGTTTTAATGGGGTGCTAAGGATTTCCGCAGTGGGTTCGGATTAGCTGACAATCATTGTTGACTCCTTCTCCAAACAACTTTCGAAGAAGAGGGCCGGGGTCAATTCTCGCTGGAGATTTCACATTCAAAAATAAACCATCCAAGCGCCTTCAATCCGCGGTAGCATAAACATCCGGACCGACATTTGGGCCGGCGCGAGGGTCTCCGTTCGCAGCGGTTCACTTAGTCTCGGTAGCTCTCGCCTGCCCCAAATCCGTAGCATTCCATCAAATTTTGATATTCCGGTCATCACTAGCTATTCTTGCTCATTGTTCCCAGGTTACAGCGCCGCCTCGTCGGGCACGCAATCGTGAACGCACCCCAGAGGCCATGGTTGCCTCGAGCTCTGGATCTTGTGTTCGTGCCAGATTCCTGTTATCTGTTGTGCGTGCTCACTCACATTCTTCTTGTTTCCTTTCTTTTTTTCAAACCAAACATTTTTTCAGAGTCCGGCACCACCACCAATTAGAAGACGTCTCGACCCAGTAAGACACTCTCCTGAATTCAAGGCTTTTGACTGACTGGATACTCAAAGGTATTTATTGAGGTTAATTCTTCAGACGACGACGATGTGGGACCATCCACTGCTGCTTGCCCACTGAGACTCATCATCTTATATCCATTCAGTTCGAACCGGCTCCACTCTTGCCTCCTCAGCGCAATCCGCCACGCTCAAGCACCCTTCCTGCCACTCTTCCGGAACCGACTCCTACGCAGATTGTGTTGGGGACTGGTGCCGAGATTTTGGAATGGAAGCAATCTATCTGGTTCTGTGCCGACACCATTGCCGATTCTGCGACAGTCAAAATCCACGGCACCAGTATTACAGCCATCGCTGAGTTTATCATCAGCCTGTTTTATTACCTGCGTTCAAAGGACCTGAACAGCTCTTTGGCTTTAACCTTTCCATCCCCGGCCAACATCACACGCCCTCGCACCAGCATGACTCATCTTTCATTTCTGCAAAGCCAGGCACATCGTTCTTACTCTGTGTACATCCCCTCTTCTGTATTCACTCGTCGTGCCTTACAGTTTCAAGCAGCGGTAGCAGATCCTCGCTCTCGGTCGGGGGCAGCGTGGAACGATCAGTCTGGCGGAGGGTTCTTGCCCTGGTCGTGGAGGAGTCCTTGTTTTGGACCCCTGCTCTGGTCGAGCCCGGACACGTCACCTTCAACCTCTCGCCCATTTCCGACGGCATCGAGGATCGCAAAATTCGGTTTTATACATACGGTCAATTCATTGCTTTGCAACTGTATTACTACGGACATGGCCTCAGTATCGGCCTTTAGGCTGTCTTGGCCATTGCCTTGGGTCGGGATAGCATGCTTCTCGGTGAAGCATTCATTCGATTGGTCAGTCCCGACGCTGCTGTCGATCTAGCCCCCTGGTTCGCGATTGAACTTTCGGATCCCATGCCGACCGATGTCCGGGACCCTCTTTACATCCTCATTATCAATCCCTTTGGAGTCATGGTCTGTGTGTCTTTCCGGTGTGTAATAGTCGCAATTAATCGAATTATTTTAGCCGGTCATGATAGCTACCCCCCGCACCCAGGCAGAGCACGACGGCTGGACTATCAGCATCTGTTCCCGTAGGCTGCTTGGATATGATGCTCCTTGGAACCACGACGACTTTGTTTCCACACAAGCTGGCTTCAACATGTCCATGTCAAGAGACCCGCAACCAGTTACTTTTGCTCAAGTACGTGATTCATAAGTTCGTATGCCCACTCGCTTAGTTTCAAATTCAGATATTCCAAAGTATAACCCCTCTCAAAGCGGCGTCCCTCATTGCCGGCATGTATCATCGCCAGGTGACCAGCCTCGCAGACGATGTTTTCGCTCATTTGAGTTTTGCAATGTTGCCGGCCATCCCTCCACCAGACGTCAACCTCATGCGTCAACTTTTCGAGCTACGCTTCAAGAGGTACCTTTCTGGATCTGGGCATCCCAGCTGGTTTCAATCTCATGGCATGATCGCCGGGGCGGAGATGGCAACTGGTCTGAGCACCCCATTCCTGCGCGCTCACCTCCTCCTTTTGACGGCTGTCGAGTCGACTCTGCTGCCGATCCAGGACAACTGGACAATCAAGGTGTGTTCATACACATACCCAGTGTCCGTATAGCATTGTCCTGACCAGTTCACCGTATCGTCCCTTCTTCAACAACCCACGGTAAATCCTCATATCTCCCTCCATTTTACGCAAATTTAAGAAAGATTAATCGGTTATCCCAGGAAAATATCGCGTTGCATATGAGAGAGCCGTCCCCCTTCATTTCCACACCTGTAGCGGCACAGTCGATGTCCGGGTCAATCCCAAACTTTTTGACCTGATGATCAAGTCGCCAGAGGGCGACGAAGAGACCGAGTTCAATGTCTGGGCACATACTCAACTGTACAATGCAGACCTTGCGTACAATACGATCTAGAGTAGTTTCCCGAGAAAGATCATGTACACGGCGTAGCTCATAGATGCTTATACGCTTGAAACCAGAATTCTCTCCGAGATCCCGAAATCGGTCGACCACCTCGCAATTTCTACCGGCGGAGAATGGATTTTATAAACTCCGCTCTCTGCGAGATATATAAGGAGGAGCAAGCTTGATTGATGGTCGTCCACATCCCTTCTTTCTCCCATCATGGCTCTCTCAAAAAAAAAGGAATGCCGCTGGGAAGAAAAAGAAAGTACCCTCGACTGCTGCCCAAGTTCGTCGCAGTGCCAGACCCTCCAGGGCACCTTGCCGCCCAGATGACGAGTTCAGTGTAGCTATCCCACCGACGAAGTCTAGTGTGTTGCTTGGCCTTGCCATTACATCTTCTTTCTCACCTCCTGTAGATCCACTCGACCTCACAATGGGAAGCTGCCAAGATGAGGAGACGCCGCTAGATACCAGCATTGCCTCGGAAATAAACCCCAGTATGTTCTTTCTTCCATCTTGAATGAAATGCCTGGGTCGAAGTCATTCATAGGTGCGCCCATTCAGGGGGAAGGTGTGACCGAAGAAGCCATTGGGGGGCCACTTGGTGTGTGATCTTTGCGCGCACACTTTGAGGTACTGACAAGGTTAAGTGCGCCAACCGTAGGCGCTCCCCAGCCAGCACAATTCGGTTATTGACCCTCCCAGCGGGTATATCATCAATTCTTCTGATCCGGCAGCCGACATTCTGCAGGAACTTCTGGTGCTCCTTCCCACACGCTTTGTCGGTGATCGCGGTCCGACTCAGCCTCTCTTCGACTCCACATACCGTAGTGAGGACGGTGTCACAAGTGAAGACTCCCCTCCGAGTCTGCTTGATTCAGAATTCAGCAATGACCTGACTGGGGAGAGAAACAGCTTGACAGAGGCTCCAGTTTTGTTCACGGATCCTGTCGAGGATGTACTCCCGACCGATATGAATGCGACAATTGGGGCACCCAGTAAGCCCAATTAATCACCTATTTGGAAACATCTGATCCCCGCATGCAACAAGGCTCTCCCGGAAATACCCCTCAGATCGTCTACTTTATTGGTGTCGTATTTGCGCCAGGAAACGCTACAGTCTTCTGTGTACCTGGGCCCACCGTCCATCCATCCAGCCCACGCGCCGGAGGCATTATTGATTATCTCGTCGTTCAAAATGGGCCAGCAGGTCGCACTTTGGAGTGTCTCAGTCCCTGCTCTGCATTCCGTGTTGGCATTTCCAGGGTGCCAGAGGATATTGTCCATGACTTTATGTCTTTTCGCACTGGTTTTGTTGAAGTCGGACATCTTGATGACGTCTGCGCTGCCCCAGCCGACTCCGCTCGTGTTCATCCAGCTCGTGACTGCGACGCTCGCACCGCTGTCCTTGCAAGTCTTGGACTTGACAATAGCACCTTGATGTTTGTGTTCTACGTCTATCCAGAGGTATGTACTTCGATTCGTACCTGCATCACAAAACAGGCTCACCTCTTCTTTGTTCCAGGACACTAATCCGTTGTCTATTGTTTCCGTTCACTCTGCAGGTGTCCTCCTCATAGCCGCCAGCATGCCCAGTGCTATGACTGATGCAATGAGGGGCTATCTGGAATTGCATTATGCCTCCTGCCATGAACAGCTGACTGCCCTTCTCAATACCCCAGGCTATCAGTTGGCATACGAGCACTGCCCGATCGAGTGGGAGATAATGTCTGTCTGCAATGGCCTTGGTATCATTTTTTCTGCCTGCCAGATAATGGCGGCAGAGGTCGAATTCCAAAGGTCCACGGTGTCGATCCGTCCAGACGATATCGCCAACTGGATGAATATCTCCGCTACCCACTTTGCAACATGCCGGACGGAGGTCACTGCGGCGCGTGCAACCCATCTTCTGCTGCGCCAGCTAGCGCAGCACGAAGCGCAGGGTAGGTCGGTGCAGCCGCCCATGGAACTTCGCCACCACACGCTCCTCAGAACACTGAGCTCCATGATGAGCAGCCGCATTCTGTTGCCCGTCGACCTAAACAGTGGATACATGGGCGTCGGAGACTTGCAAGCCGGCGATGCAAATGCGGTGTGCATGAAAGTTAGCAGCCTCAAAGCTCAGGTGGCCGAGGTGAAGGCCTTGTGGGCAGCACAATATCAGTAGTAGAAGCGGAATTTATTCCTGGGCATAAATATTACGATCGAATGTGTGGAGATGATTGAACAATCTATATAGACTTGGCTGATGAATTCCCGTATTTTGACCCAAGTGGCGATGGCAACAGACGAGCATGGACGTAGGGCGGAGATAGGGTCGCATACAGTTGTGTGGATGCTACACTGGTGCCTGCGAAATTTAGCAGCAGTGGAGGAGTTGGCCTGAGTATGCTTACAGATATCAGAAACGGGAATTTGGCTGTATTTTGACCGAAGCGGCGATGGCGACGGATTGCATGGACTGGTGGGAGAGACGGTGTTGCACACAGTTGGGGGGATGCTATACCAGGTGCTGTAAAAGTTTAGCGTGGTGGAGGAGGTTGGTTGAGTAGGCTTACCGGATATCAGAAAACGGGAATTTGGCCGTATTTTGATCGAAGCGGCGATGGCGACGGACGACCGCGGATGCGGGGGCGGTAGCGGGGTCGCATACAGTCGAGG